>CM074723.1:485326234-485788734 GCA_037306005.1 Rhinophrynus dorsalis
CTGTACATTTTTCAGATGGATCATTTTTCAGGAAAAAGAAGTTACTTTCCGCTAAGCAACAATTACAAATGCACCGAGATAAAAAGCCATTTGTCCTCTCCGGAGATATAACATTATCCTGTTTCCTATTCATTGCGCTGAATACTCCCCAGGCTGGTATCAAATGCTCTACCCTGTTGGCATGAAGCAGATAATCCGTGCACCTCGTGCCCTCCTCTGTACAAGGGCAGCGAGAGCCATAATATACTGTGCAGAACCCCTGTAACAAGGTTTGGCAGGACTCACACTGTAGCATTTGCTTATTCTGACAGTTAAAAAAATCATGGGCGGGGGTTAGGTTTAAAAAAAGATTGTATTTCTTTATTTTGATTGTTAAAGGGATAGTAATACTTTGTTTTATCTTTATTTTATTTTGTAGGCATTAAAAAAACATGAAGAACGATATAAGTCTTATCTCTCAGACCTTTATGGTTTGAGAGATATTCACAAGCAAAGTTTCCCCTCCCGCCCCTTTTACCTAGTGTAAGCCATCTCTTCTCAGATGTGGAATCCAGTCCGTAGACCAGACAGATAACAAAAGGGGACAATCTTCTTCCTATGAGAACAATGAAAGCCGTGCCCCCCTTGACAAGTTTTTCAGGTTTTTCCCTTATCTTAATTGAAGATTGTCCCTCTCTGCAGTCTACCTGGGCCCCTCCCTTCTGATCTGGCTGAGCAGGGTTACATCAGTAAAAGGGGCGGGAGGGGGATACATTATCATTGAATTACTCTTGTACTACAACTCTGACAGAATTGAAATAACACTCTCCAAAGTCCAGATACTATGATGGTTAATTAGAGCTGCTTTTATTATGAAACATTACTATCTCTTTAACCTGAATTCTATAGACATCTCCAATTCATTGAGTAGTTATGTGTAGGAGACCTCACTAATATTAACCCTTGAGTGCTCGGGAGTTATCTAAAGCGTTGCATTGCAATGAGTTGCATATCTCTCTACAACTCAAGGATTATAGGAACGCTAAACACATACAAATGAAATAGATTGATATGACATTAACGATCATATACATACAGCTTGCATACTTAAAATTATTCATCTATTACAACCCAAAAATATAATCCAGGGAAGCCAGCATGATTCTTTGTTGATTCATTTTTGTCATTCCTCCCAACTTCGAATGACCAAAGAGGGACACTAAGTGTTTTAGGTGGTGTTTCTAGGGGGGGCAGCGTGGCTGGTGGGAGGGACATTACCGAGGCTTTTTAGGTTATTTCATGACATGTTGACACCTCTTTGTGTAATTGAATGAATGATTTAGAACAAGCCCAATATATTTTATTTTCACAGATTAACCCTTTGAGTGCCAGAGGGGTACATACCACATTTTGCAAAGCAATGCGTTTCGTACCCCTCTGGCACTCAAAGGGTTAAAGTATAAACACACATACAGATGTCTAAACAAATATACTTGTGAGTTTTATTGCTGTGGAGCAATGTAATATGTTTATACACACCACACAGCCTGATCTCCTAAAAAGAGGGACACCAGGATGGGAAAGAGGGACAGAGGGATTTGGGTCTCAAAGAGGGACTGTCCCTCCTAAAGAGGAACACTTGGGAGGTATGGACCCCTAATATCTCCTAAAAAGGGACACTTGGGAGGTACAGACCCATAATATCTCCTAAAGAGGGACACTTGGGAGGTACGGACCCCTATTATCTCCTAAAGAGGGACACTTGGGAGGTATGGACCCCTAATATCTCCTAAAGAGGGACACTTGGGAGGTACGGACCCCTAATATCTGCTAAAGAGGGACACTTGGGAGGTATGGACCCCTAATATATCCTAAAGAGGGACACTTGGGAGGTATTGACCCCTAATATCTCCTAAAGAGGGACACTTGGGAGGTACGGACCCCTAATATCTCATAAAGAGGGACACTTGGGAGGTACGGACCCCTAATATCTCCTAAAGAGGGACACTTAGAAGGTATGGACCCCAAATATATCCTAAAGAGAGAGAGAGAGAGAGACATTTGGGAGGGATGATTTTGGGGAACCAGTCCATACAAAATTGATTCATAGTTTCCATTAGGGATTTCTCCCCATATTAACCCTTTGAGTTCAAGAGGGGTATGCAATGCATTGCAGCTCAATGGGTTGCGTACCCCTCTGGCACTCAAAAGGCTAAGGTAAGCGGGGTGTTATTATCAGGAGGTGCTAGAATTCCATTAACGCTCTGAGTGCCACAGAGGTAACCAACGCACTTCACTGCAATACATTGGATGCCTCTCTCCTCAACTCAAATGGTTAAGCTATAACAGAAGATGGCAGCGGGTCACAAGACCGTTTCTGTGACCCAGCAACTAATCTGTCCTTTTAATACGGTGTCTTTCATGATTCATTGCCAGTCTGCATGGAACATTGAGAAATAGCGGTCGCTTCCCGTGGGCAGCAGACACAATAGCACAGATGCGGCGTTATGGGACATAGAGGTTTGGACGTCAGCAGAGCTCATAAAAGATCGGAGGCTTAAGGACGAGTATGGCATGTGGAGCAGGAGCATCGTGACAATGTTCTGCGCACCTGCCGTCCGCTGGGAACGACTGTATATGCCAGTCATTGATCATATCAGTTTGAAAGGCAACACTACGGGCACAGAGGCAGATGCACTAAGAAAATGGACTAATTCTGGTGCAAACCAAGAGTGGGATTCAGTTAAAGATGCACAATTCCTCAGAAAACTGCACCATAGTGGGAAAAATAAGCTTTCCCCAAATATACAATGATTTAAATGGAGTTTTTAACCCCTTGTGTGTTAGAGTTCTCCACTGCAGTGCAAACAATGACAAGAGCGCATTCAAGGGATTAAAATCCCCATTTAATTCAATGAGAAAATGGATTTGTCCCCATGGTGCAGTTTTTGGCACACAATGGTGCCCGTCTGGACTATCTAGATACTAACATTCCACACTGCTCTCCCTCCCACACTGCCACTCCCTCCAACACTGCCCCCCCACACTGCCACTCCCCCCCACACTGCCACTCCCTCCAACACTGCTCCCCCCCACACTGCCACTCCCTCCAACACTGCCCCCCCATACTGCCACTCCCTCCCACACTGCCACTCCCTCCAACACTGCCCCCCCACACTGCCACTCCCTCCCACACTGCCACTCCCTCCAACACTGCCCCCCCACACTGCCACTCCCTCCTACACTGCCACTCCCTCCAACTTCGCTCTCCCTCCAATACTGCCACTCCCTCCAACACTGCCACTCACTCCAACACTGCTCTCCCTCTTATTCTGCAACTTCCTCCTGCCTGCCACTCCCTCCAACACTGCCACCCCTCCCACACTGCTCTCCCTACCACACTGCCACTCCCTCCAACATTGCTCTCCCTCCCACACTGGCACTCCCTCCAACATTGCTCTCCCTCCCACACTGGCACTCCCTCCAACACTGCCACTCCCTCCAACACAGCTCTCCCTCCCACACTGCCACTCCCTCCAACACTGCCACCCTTCCCACACTGCCACTCCCTCCAACACTGCCACCCTTCCCACACTGCCACTCCCTCCAACACTGCTCTCCCTCCCACACTGCCACTCCCTCTAACACTGCCACCCTTCCCACATTGCTCTCCCTCCCACACTGCCACCCCTTCAACACAGCTCTCCCTCCTACACTGCAACTTCCTCCTGCCTGCCACTCCCTCCCACACTGCTCTCCCTCTTACACTGCAACTTCCTCCTGCCTGCCACTCCCCCCAACACTGCTCTCCCTCTTACACTGCAACTTCCTCCTGCCTGCCACTCCCTCCAACACTGCCACTCTTTCCCACACTGCCACTCCCTCCAACACTGCCACTCTTTCCCACACTGCCACTCCCTCCAATATTGCTCTCCCTCCCACACTGCCACTCCCGTCAACACTGCCACCCCTCCCACACTGCTCTCCCTACCACACTGCCACTCCCTCCAACACTGCTCTCCTTCTTAAACTGCAACTTCCTCCTGCCTGCCACTCCCTCCAACACTGCCACTCCTCTCACACTGCCACTCCCTCCCACACTGCTCTGCCTCCATGCTACCACTCCCTCCCACACTGTTCTCCCTCCCACCTGCCACTCCCTCCCACATTGTTCTCCCTCTCACCTGCCACTCCCTCCCACACTGCTCTCCCTTCTACCTGCCACTCCCTCCTATACTGCTCTCCCACCTACCTGCCACTCCCTCCTATACTGCTCTCCCACCTACCTGCCATTCTCTCCCACACTGCTCTCCCTCCCATCTGCCATTCTCTCCCACACTGCTCTCCCTCCCACAGTGCCACTGCCTCCTACCTGCCTCTCCCTCCTGCCTGACACTTCCTTATGCTCTGTCACTAAAAGGGTTAAAACAAATTTGCTCATATCATTTTTTAACTGGTGAGAAGTATCTTATGAACCTTTTTTCTCCAGTTACTAAAATAAGGAGGAAGGAAGAGTGTGAGGGAGCGGCAGCTGAGAGGGAGAGCAGTGTGGAATGTTAGTATTTTGCACATTGCTCTGCCGGCCAGTACTGTCTGATGTGCAAAGTCTGAGGAACAATTCTTTGGAGATTGCTCTAGAAACCGAGGGGTTAAAGCTTTTTCTTTTGTCCTTGATATAGGCCAAGGCTACTCCTGTACCAGGAAATAGTGGAAGTGACTGGGGGAGGAGCCATGTGAGGACCGTGGGAGTGGCTATGGGCAGAGCTAAGGGCACCTAGAGTGCCTTGTCTAGGGCCACCTGGAATGGAAATTCAACTTTGCGGTTAAACAAGAAGTATGGAAACTGAACCCTCATACTGTCCATAGACTGCCCCACTACCCTCCGAATTGCATTAAAGCGGAACTACCACCCCACCATGACCTTATCTATGTGTGTGTAGCATTAATTTATTTTATAAAGCGCTGTGTAATTTTAAAAATCAGAAAACTGATTGATAAGGTACAAAAGAAGATTAAAGTTTAACCTTGTGACGTGTAGAGCATTGTGAGCGCTACTGCGCATGTCAATCTGGTTACCGTGCGGTTACTTAGTCACTCCCATCATTCTCTGTTATCCTGTCCGCGTCCTGCCCTTATGTGACACGTCACCTGGCGCGCACGAGCCTGTACTAGACTGGAATTAACTTTCAGCCACATTTTGCCCATAACTGAGCCAGTGGTGCAAACGCAAAACATACCAGGCTCGTGTGTGCCAGGTGACGTGTCACATAAGGACAGGACAAGGAGGACGCGGGCGGGATAACAGAGAACGATGGGAGTGACTAAGTAACCGCACGGTAACCAGATTGACATGCGCAGTAGCGCTCACAATGCTCTACACGTCACAAGGTTAAACTTTAATCTTCTTTTGTGCCTTATCGATCAGTTTTCTGATTTTTAAAATTACACAGCGCTTTATAACTACATTAATGCTACACACACAGATAAGGTCATGGTGTGGGGGGGAGTTCTGCTTTAAGGGGAATATTCTGGTGTAAGTATCTTAGTTGAATTTTCACTGCCTGCTTTACTGGTGCCATTACTCATCTGGGGCCGCTTAGCAGTGCTCCACTTTAAAATTATTCCCCAAAAGTTTTGAGAGGAAGACAATCCAGGGTTACATTCCAGGTGTAGTTTAACAGTTTTCACAGGGCCCCTTTACCACCAGTCCCCATAGCTGAGACGTCTCTGGATTTGATACCGGGTCTCTGGGACAGAGGATGATTCTGCGGATGTGGGGATATTTGTAATGAAACTCAGCCCACTTACCCTCCGTCCCTGTCTGTTCCTCCCACTCCCCACCCTCTTCCCAGCCTATTCTTCCCATTTTTTACTAGTTTCTTAAGCCCCACCCCTCTCATGTTTAGGCTCCGCCTCCTTTTGATGTGATTAGCGTGATTTATCTTCTCCAAGGGCACCACAGGACTACCCCCAAGTATGCCAATCACTCTCACAACCTGCAGTAGGAAAAACACCATTTGTTCACACCTATATTTCAGTGTTGCTGTGGATTTCAATCAGAGGACATTTTTTGGAGATTTTTTAAATGCATCAAATTATTGTTCAGCTTACCAAACTCTGCCCACTTCAGCTCCTTCTCAGTCTGTTCTTCCCATCCCGCCCACTTCTTCTCCTTCCCCAGCCTATTCCTCCTACTTTGTTCATATATTTTAAGCTCCACCCTCCACTCACAATTAAGCCCTGCGCTTTTTTAACACATCGTGCCACTTATCTCCCCTCATCGGCACCACAGGACTCCCCTCCGGGAAGTCCACAGTACAACGTTCCCAGGTATGCAGATCGCGTACCCCTGTTATACTGAGGGGGATAAACACTGCAACATATATTTTTTTACATTTTAAGTATTACTATCCCTTTACGTGACGTGTACCATTACACTGGTAATTGTATTATATTATAGGGCTTGTAATCTAAATGTTTTTAGGCTATTTCTTGACTTACTGACACATATTTGTACATGAATAAATGATTTAGAGCAAAACCAAAGTATTTTATTTCCACATACTAATTTATATACACACATACTGAAGATTACACAAACATTAAAGTGAGTTGTATTGCTGTGGAGCAATGTGATACACATATATACACACCACACAGTCTGATCTCCTAAACACAGGGACACCAGGGTGATACACTTATATACACACCACACAGTCTGATCTCCTAAACACAGGGACACCAGGGTGATACACTTATATACACACACCACACAGTCTGATCTCCCAAACACAGTGACACCAGGGTGATATACTTATATACACACCACACAGTCTGATCTCCTAAACACAGAGACACCAGGGTGATACACTTCTATACACACCACACAGCCTGATCTCCTAAACACAGGGACACCAGGATGATACACTTATATACACACCACACAGTCTGATCTCCTAAACACAGGGACACCAGGGTGATACACTCATATACACACCACACAGTCTGATCTCCTAAACACAGGGACACCGGGGTGATACACTTATATACACACCACACAGTCTGATCTCCTAAACACAGGGACACCAGGGTGATACACTTATATACACACCACACAGTCTGATCTCCTAAACACAGGGACACCAGGGTGATACACTTATATACACACACCACACAGTCTGATCTCCCAAACACAGTGACACCAGGGTGATATACTTATATACACACCACACAGTCTGATCTCCTAAACATAGGGACACCAGGGTGATACACTTCTATACACACCACACAGCCTGATCTCCTAAACACAGGGACACCAGGGTGATACACTTATATACACACCACACAGTCTGATCTCCTAAACACAGGGACACCAGGGTGATACACTTATAAACACACCACACAGTCTGATCTCCTAAACACAGGGACACCGGGGTGATACACTTATATACACACCACACAGTCTGATCTCCTAAACACAGGGACACCAGGGTGATACACTTATATACACACCACACAGTATGATCTCCTAAACACAGGGACACCAGGGTGATACACTTATACACACACCACACAGTCTGATCTCCTAAACACAGGGACACCAGGGTGATACCCTTATATACACACCACACAGTCTGATCTCCTAAACACAGGGACACCAGGGTGATACACTTCTATACACACACCACACAGTCTGATCTCCTAAACACAGGGACACCAGGGTGATACACTTATATACACATCACACAGTCTGATCTCCTAAACACAGGGACACCAGGGTGATACACTTATATATACACCACACAAACTGATCTCCTAAACACAGGGACACCAGGGTGATACACTTATATACACACCACACAGTCTGATCTCCTAAACACAGGGACACCAGGGTGATACACTTCTATACACACCACACAGTCTGATCTCCTAAACACAGGGACACCAGGGTGATACACTTCTATATACACACCACACAGTCTGATCTCCTAAACACAGGGACACCAGGGTGATACACTTATATATACACCACACAGTCTGATCTCCTAAACACAGGGACACCAGGGTGATACACTTCTATACACACCACACAGTCTGATCTCCTAAACACAGGGACACCAGGGTGATACACTTCTATACACACCACACAGTCTGATCTCCTACACACAGGGACACCAGGGTGATACACTTATATACACACCACACAGTCTGATCTCCTAAACACAGGGACATCAGGGTGATACACTTATACACACACCACACAGTCTGATCTCCTAAACACAGGGACATCAGGGTGATACACTTATATACACACCACACAGTCTGATCTCCTAAACACAGGGACACCAGGGTGATACACTTATATACACCACACAGTCTGATCTCCTAAACACAGGGACACCAGGGTGATACACTTATACACACACCACACAGTCTGATCTCCTAAACACAGGGACACCAGGGTGATACACTTATACACACACCACACAGTCTGATCTCCTAAACACAGGGACACCAGGGTGATACACTTATACACACACCACACAGTCTGATCTCCTAAACACAGGGACACCAGGGTGATACACTTATATACACACCACACAGTCTTATCTCCTAAACACAGGGACACCAGGGTGATACGCTTATATACACATCACACAGTGTGATCTCCTAAACACATGGACACCACGGTAATACACGTATATACACACCGCACAGTCTGATCTCCTAAACACAGGGACAGCAGGGTGATACACTTATATACATACCACACAGTCTGATCTTCTAAACACAGGGACACCAGTGTGATACACTTATATATACACACCACACAGTCTGATCTCCTAAACACAAGGACACCAGGGTGATACACTTCTATACACACCACACAGTTTGATCTCCTAAACACAGGAACACCACGGAGATACACTTCTATACATACAACATAGTTTGATGTCCTAAACACAGGGACACCGGGGTGATACACTTATATGCACACCACACAGTCTGATCTCCTAAACACAGGGACACCAGGGTGATATAGTTCTATGCACACCACACAGTCTGATCTCCTAAACACAGGGACACCAGGGTGATATACGTCTATACACACCACACAGTCTAATCTCCTAAACACAGGGACACTGGGCTGATACACTAATATACACACCACAAAGTCTGATGTCCTAAACACAGGGACAGCGGAGTGATACACTTATATACACACCACACAGTCTGATCTCCTAAACACAGGGACACCAGGGTGATACACTTCTATACACACCACACAGTCTGATCTCCTAAACACAGGAACACCAGGCTGATACAGTTATATACACACCACACAGTCTGATCTCCTAAACACAGGGACACCAGGGTGATACACTTATATACACACCACACAGTCTGATCTCCTAAACACAGGGACACCAGGGTGATATATACACACTATACAGTCTGATCTCCTAAACACAGGGACACCAGGGAGGGAAAGAGGGACAGAGGGATTTGGGTCTCAAAGATGGACGGTCTCTCCTAAAGAGAGACACTTGGGAGATATGGACCCCCTAATATCTCCTAAAGAGGGACACTTGGGAGGTATCAACCCTAAAACATCCTAAAGAGCGACACTTGGGAAGTATTGTTCCCTAATATCTCCTAAAGAGGGACAATTGGGAGGTATGGCTGTAGGTCTACAATCATTGGTATCTATAAATTGGACAGAAGACAGGCAGAAGTCCTGCTTGTCTCTGTGTATTAGTAGTGAGATGTGTAAGTTGTATAGGAAGGCAGAGGGAAAGGTTCGGCTTCACTGTGCTTGAAATCAAGAAGGTGTCGCATGTTAAAGATTAGGAACTGATTGGTGCATCTCTTGGTTAGAACAAGCTTATATGTATTGACTATAATCTACTTCAAAGGGACCTTTAACCCAAAGCATTGATACCTCTGTTGCACTCAAAGGGGTAATGATTTATAAGTCTAGTGTATATAAGACCCCTATGAACATTTAAATGCTGCTCCTGGGTATATTTTTTTGGGGGAAACGCGTACAATGCCTACATTGAAAACACTTAAAGGGATAGTAATGTTTCACAATAAAATCAGCTCTAATTAATCTTCATAGTATTTGGACTTTGGAGAGTGTTATATCAGTACTGTCAGAGTTGTAGTTCAAGAGCAATTGAATGATAAAGTATCCCTCTCCCGCCCCTTTTACTGATGTAACACTGCTCAGCTCAGAGCAGCAAGACTGTCCGGATGGATCACAGAGAGGGACAATCTTCAGTGATCATAAGGAAAAACCTGAAAAGCCTGTCAGTGGGGGCAGGGTTTTCCTTATGATCACAGTAAGAAGATTGTCCCTTGCTGTGATCTGTTCGGTCAAGAGACCAGATTCCACATCTGAGGTGAGCAGTGTTACACTAGGTAAAAGGAACAGGAGGGAGATACTTTATCATTCAATTACTCTTGTACTACAACTCTGACAGTATTGAAATAACCCTCTCCATGGTCCAAATACTATGTTAACATTAATAACTAGAAAACAAAATATCTAATATTCTCTTGGTTAGACTGACTCGCTTTAAAGCAAAAATCATCTGAAGTGAATAAGTGAACAGGGGCCCAAAGAGCACTGGAATGCACCCGTTCTGTTTATTTGAAAGACCTCAGGGTCAGCTAATTTCTTTCTCCACTACGATAGCTACGGGTCCCTGCTCTGCATGTGAATTAGTGGCAGTGTGTATGGAAGTGGGGGGACGGGTCTATAACCTGACATTTTAGAGGTAGCACACTGCAGGATTCCATGGCCGCCCACAGGTAACCTGAGCGTCACTGACAGGAAGGAAACACAGGAAAACTGGTCCCTATCGATCCAAGGGATTGAGAGCAAAACGTGATACTAATTAGGAGCATTGACAATTCTGACTGGGTATCCTAGGAAAACGAGCCAACCAGTCTAGGTGGGAGATTTTAACCCTCTGAGACGCAGAGGGTGCAAAACACATTATATAATATGCTGTGCAGGAGGCAGCCATTTTGTCCTCACAGACACCTCATCTGAGGCACCTGGGATTGCTGTAACAAAGCTAGGCTTCACTGTAAATCTCACACAAACATGAACTTGAAATAACAATAGAAAGTGTTACCTTTTATAGGTAATTATTCTAGGACTTAATAAAAGTATCAAGTACACACAGATAGGTATTCTTGGATCTTATAACAGAAAAGACAAAAAAGCGCATATTCTGTGTAACAATTTCCATAAATATACATTTCAAATTCAACATCGACAATCTTTATGAAAAGCGTGGTGCCCAAGGCATGTTAAAGCGCCACGGCTTTGCAATGCATTGGCGAAATCTCAAGCATTCAAGGGGAATTTTTGGATTTGTTTAAACCCTTTGAGTGCCAAATGCGTTGCATACCCCTCCGGCATTCAAAGGGTTAGAAGAAAATTAACACATGAACGTGATTCATTAGAGTTTCGTTGCTGAGCAGAATTGAATTCTATGTTGATGTAATAATAATCGTGATTGAGATCTGATCATCGGTTCCCTTGGCAGCTAGTTGATTGCTGTATTTATGGGGTCAGACATACAAAGACATAGAGGAGCAATTCTGGGGCATACCAACTGCACCACAGGGGACAAATACAAATTCACAGTGATTTTAAGTGGTCTTTAACCCCTTGACCAGCGGTCCTGGGACGTTTCTGTTCCATAAGGACTGCTTTGATCTTTACCGATGTGCCGGTACACGTGACATGTTGTGTGTATCTGCGCGCCGCTTTGGGGCCTAATAGAGATCGCTCCAGTCTTGGAGTGGTCAATTTTAGGCCCTGTTTTTACTTACAGCGCTCCCAGTACGTCACGTAGTCCTTAAGGGGTTAAATCTCCTGAATGTATTCACAGGTTTAAAAGCTTTCGAAAAATGTACATTTTTCCCTTACAGTGCAGTTGGTTTGGCCTAAAATTGCTCCAAGTCTTCTCTATCTCTATGACCTATAGAATGTGTAATAAAGCTGCAGGGGATGTAGGTTATACTGGCCACACCCACAATTCAGAATGTGGGTGTGGTCAAAGCTGAGGCACTGCCCCTCAAAATTTGTCACTCTAAGCATTTGCCTCCTCTGCCTATTGGGAAATCCGGCCCCACAGCCACTGAAGGTGTAGTTCTGCACTGGAGGATCTCAGGTCTCCACGTAACAGGGAAAGACTGAGACACAATGCAGTCTGTGTGCAGCACCAGGGAGCGGCCTCATTGTCATGCTGACAGTTTTACCACCAGACGGGTGTCCTCTGTATTGTTCTGCAATGTACTGGACACCAACCTGATGCACAAAGGGTTAATAAAGTAAAGTGAAGGGGCTCACCAACCCTGGTCATATCTTACAGGCTGGCAACGGCCGTATGTGATGATGTCACCAGCTGCCAGTCAGTGTATAAGGCGAGGGATCGTAGGGTACAGCAGAGCTAACGGACCCCACTGGGCACCGGGTCCCGTCACAACTACCCCTAGTGTAATCACCGTACCTGGGAGCTCTCAAGATCTGACCCAGAGACTCCTTTTTTTAGAGTTAATTAACAGGTCTCAGGGACTGAGGCTGATTCTCATTTCTTATGAAACTCTGCCCACTTCTCTTCCTTCCCACCCTGTCCTCCCACTTCCTGCCTGCTTCTTCTTCACCCCTTTTCCTCCCAATTCCCTCCCACTTCTCCTCCTTCCCACCCTGTCCTCCCACTTCTCTTCCTTCCCACCCTGTCCTCCCACTTCTCTTCCTTCCCAACCTGTCCTCCCACTTCTCCTCCTTCCCACCCTGTTCCTCCCACTTCTCCTCCTTCCCACCCTGTTCTCCCACTTCTCCTCCTTCCCATTCTGTCCTCTCACTTCTCCTCCTTCCCATCCTGTTCCTCCCACTTCTCCTCCTTCCCACCCTGTCCTCCCACTTCTCCTCCTTCTCACCCTGTTCTCCCACTTCTCCTCCTTCCCATTCTGTCCTCTCACTTCTCCTCCTTCCCATCCTGTTCCTCCCACTTCTCTTCCTTCCCATCCTGTTCCTCCCACTTCTCTTCCTTCCCACCCAGTTCCTCCCACTTCTCTTCCTTCCCACCCTGTCCTCCCACTTCTCTTCCTTCCCACCCTGTCCTCCCACTTCTCCTCCTTCCCACCCTGTCCTCCCACTTCTCCTCCTTCCCACCCTGTTCCTCCCACTTCTCCTCCTTCTCAGCCTGTTCCTCCCACTTCTCCTCCTTCTCAGCCTGTTCCTCCCACTTCTCCTCCTTCCCACCCTGTCCTCCCACTTCTCTTCCTTCCCACCCTGTCCTCCCACTTCTCTTCCTTCCCACCCTGTCCTCCCACTTCTCTTCCTTCCCACCCTGTTCCTCCCACTTCTCCTCCTTCTCACCCTGTTCCTCCCACTTCTCCTCCTTCTCACCCTGTTCCTCCCACTTCTCCTCCTTCCCACCCTGTTCCTCCCACTTCTCTTCCTTCCCACCCTGTCCTCCCACTTCTCTTCCTTCCCACCCTGTTCCTCCCACTTCTCCTCCTTCTCACCCTGTTCCTCCCACTTCTCCTCCTTCCCACCCTGTTCCTCACACTTCTCCTCCTTCTCGCCATGTTCCTCCCACTTCTCCTCCTTCCCACCCTGTTCCTCCCACTTCTCCTCCTTCTCGCCATGTTCCTCCCACTTCTCCTCCTTCCCACCCTGTTCCTCCCACTTCTCCTCCTTCTCACCCTGTTCCTCCTATTTCTCCTCCTTAACCACCCTGTTCCTCCCACTTCTCCTCCTTCTCGCCCTGTTCCTCCCACTTCTCCTCCTTCCCACCCTGTTCCACCCACTTCTCCTCCTTCTCGTCATGTTCCTTCCACTTCTCCTCCTTCCCACCCTGTTCCTCCCACTTCTCCTCCTTCCCACCCTGTTCCTCCAACTTCTCCTCCTTCTCACCCTGTTCCTCCCACTTCTCCTCCTTCCCACCCTGTTCCTCCCACTTCTCCTCCTTCCCACCCTGTTCCACCCACTTCTCCTCCTTCCCACCCTGTTCCTCCCACTTCTCCTCCTTCCCACCCTGTTCCACCCACTTCTCCTCCTTCTCGCCATGTTCCTCCCACTTCTCCTCCTTCCCACCCTGTTCCTCCCACGTCTCCTCCTTCCCACCCTGTTCCTCCCACTTCTCCTCCTTCCCACCCTGTTCCACCCACTTCTCCTCCTTCTCGCCCTGTTCCTCCCACGTCTCCTCCTTCCCACCCTGTTCCTCCCACTTCTCCTCCTTCTCACCCTGTTCCTCCTACTTTATGCCCACTTCTCCTCCTTCTCACCCTGTTCCTCCTACTTTATGCCCACTTCTCCACCTTCCCACCCTGTTCCTCCCACTTCTCCTCCTTCTCACCCTGTTCCTCCTACTTCTCCTCCTTAACCACCCTGTTCCTCCCACTTCTCCTCCTTCCCACCCTGTTCCTCCCACTTCTCCTCCTTCTCACCCTGTTCCTCCTACTTTATGCCCACTTCTCCTCCTTCTCACCCTGTTCCTCCTACTTTATACCCACTTCTCCACCTTCCCACCCTGTTCCTCCCACTTCTCCTCCTTCTCACCCTGTTCCTCCTACTTCTCCTCCTTAACCACCCTGTTCCTCCAACTTCTCCTCCTTCCCACCCTGTTCCTCCCACTTCTCCTCCTTCTCACCCTGTTCCTCCTACTTTATGCCCACTTCTCCTCCTTCCCACCCTGTTCCTCCTACTTTATGCCCACTTCTCCTCCTTCCCACCCTGTTCCTCCTACTTTATGCCCACTTCTCCTCCTTCCCACCCTGTTCCACCCACTTCTCCTCCTTCTCACCCTGTTCCTCCCACTTCTCCTCCTCCCCACCCTGTTCCTCCCACTTCTCCTCCTCCCCACCCTGTTCCACCCACTTCTCCTCCTTCCCACCCTGTTCCTCCCAATTCTCCTCCTTCTCATCCTGTTCCTCCTATTTCTCCTCCTTCCCACCCTGTTTTTTCCACTTCCCTCGCACTTCTTCTTCCCTCCCTGTTCTGCCCAGTTCACACCCACTTTATGACACAGGCTCTTAACCCTTTGAGTGCCAGAGGGGGTATCCATTTTCAATATGTTGGCTACCACTCTGACACTCAAAAGGTTAAGCCCCACCCCCACCCGTGATTAAGCTCTGCCCCTCTGTGATGCAAATCACATCATTTACATCTTCCAGTGGCACCACATGGGCCCCTCCGGGGACTCCAGAATACAAAGTTCCCCGGTACGGTAATTACACCCTTGGTCAGAGGTCTGGAAACATAAAACCCAAGAGCTGTTATTAGAGATGTTGTCCTTTTTGTTGTTCAACATGATTCTCTTGAGCCGACAGACCAAATAACTACTCATCCCCAAAAATAGCCAAGTGTAATGTCACCTTATGCTATAGGATTTGCCATGTTTACTCAGATGTTACAAATTCCAGGAGGAAAGCAATGTGCGTATTAATCCGTCTATATCCAACTGGACAGCTGGGTGTGCTTAATGCTCAACCGTAGACCTAGACATTGATCTGCATTAACGTGAGCTTTATAGTAAACTAGTGTACAGGATCAGCAAAGGATTATTATACGGAATATACATCGTACGGCTTTACCTACTGAGTACAACAAATAATATAAAAAAAGTTGACTTATAATAATGTTTGAATGAAGCATCTCCTAGCAGTGGAAGCATCATTGTTTTACTTAGCAGGACAATTGCTACAAGGTAGGTGTTTTTACACTAAAGTACGAACATTCCTTTAAAGGGAAAGTAATGGCAAAAAAAAAAATGCAGGTCCGATTGAGCCTTATATAATGAGGATCATGTAGCACTGTATTTCAACTGATTATGTTTTGTAGTTCAAGAGTAAATCAATTCTAAAGGATCCCCCTCCCTCCCCTTTTACCCACGTCACGCTGCCTCTCTGAGCCGGCTGGATGGAGAGCAGAGAGGGACAATCTTCACTGAGCATAAGGAAATTCCTGCCCTGCTTCAACAAGGGAGGCAGGGTTGTCCTTATACTCTGTGGATGAAGACTGTCCCTCGCTGTGCGCTGTCTGGTCCCACATCTGAGGGGCAGTGGCTAAGGGTAGGTAAAAGGGGAGGGAGGGGGATCATTTAAAACTGATTTACTCTTGAACTACAAGACATAAACTATTGAAATGCAGCGCTACATGATCCTCGTTATATGAGGCTCAATCAGAGCTGAATTTTTATTCTGCCATTACTATCCCTTTAACCCTTTGAGTGCCATAGGGGCAATAAGATCCAATGCTAACACAAACTGTTCAGTGGCTCCAAGAAAGGAAGCAATCTTAGAATATATGTCTCCTTTAAGTGAATAAACGTTTGTGAATAAAGGACTGTGTGCAAAACTCCTAGCCTCTCCACAGCTCAAATCACATGCAGTATAATAACTCAGCTGAGTTACTCAGTCATGTATCCACTACACAAGATGTTGAATAAAATCATATTCAGATATATTAACAACAATTAAAAATGTACATGACATGAGGCATTTCTAATGAGGACTTAAGACCACCCGATCCACTGATACAATGTTGTTCTCTTCATCTACGCGTTTAGCATCTCCCAACGTTTAATCATGAGGGCAATGGGTTTGATACCCCACCAGCGCTCAAAGGGTTAATTGTCCTTTAGTAGTTACTAGTGTAAAAGCCCGGGCCAAGGCCCGGGTGATGTTAACCCTTTAAGTGCCAGAGGGGTACGCAACGCATTGCTCTGCAATGAGTTGCGTACCCTTCTGGCACACAAAGGGTTAAGAAGCCAGTCCTGCTGCCGACCCAGTCATGCACTGTAGAGACTGCCTGAAAGCACAGAATGCTCCCAGCACAGAACTCCCAGCATTCCTACACCTCCCAGCACAGAACTACCAGCATTCCTACACCTCCCAGCATTCCTACACCTCCCAGCATTCCATGCTCCCATCATTCCTACACCTCCCAGTATTCCTACACCTCCCAGTATTCCTACACCTCCCAGCATTCTGTGCTCCCATCATTCCTACACCTCCCAGTATTCCTACACCTCCCAGCATTCCGTTCTCCCAGTATTCCTACACCTCCAAGCATTCCTACACCTCCCAGTATTCCTACACCTCCCAGCATTCCGTTCTCCCAGTATTCCTACACCTCCAAGCATTCCTACACCTCCCAGTATTCCTACACCTCCCAGCATTCCATGCTCCCATCATTCCTACACCTTCCAGCATTCCTACACCTCCCAGCATTCCTACACCTCCCAGCATTCCGTTCTCCCATCATTCCTACACCTCCCAGTATTCCTACACCTCCCAGCATTCCGTTCTCCCATCATTCCTACACCTTCCAGCATTCCTACACCTCCCAGCATTCCATGCTCCCATCATTCCTACACCTTCCAGCATTCCTACACCTCCCAGCATTCCGTGCTCCCATCATTCCTACACCTCCCAGTATTCCTACACCTCCCAGCATTCCTTGCTCCCATCATTCCTACACCTCCCAGTATTCCTACACCTCCCAGCATTCTGTGCTCCCATCATTCCTACACCTCCCAGTATTCCTACACCTCCCAGCATTCCGTTCTCCCATCATTCCTACACCTTCCAGCATTCCTACACCTCCCAGCATTCCGTGCTCCCATCATTCATACACCTCCCAGTATTCCTACACCTCCCAGCATTCCATGCTCCCATCATTCCTACACCTCCCAGCATTCCTTGCTCCCATCATTCCTACACCTTCCAGCATTCCGTGCGTTCGGACAGTTTCTACTGCGCATGACAGATTCTGACAAACATACTTAGCGAATTATTATATAGGATATGAGAAAGTCGGACAGAACTAGACAAATTGTGACACAGAGCAACTTCACCATAGGAGGGGCACCTACAAATTCCCATTGATTTAAAATGCAATGGGCTGGACCCCACTCTGCCACTCAAAGGAATAAACAATTTTGAACCCCGTGAATGTTAGATGTGTTAGAGATCTGTCTGGCATTCTAGTAGTTAATAGACCTATTTAAACCAAATGTATTTGTCCCCTTGCACGAGATCCGTTTGCTCCAGAATGTCTCTAACTCTTCCTAGTGTATCACCCTCTCTAAAGCCCAGAAATTACATATTAGGTGCACATGGTTCGGTAAAGCTGGGATACAAGACACCCACTGTCTCACTGACATATGCACATATTAGGGTGCAAATTAAAGACATCATTTTTCACTTTAAAAAAAAAATAAAATTCTCTTATAACAATTTAGACAATTTTGAAATAACTTTCAAAATCGACTATATGTTAGGTCAGTCATGTTTTATTTAAAGCAATACTTTATGAGATATTTAGCTTCAGTTATTTGACTGTTCATACAAACTAGATGCTACTGACAGGCAGGGAGTGACATGAGGGTGAAGCGATGTATAGAGTATGTGGATGGCAGGGAGCGGCAGGTGGGATGGAGAGCAGTGTGGAATGTTAGTACATGGATGGCAGGGAGCGGCAGGTGGATGGGAGAGCAGTGTGGAGTGTTAGTATGTGGATGGCAGGGAGCGGCAGGTGGATGGGAGAGCAGTGTGGAGTGTTAGTATGTGGATGGCAGGGAGCGGCAGGTGGATGGGAGAGCAGTGTGGAATGTTAGTATCTGCTTGGTAGGAAGTGGTAGGTGGAAGGGAGAGCAGTGTGGAATGTTAGTATCTGCTTGGTAGGAAGTGGTAGGTGGGAGGGAGAGCAGTGTGGAATGTTAGGATCTGCTTGGTAGGAAGTGGTAGGTGGGAGGGAGAGTAGTGTGGAATGTTAGGATCTGCTTGGCAGAGAAAGGGCGAAAGAGAATGGAATTTTAGTACCTTTCTGGCAGGGAGTGATAGGTGGGAATGAGAGCAGTGTGGAATGTTAGTACCTTTCTGGCAGGGAGTGATAGGTGGTAATGAGAGCAGTGTGGAATGTTAGTATCTGGTTGGTAGGGAGTGACAGGTGGGAGGGAGTGCAGAGAAAAATGTCAGGGTCTGGTAGGTAGGGAGTGATAGGTGGGAGGGTGTGCAGAGTGGAATGTCAGTGTCTGGTTGGTAGTGAGTCAAAAATAGGAGGGAGTGCAGAGTGGAAGGTCAGTGTCTGGTTGGTAGGGAGTGACAGGTGGGAGATGGGGGAGAGTGCAGCGTGGAATGTCAGTGTCTGTTAGTAGGGAGTGAAGGGTGGGAGGGAGTGCAGAGTGGAAGGTCAGTGTCTGGTAGGTAGGGAGTGAAGGGTGGGAGGGAGTGCAGAGTGGAATGACAGTGTCTGGTTGGTAGGGAGTGAAGGGTGGGAGGGAGTGCAGAGTGGAAGGTCAGTGTCTGCTAGGTAGGGAGTGAAGGGTGGGAGGGAGTGCAGAGTGGAATGTCAGTGTCTGGTTGGTAGGGAGTGAAGGGTGGGAGGGAGTGCAGAGTGGAAGGTCAGTGTCTGGTAGGTAGGGAATGAAAGGTGGGAGAGAGTGCATAGTGGAATGTCAGTGTCTGGTTGGTAGGGAGTGACAGGTGGGAGATGGGGGAGAGTGCAGCGTGGAATGTCAGTGTCTGTTAGTAGGGAGTGAAAGGTGCTAGGGAGAGCAGTGTGGAATGTTAACTACTTTATTAAATAAAACTGTCTAATATAAGATATAGGTATTATTTTTTTTTATAGTTCTTTTAAAATCACCTAAGTTTTGATAAGGTGTTACTTCCTCTTTCTCTGTCGTCCAATACAGGTTACTGGTAACTTTGGGTAGGCAATCCGCCCCTTTAACTAGGCAGGAACAATTCTAGAAGTGAATGCAGGGGGTGGAGCCTACCTTCCTTCCTTGGCTATAGCTAGCCAACCAGCTCCAGTAAGATTTGTTCCTTGGTGAAGATAACACAGGCAAGAGAACAGTTCTGCTATAGTTTTAGCTATTTTTTTATTTTTCTGTTAGATATGGAATACCACCATTAGGAGGATTACCATAACTAACAAGGCCCTTAGATGTGGCTAGCTCAGTGTCCAGGTGCTTTTTGTGGACCTTAAGCCCTGAGGGGGAAAATCTTGGTTTCAAGTTCTTTCCTCAGGAGTTGCCCACCGAGGCTTCTTCTTAATACATGGTAATCTGAAGACAGAAGATCTGCAGGAAAGGTGCAACCCTTTGAGTGCTGCAGGTCCACATGTCCCACAGTGCCCCTCCGCACAGGGGTTTTTCATTTGGAGTTCATATTGCACACTCCAGCACTCATTGGGTTTATCTGTATGTCTGTTGGGTGTTTTGGAGCAAGTTTCTGTGGTAACTTAACCCTTTAGCTGCTAGTTTTGCATCTTTTGGGGGTTTATTGGCACTTTCCCTACTGGGTTCAGTGTTTTTTGGGTCTTATAACATGTTCTAGTGATGTTTCAAGAAATGTTAATTCACACTTTCAACTTTGCAAAATTTGTGTTCGGGTACACTTTAGTGCATAGACGTCATTTCTCCATTCACTCCTATGGGACTGTACAGTTTGGGACATACCTCTGCAACCGTTTAACCTAGCGACTTCAGAGATGGCTCATTTTAATTGTCTGCCCTTACTCTATCATTTCTAGTGTGTTGGGGGATTCAGGGGTCTTCGGGCACTGTTGGGGTACTTTTTCTGGGAAAACTAAATTTCCCATGAGCGCTTGCTTTGAGTGCTCGTTTCTGATTGGCTCCCGCCATGGCAAACATTTTGTGCCTTTTCCTGAATGAGTATCCTACACAGGGCTTAGACTCTCCTTATCTCCTCTGCAGATTAACCCTTCGCCTGCCAGATAAGTACATTTTAGCGATTTCTGGGGTGAAATTTTAATCTTACAAACTGTATTTGGGTGATTCCTTATACTTTAAACGTGTTGACACTGTGAGAATGTCTAATCCGTTAGAGCTTGGGGCCAGGCCTAAGACTAAGGACGCTGGGGTCTCTGTGTCCCCTATTGTGCATTGTTCCTCATGTCACTCAGGGTTACCTAGAGAATTCTCAGGTCATTTATGCCCAGCATGTTCTGATGTCCCTTAGAGTCTTCCAGGGACATCCAGCCATGCATTAGAGCCAGCTTGGGTGCAAGAGTTCAAGGCTGCTACTAGAGACCTCTGGTCTACATTGCAACTCTTTCCATCCTAGTTACAGGGGGTCTTCCACTCCTACCAGACCCCTTCCTCCATCAGATCTTCCCTGCCAAAACCTCAGTGAGTACCTGAAGTATCAGATTCCTCTGAGGAGGAACTGTTGGTGGATTCGGATCTTTAGGAATGTTCTGCTATGGGCTTCTCTCAGTTTTTTGGGGATCCCTTTGAGGCTGATCCTGATCCCTCGGCTGAGGGCTTGATCAGAGCCGTCTTAACTACCCTAAACATTCCCTTAGTTCAGGAGGTTTCTTCGGATCCCTCTGATGTATTTCAGGAGTCTAAGAGGCCCTATACTTGTGTTCCACCTAACCCCACTCTTGACCGCCTTGTGTCTGATGAGTGGAAGTCTCCGGACAGGAAACCTTCTGTTTTCAAGAACTTTGCCAAGCTTTACCCCTTTTCTGAGGTGGCGCTTGCTCAGTGGCTTCATCCCCCCAAGGTGGATGCTCCTGTCTCCAGGCTATCTAAGTCCACTGCCTTACCAGTTGCTGATGCTTCTGCTCTGAAAGACTGGACTGACAAGAAACTTGAGGTCTCCCTCAAGTCCATTTTTGCCACTGCTGGTACTGCCATGCGTCCAGTGTTCGCTGCGGCATGGGTGAACAGGGCCATTGCGGTCTGGACTGAACAGCTCACCCTGGCTGTCCGTCAGGGTGCTTCTACTTCTGATATGTTGCGGCTTCTTGCCAACATTTCTGAGGCCCAGCACTATGTTTCTGCTGCCTTATTTGATGCCATCCATTTGGTGGCAAGGGTTTTCACCATGTCTGTGGTTGCCAGACAAGCTCTTTGGCTCAAGATCTGGTCTGCTGACACTGCTTCCACCTCTTTGTTTGGGCCAGATCTTAAGGATCTGATAAACGAGGCCACAGTGGGCAACAGTACCCTTCTGCCTATGGTCCCCAAGAGGAAGACGCCTCTGAAGCGTAATCGGCTTTTTCGTTCCTTCCAAACTGAGACATGTCCAGCGAACCAGGAGGTTCCCTCAGCTCCACGTTCCTCCTCCAAGCCCAAACAGCAATGGAAGCCCAAGGTCTCCTCCATGCCTAAGACTTCCAAGGCTTCTTTGGCATGACTCGCTGAGCCCAGGTCCCCACTCGGCTGTGGGTGGCCGTCTGTGTCACTACCACAACGTCTGGGAGGATTCAGTGGCAGACCCGTGGGTTTTACAGGTAGTGGCGGAAGGGTACAGGATCCCTTTCGCCTCTCTTCCTCCCTTTCGGTTTTTCCCCTCTCATACGCCTCAGAGCGTAGAGAAACGCCGTCTGCTCAATGGTGTTATCCAAGCCTTCTGGTCAAGGATGTTCTGGAACCTGTTCCAATTCGGGACAGAGGTATGGGTTTTTACTCAAAGCTCTTTGTGGTCTCC
Source organism: Rhinophrynus dorsalis (assembly GCA_037306005.1). Lineage (NCBI taxonomy): Eukaryota > Metazoa > Chordata > Amphibia > Anura > Rhinophrynidae > Rhinophrynus > Rhinophrynus dorsalis. Next base: position 485,348,711 of record CM074723.1, read on the forward strand.
AAGAAGGACAGCGACTGTCGTCCCATTATGGATTTGAAGGATATCAATTCCTTTGTGATCAAGACTCATTATCACCAAGAGGCCCTAAGGACGGTGATTGCTGCTATGTCCCTGGGGGAATTCCTTGCCTCTCTGGATCTTCAGGACATGTATCTACACATCGCCATTCATCCAGAGAGTCAGCAGTATCTCAGATTTGCCTGTGACCAAGGGCACTTTCAGTTTTCAGCTCTTCCCTTTGGACTGACTACAGCTCCTCAAGTCTTCAACCGTGTCGTGGAAGCTTTGGTATCTGTCCTCCATCGGGACTGCATCAGAGTTACACCATACATGGACAACCTGCTTCTGAAAGCCCCTTCTGTGGAACTTCTTCATCAGCAGGTTCAGCAATGCATTCATGCTCTCACCCATCACATGGACAAGTCAGATCTTGTCCCATCCCAGCGTTTGGTCTTCCTGGACCTTCTCATCGACACTCAGCAGCGCATGGTGTTTCTCACGGATGAGGTGGCTCACCAGATCGCCCACAGGGTTTCTGCTGTTCTGGCTCACAATCCAGTTCCAGACAAGAAGCTGTCCTCTCTAGTGGGAAAATTCATCTCCACCATAGAAGCGGTCCCATTTGCCATGGCTCACACCAGGGAACTCCAGAGGTTTGAGATCCAGGTGTTCAGGGGTCAGCTGGACCTTCTGAAGACGTCAGTATCCCTCCCTCTTCATGTGAAACTGAGTTTTTTGTGGTGGCTCGACCTCTCCAATCTCCTGAAGGGCAAGTCCTTCTGGACCACGGTGACGACGGATGCCAGCCTCTCCATCTAGGGAACGGTCCTGGGTCGCCTGAGTGCTCAGGATGGTGGTCTCTGGAGGAATCTCTCCTTTCCATCAACGTGTTGGAGCTTCGAGTGATATTTCATGCCCTTCATCATTGGACACCCCAACTGGAAGAATGCCCAGTCTGGGTCAAGTCCGACAACACCACAGCCGTGGCTTATATCAACAAGCAGGGTGGAATAAGAAGTCTCACCGCTTGGTTAGAGGTCAAGGCTATTTTGTCCTGGGCAGAAGAACATTTCCATTTCCACAGTGCACATTCCTGGTGTAGACAACATCATGGCAGAATTCCTCAGTTGACACACGGTGGACAGCGGAAAGTGGGAACTGCACCCAGAGGTGTTCACCCTCATTATTCAGAAGTGGGGTCTTCCTTGCATTGACCTCATAGCAACAAGACACAACCAGAAGGTTCCGAGGTTCTTCTCTCGCTGGAGGGATCCTCTAGCTCTAGCGGTTGATGCCATGTCCATTCCTTGGTTATTTCCTCTGGCTCACATCTTTCCTCCCCTTCCCATGTTGCACTGGGTGTTACGGAAATTGAGACTGGAGTGCTGTCCAATCATTCTGATTGCTCTGTACTGGCCTCGACAGGCTTGGTTTCTGGAGCTTCTGGATCTGTCAGTGACGGAGCCATTCCGGCTCCCTTGCCGTCCGGATCTTCTTCTACAGGGTTACCTGTGGAAGGAGGATGTTCATCGTCTAGCTTTGACAGCTTGGAAATTGAATCCTCAATATTGAAGATGAAAGGTTTTTCTGGTGTGGTGGCTACTATGCTCAGTGCCTGCAAACCTGTTTCTTCTAAGGCCTACCATCGTGTCTGGTCGACCTTTCTATCTTAGTGTGCTGATAGGGACTGTTCTCAGGAATTTGATCTGCCTACAGTCCTGGCTTTCTTGCAGGACGGTGTGGATAAGGGCTTCCGTTTGAGTTCCCTTAAGGTTCAGACTTCTGCTCTCTCTGTTTTCTTTCAGGGGCGCATTGCCATTTTTCCTGATGTCAAGGTTTTATTCCAGGGCGTTGCTCATACTCGCCCTGCTTTAAAAACTCCCACTTCTCAGTGGGATCTTAACTTGGTTTTGGGCGTCCTTCAGCTCCCTCCCTTTGAGTCCTTGGCTACTATTCCTCTACGCCTGCTGATGTAGAAAATGGCCTTTCTCCTGGCGATCGTGTCTGTTCGCCGTGTTGTGGAGTTACATGCTCTGTCTTGTAGACCTCCCTTTTTGGTGTTTCACAAAGACAAGGCGGTGCTTCGCACTTCGCCGGAGTTTCTCCCGAAGGTGGTTTTGGAGTTCCACATTAATCAGGAGATTGTGGTGCCTTCTTTCTGCCCTGACCCTACCTCTGTCAAGGAGAGGGATCTCCACTTGTTAGATGTGGTGCGTTGTCTCAAGTTTTATGTATATCGTGAGTCCATTAGACAATCTGACGTGCTATTCGTCATTCCTGAGGGTCCTAGGGCAGGAAGACCTGCATCCATAGTGACTATTGCGTCTTGGATCAAGTCCACTATTTGTAAGGCTTACGAGCTAAAAAGAAGCCTGTCCCCTTTCGGGTCACGGCTCATTCTACTTGATCTATTGGGGCTTCTTGGGCTTACAAGAATCAGGCCTCCGCTGATCAGTTGTGCAAGGCTGCCACTTGGTCGTCTGTGCACACCTTTTCAAAGCACTACCATGTTGATGTGCTGGCATCGACTGACGCCAGCTTTGGGAGGAAGATCCTGGAGGCAGTCTTGCCTGTCTAGAATCTTCTTCCGTTCTTTGGTGCTTCCTTCACTTTTGAGCCCTGTTGGTTGGCTCTAGTTCAGTGTGCTGTGTAATGGTTCCTGGGGTGTTGTTACCCCTGTTCAGTGTCTGTTGACACTTCATTTGTTTTGTTGGGCTATCTCTGATCTGATGGTTCATATCTGATCTGGTGACTGTGGGGGCCTGGTGCCTGATCCTTGCCTTACTTCCCGCCTCTGGGAAACTCAATGGTTGGACAGCCCAAAGTTACCAGTAACCTGTATTGGATGACAGAGAAAATAGGATTTTAGTCTTACCTGTTAAATCCTTTTCTCTTAGTCCATACAGGTTACTGGTCTCCCACCCTGTCAAGGGACCATGCTTGGCTCTCCTGTGGCAGACTGTGGGGGACCTTCGGGGGTCATGCTCACAGAAGTCTTCTTTCCCTTCTACTATCTAGTCAATAGTTAGTGTTTCAAATCTTTCTGGAGCTGGTTGGCTAGCTGCAGCCAAGGATGGAAGGTAGGCTCCACCCCCTGTATTCACTTCTAGAATTGTTCCTGCCTAGTTAAAGGGGCAGATCGCCTACCCAAAGTTACCAGTAACCTGTATGGACTAAGAGAAAAGGATTTAACAGGTAAGACTAAAATCATCTTTTAACATGCCAGTATGGTGCAAATCTCTATACAGGGACCTTCAAAACGCGTTTCACACACACATACACATTTCTTTTGTATGTGTAATAAATATTTATGTAATACAAGTAAAATCAAATAAAATACAAGTAATACATATTATACCTTTTTAATAAAGTAATATCCTATATTTCTTACTCAAACCCCCAAAATGTACAGGCCAAGACCCACCAGTAACTCTTCAGGTTTTTACTTTGCTAGACATGTCTCCAACAGACTGTAGATGACGCTAGTATCCCAGGGGTTAAAGTACATTTTTCTTCCCCACTGATTTTTGGATCCACAAGTCCAGAGGCATCATATGGCCCGTGCACTTGCCAGTACTTGATCCGTCTCTCTCTGTGCCAAGACTGTAACCAGACGCTGAAAATTCTTTCCATGTGAAGTAGTAAAACCACTGAACGGATTTTTAAGTGAAACTGGAGAATTTCTGTTAAGAAAAGAGACAGGGGAAATCTGGCGGCCAAGTACACGAAAGGGATAGTAATACTTAACTTTTACTTTACTTAAAGCGGAACCTTCACATAACATAACATAGCGCCGCAAATGATAGTTACATTCGCGATATCCACAGACTTATAGTTAAGAATAAAACTTAATTGCTGCATTAAAGGGATAGTAATACTTCGTTTTAACTTTATTTTATTTTGTAGGCATTAAAAAAACATGAAGAACTATATAAGTCTTATCTCTCAAACCTTTATGGTTTGAGAGATATTCACAAGCAAAGTTCCCCTCCCGCCTCTTTTTCCTAGTGTAAGCCATCTCTTCTCAGATGTGTAATCCAGTCCATAGACCAGACAGATAACAGAAGGGGACAGTCTTCTTCCTATGAGATCAATGAAAGCCCTGCCCCCCTTGACAAGTATTTCAGGTTTTTCCCTTATCTTAATTGAAGATTGTCCCTCTCTGCAGTCTACCTGGGCACCTCCCTTCTGATCTGGTTGAACAGGGGGGGGGGGACTTTGCTTGTGAATATCTCTCAAACCATAAAGGTTTGAGAGATAAGACTTATATCATTCTTCATGTTTTTAGTGCCTACAAAATAAAATAAAGAAGTATTACTATCCCTTTAACGAAAAAAGAACCTTTTAACCAGCCAGGCAGCGGAACAGTGCAGACATCTTGCAGAGACTGCATCTCTGGGTCTGCGCTGTCCGTCCCCTTCAACTCCACAACTGGTGAGTAGACTGCCACTGTGCCACATGGCACCGGAAGGGACTGACAGCGCAGGTGCAGAGAGCGCCTCCTGCAGGATGCCTGTCTGCATAAAAGGTTCTTTTTTTCGTTAATGCAGCAATTAGATTTATTTTCAAGTATAAGTCTGTGGATATCGCTAATGTAATTATCTTTTGAGGGACTTAGTGTGACTGGTTTGCAAGCACACTTAGTAAATCATTGCAATGCAGTCATTCTGTTTAAAAAAGTGATTCCGGCGCTGCTGCAGAGCCCCCGTGTCGGCCGACACACATCTCCTGCTGACAGCTTTACAGCTGACAGCAGGAGACGTCAAACTTTGAATGAAGATATCTCTCAAACCATAGCGGTTTGAGAGAAACATTTTTTTGCATTAAACTCCACTTCTTAACCCCTTACGGACCAGCAGTCCTGGGGTGTGTGGTCCTTTAAGGACCAGATAGGGAATTTCGGCGTGCTGCCCTACGTGACTGATCATGTGTGCCGACACGCCGAACGAGGGACTGAAAGAGATCGCTCCGGTCCTGGATTGATCAACTTCTGTCCCCGGTATTACTCACTGCGCTCCTGCAGGAGCGCGGTGAGTAAAAGTACGTGACATACCAGGACCGTCACTGGTCCTTAAGTACCGGACCAGTGTGACAGTCTGGGTACGTCACCGGACGCGAAGGGGTTAAGCACTACAAAATTTAAAGAAACATGTTCAGGGACATTACTATCCCATATTAGTGTGCATGTTTAACACATTTAATGAACATAACAAAAAGTCTGCAACTTTCATTACAATGGGGGAGTGACCACGGGGTCTCACTGTGGACTCACATTCTCTATTCTACTTTGACGGTATCCTATTGAAATGTCGCCCTCTATTTGGTGACCAACAAAAGGCTGCCTTAAATATGTCGCCTGTATGAGATGGGATACATCAGACTGTCACCCGCATCAAAAGGGCGACGTTCTGATGTCGCAGGCTTAAGTGTCGCCAAGCCGAGTAGCCGCCATCTGCGCCTTAACCCTTTGAGTGCCAGAGAGGTCAGAATTACAAAGCAATGTGTTGCAGACCCCTCTGGCACTCAAAGGCTTAAAGGGACCGTAGGAGTGTCTAGAGGGAGGAGATACAGTAATACAGCCCCGATAAGAAATTGCTGTGTTGTAGGTTATTTATATAACTTACAACACAGCTATAGATTGGAATGGTTCTGCTCAGAAGGTTGAAGTTCATCATACAAACAAGCCTATGCATTATGGGTAGGGAAAGGGGACACTTGACCGCATGAAGCCCCGAGAAAAGGGGAGTAGATTACAAAAGCTTCGGGGTGACGACAAGACAGCTGGGCATGTCTTACCTCGGATGCATTGCTGGATCTCGTCCCGCCAGACACTCCTTATGGTCCCGGGACCAGATTTCTGTTCTTAGAGCTGGAGAAGTGACGTAGTAAGAAGGGGAGGGAGGGGGAAAATATAAATGGCAATTGCTGAATAACTATAAAAGTTTGGGCAGTGAGACATGGATGGTTTGACTTGTTTTTTTAAGCCTAACAATATTTAGTAAAGTTAAAATTAAGTATTATTATCCCTTTAAGATGTCCGCATCAGAAATTTGCCTGCCTCCAGTCCTACCTGTTACTCTGGAAGAAGCTGGAAACAAAGTTCCCAGGTCTGATTTGTAGGGACAGCAGATTAGTTGCTTTGTGTCTCTGTGCCTAGATCCATTTTCTAAAGAAAATGCACTATTTTGAACATTTAAAGGGATAGTAATACTTAAAATGTAAAAACAAAAAATATGTTGTAGGGTTTATCCCCCTGAGTAAAACAAGGGCACTCCCACTGCTGAAAGGTGTTTCATTCAAAAGTTACTAATTTTCAAAATTGAATTTTTTAGGTGCAATATCACAGTGGCCTGAAATTGTACAGTGGAGCTGTTGCTACACGATCCTATGGACAGCTCTGGTCCCGGGACCATAAATCTCCATAGGATGGTGTAGCAACAGCGCCACTGTACAATTTCAGGCCACTGTGATATTGCACCTAAAAAATTCAACTTTGAAAATTAATAACTTTTGAATAAAACACCTTTCAGCAGTGGGAGTACTCTTGTTTTACTCAGGGGGATAAACCCTGCAACATATATTTTTTTACATTTTAAGTATTACTATCCCTTTAAGACAGGTTTTCTAGCCTCCTGATGGGCGCCTCGCTTAGTGAACATACTCAAATAATACAACCAAACCTCCCAACGTTTCAAATGGCCTAAGAGGGACACTTTTGTTTTAGGGGTGTTGCTGGGGATATGGCATTACAAAAACTATTTAGGTTATTTCAAGACCTAGTGACATCTTAGTGTAACTGAATAAATTATTTAGAACAAGACAATATCTCCTAAAGAGGGACACTTGGGAGGTATGGACTCCTAATATCTCCTAAAGAGGGACACTTGGGAGGTATGGACTCCTAATATCACCTAAAGAGGGACACTTGGGAGATATTGACTCCTAATATCTCCTAAAGAGGGACACTTGGGAGGTATGGACCCCTAATATCTCCTGAAGAGGGACACTTGGGAAGTATGGACTCCTAATATCACCTAAAGAGGAACACATGGGAGGTACAGACCCCTAATACCTCCTAAAGAGGGACACTTGGGAGGTATGTACCACTAATATCTCCTAGAGAGGGACACTTGGGAGGTATGGACCCCTAATATCTCCTAAAGAGGGACACTTGGGAGGTATGGACCCCTAATATCTCCTAAAGAGGGACACTTGGGACGTATGGACCCCTAATACCTCCTAAAGAGGGACACTTAGGAGGAATGGACCCCTAATATCTCCTAAAGAGGGACACTTGGGAGGTACAAACCCCTAATATCTCCTAAAGAGGGACACTTGGGAGGTACAAACCCCTAATATCTCCTAAAGAGCAGGGCCCTCTGATCCTCCTGTTCTACACATCTGATTGTACTATTTAATACCTCTGTATGTCTATTCCCCAATTGTACAGCGCTGCGGAATTAGTTGGCGCTATATAAATAAAGAATAATAATAATAATAATAAAGAGATTTCTATCGTGTTCTCCAAGTCATTGATTTGCAAGGCGTTTCAGTCCTTTCCTGCATTCCCAATTAATTTACTGATAATTTGGGGACTGTTGATTTGTCCTGTACGGTGCAGTTCATTTGCTAAAGAATTGCTGCAGTTCTCCTAACTACATCAGCATTTTCTCAAGCTACTCTAAATGTAGCTTGAGAACATCAACATTGTGTGAAGCTAGATGTGAGTGCACTACATTCTGTGAATCTAATTTAACATAACAGCAGAATTGTGTGAAGCCACTATAAGCCTGAGTCGTCCCTTTTAGCACTAGGGGGAACATACGGCGATATTATTTTTACCTCTCAGACGCCAGAAAGGTCTCTAAAGCCTTCAGAAGGAATGAGCTGGGGACCTCTGGAGCATCCAATGGCCCACTAATTTTTACCTTGCCTGGGGGCGGGCCCAGCAGTGTCTTAACCCTTTGAGTGCCAGAGAGCTATCCAACACCGTGAATTGCAATGCGTTGAATACCTATCTGGCACTCAAAGGGTTAAATCAGCCCTGAACAGCTGGCTGAAGTTGAAGGCAGTTGTAGTCTCACGACAGCTGGAGGGATAAAGATTTCCCGGCTCTAGTTAACGTTGCTCTGCAGAAGACCGGCCCTCTTAATCCAATCTCCACATGATGAAAGAGCAACTGTTGCCTCTGTCCTGTACTCGGCTCCAGACGGCCCTTTAACAGTCCCTGCCAGCCATCTTGGGTTTCTCTTTTCAAGAACACTATCACCTGAAAGCTCTGGCAATATCGAACGAGCTTTCAGAATCAGCTAAGTGTTGCGTTAGCTGTTTTTCGTGTAGAAATCTAGTTTTTGAGTTATTTAGATCTATACAATTTATTAATTAAAGTGTTAGTAATGTCCAAGTACAAATATGTTGCATTGCGTAGAGCTTAAAAAGTTGACTTGAAGGCAAAAAAACATATCTCTCAAACCGCTATGGTTTGAGAGATATCTGCATTTGATGTTTCCTGATGTCAGCTGTAAAGCTGTCAGCAGGAGCTACATGTCAGCCGACATGCAGGCTCTGCAGCAGAGCCGCAATCACGTTATTTAAAACACATGACTTCACTGGAATGGTCTACAAAGTGTGCCACACACTTTGTAGACCATTCCAATGAAGTCATTTGTTTTAAATAACGAGATTGCGGCTCTGGTGCAGAGCCTCACACACTTTGTAGACCATTCCAATGAAGTCAATCGTTTTAAATAACGCGATTGCAGCTCTGCTGCAGAGCCTCAGTCTCCTGCTGACAGCTTTACAGCTGACAGCAGGAAACACCAAACTTTGAATGCACATATCTCTCAAACTACATACTTTTTTTGCATTCCAGTCAACTTTCTAAGCTCTACACAATGCAACATATTTGTACTTGGTCATTACTAACAATTTAAGGAAAGTCATGCAGGCACTTCCTGTCTTATCCCTACTTTACCTCCCCCATTTACTGACAAACCTTCCAGTGCTAGGGGAGGTGGGTAATGCATTGCTGAGCAGTGTCAGTGATTGGGGGAGGTGATGTAGGGATAAGACAGGAAGTCAGTGCTAGGGGAGGTGGGTAATGCATTGCTGAGCAGTGTCAGTGAGTGGGGAGGTAATGTAGGGATAAGACATGAAGTCAGTGTTAGGGGAAGTGGGTAATGTATTACTGAGCAGTGTCAGTGAGTGGGGAGGTAATGTAGCGATAAGACAGGAAGTCAGTGCTAGGGGAGGTGGGAAATGCATTGCTGAAAAGTGTCAGTGAGTGGGGAGGTAATGTAGGGATAAGACAGGAAGTCAGTGCTAGGGGAGGTGGGTAATGCATTGCTGAGCAGTGTCAGTGAGTGGGGGAGGTAATATAGCGATAAGACAGGAAGTCAGTGCTAGGGGAAGTGGGTAATGCATTGCTGAGCAGTGTCAGTGAGTGGGGAGGTAATGTAGGGATAAGACAGGAAGTCAGTGCTAGGGGAGGTGGGTAATGCATTGCTGAGCAGTGTCAGTGAGTGGGGAAGGTAATGTAGCGATAAGACAGGAAGTCAGTGCTAGGGGAGGTGGGTAATGCATTGCTGAGCAGTGTCAGTGAGTGGGGGAGGTATTATAGTGATAAGACAGGAAGTCAGTGCTAGGGGAGGTGGGTAATGCATTGCTGAGCAGTGTCAGTGAGTGGGGAGGTGATGTAGGGATAAGACAGGAAGTCAGTGCTAGGGAGGTGGGCAATGCATTGCTGAGCAGTGTCAGTGAGTGAGGGAGGTAATGTCTGGATAAGGCAGGAAGTCAGTACTAGGGGAGGTGAACAGTGCATTACTGAGTAGTATCAGTGACTGGGGGGTAATGTAGGGATAAGACAGGAAGTTACTGCTAGGGGAGGTGGGTAATGCATTGCTGAGCAGTGTCAGTGAGTGGGGAGTTAATGTAGAGATAAGACTGGAAGTCAGTGCTAGTGGAGGTGGGAAATGCATTGCTGAGCAGTGTCAGTGAGTGGGGAGTTAATGTAGAGATAAGACTGGAAGTCAGTGCTAGTGGAGGTGGGAAATGCATTGCTGAGCAGTGTCAGTGAGTGGAGGAGGTAATGTAGGGATAAGACAGGAAGTCAGTGCTAGGGGAGGTGGGCAATGCATGGCTCAGCAGTGTCAGTGAGTGGGTGAGGTAATGTAGGGATAAGCTAGGAAGTCAGTGCTGGGGAGGTGGGTAATTCATTGCTGAGCAGTGTCAGTGAGTGGGGAGGTAATGTAGGGATAAGACAGGAAGTCAGTGCTAGGGGATGTGGGCAATGCATGGCTGAGCAGTGTCAGTGAGTGGGGGAGGTAATGTAGGGATAAGATAGGAAGTCAGTGCTGGGGAGGTGGTAATTCATTGCTGAGCAGTGTCAGTGAGTGGGGAGGTAATGTAGGGATAAGATAGGAAATCAGTGCTGGGGAGGTAGTAATTCATTGCTGAGCAGTGTCAGTGAATGGGGAGGTAATGTAGGGATAAGATAGGAAGTCAGTGCTGGGAAGGTGGTAATTCATTGGTGAGCAGTGTCAGTGAGTGGGGAGGTAATGTAGGAATAAGATAGGAAGTCAGTGCTGGGGAGGTGGTAATTCATTGCTGAGCAGTGTCAGTGAGTGGGGAGGTAATGTAGGGATAAGATAGGAAGTCAGTGCTGGGGAGGTGGTAATTTATTGCTGAGCAGTGTCAGTGAGTGGGGGAGGTAATGTAGGGATAAGACAGGAAGTCAGTGCTAGGGGAGGATGGTAATGCATTGCTGAGCAGTGTTAATGAGTGGGGGAGGTAAAGTAGGGATAAGACAGGAAGTCAGTGCTAGGGAAGGTAGGCAATGCATTGCTGAGCAGTGTCAGTGAGTGGGGAGGTAATGTAGGGATAAAATAGGAAGTCAGTGCTGGGGAGGTGGGCAATGCATTGCTGAGCAGTGTCAGTGAGTGGGGGGTAATGTAGGGATAAGACAGGAAGTCAGTGCTAGGGGATGTGGGTAATGTATTACTGAGCAGTGTCAGTGAGTGGGGAGGTAACGTAGTGATAACACAGGAAGTCAGTGCTAGGGGAGGTGGTAATTCATTGCTGTGCAGTGTCAATGAGTGGGGAGGTAACGAAGGGATAAGATAGGAAGTCAGTGCTGGGGAGGTGGTAATTCATTGCTGAGCAGTGTCAGTGAGTGGGGAGGTAATGTAGGGATAAGATAGGAAGTCAGTGCTAGGGGAGGTGGGTAATGCATTGCTGAGCAGTGTCAGTGAGTGGGGGAGGTAATGTAGGGATAAGACAGGAAGTCAGTGCTAGGGGATGTGGGTAATGCATTGCTGATAAGTGTCAGTGAGTGGGGAGGTAATGTAGGGATAAGACAGGAAGTCAGTGCTAGGGGATGTGGGTAATGCATTACTGAGCAGTGTCAGTGAGTGGGGAGGTAATGTAGGGATAAGACAGGAAGTCATTGCTAGGGGAGGTGGGTAATGCATTACTGAGCAGTGTCAGTGAGTGGGGAGGTAATGTAGGGATAAGACAGGAAGTCAGTGCTAGGGGAGGTGGGTAATGCATTGCTGAGCAGTGTCAGTGAGTGGGGAGGTAATGTAGTGATAAGATAGGAAGTCAGTGCTAGGGGAGGTGGGTAATGCATTACTGAGCAGTGTCAGTGAGTGAGGAGGTAATGTAGGGATAAGACAGGAAGTCAGTGCTAGGGGAGGTGGGTAATGCATTGCTGAGCAGTGTCAGTGAGTGGGGAGGTAATGTATGGACAAGACAGGAAGTCAGTGCTGGGGAGGTGGTAATTCATTACTGAGCAGTATCAGTGAGTGGAGAGGTAATGTAGGGATAAGACAGGAAGTCAGTGCTAGGGGAGGTGGGTAATTCATTACTGAGCAGTGTCAGTGAGTGGGGAGGTAATGTAGGGGTAAGACAGGAGGTCAGTGCTAGGGGAGGTGGGCAGTGTGTTGCTGAGCAGTGTCAGTGAGTGGGGAGGTAATGTAGGGATAAGACAGGAAGTCAGTGCTAGGGGAGGTGGGTAATGCATTGCTGAGCAGTGTCAGTGAGTGGGGAGGTAATGTAGGGGTAAGACAGGAGGTCAGTGCTAGGGGAGGTGGGCAGTGTGTTGCTGAGCAGTGTCAGTGAGTGGGGAGGTAATGTAGGGATAAGACAGGAAGTCAGTGCTAGGGGAGGTGGGTAATGCATTGCTGAGCAGTGTCAGTGAGTGGGGAGGTAATGTAGGGATAAGACAGGAGGTCAGTGCTAGGGGAGGTGGGTAATGCATTGCTGAGCAGTGTCAGTGAGTGGGGGAGGTAATACAGGGATAAGATAAGAAGTCAGTGCTAGGGGATGTGGGCAATGTGTTGCTGAGCAGTGTCAGTGAGTGTGTGTGTGTTGAGGGAGGGTGTACGAATAAGACAAGAAGTCCCTGCAATTCTTGCCTTAATTAACACCATCAACACATCTGAATAACTCAAAAACTAGTTTTCTAAATAAAATTGTCTATCATAACACATAAGTGATTTTGAAAGCCCTTTCAAAATCACTGACTTGTTTTTACATACTATGGCCCCTTTCAATAACAGTGTCTAAAGGACTGAAAAGGCCCAGTGATACAGATTAATCCCTTAACGACCCTTGACGGTCATAGTACGTCAAGGGTTGATTTGACTTAACGACCGATGACGTACTATGACCGTCATCAGGTTCCGGGCTCCCCCCGCGGCTGCACGCCGTTCGGGGAGTCCGGAACCCAACGGAGCAATAAAAAAAAATTGCTCCGTGGTCGTCAAGTCACTTCCACTTCCGGATTCCCCGGTCGTTAAGGGGTTAAAGGTTGAAGAATTTCTCGTGAATTTATTATTTTCAATCACTTTTCAGCCTCTCAGTTGGCTACAATGTAACAAAGGAGGATTCCTGCTCATATAGCGGAAGTGGTGACTGTCATATTCCATTCATGAAAGAGATACAATGCAATCATTCTTATCTAAATCAGGCCTCCGTGTAGGATTGATACACTGGGTACAATTCAATATACACTATAGAACTGAACGAGTATATAAATCAGTGTTAGGTGGCATTAATGCTATTTAATGAGCAATTAGTCATAATGTCACCATATATAAATGTAGATGTGGTCATCAACAATTAAGTACACATTTACATCAGCAAATCTTTTTTTACGTGAAACTATATTATAGATAACCCCAGGAATCACTTGGATACTGGAAGAATCTATTCATGCCAGTCAGAATATCATTTATTTACAAATTAACACAATAGGTTGTAATCTTTATTTAACCCATCTGTAACCTCCAGATTCATACCTCCCAAGGTTTCATATTTAGAAGATACTAGGGTTCAGTACCTCCCAACTGTCTATCTTTAGGAGATATTAGGGGGTCCATACCTCCCAATGATACCTATTTAGGAGATATTAGGAATCTGTACCTCCCAAGTGCCCCTTTTTTAGGATATATTGGGTTCCACACCTCCCAAGGATCCCTATTTAGGAGATATTAGGGATCTGTACCTCCCAAGTGTCCCTCTGTAGGAGATATTAGGCTCCACACCTCCCAAGTGTCCCTCTTTAGTAGATATTAGGGGTTCATACCTCCCAAGTGTCCCTCTTTAGAAGATATTAAGGTCCATATTTTCCAAGTGTCCCTATTTAGAAGATATTAAGGGTCCATACCTCCCAAGTGTCCCTCTTTAGGAGATATTAGGTCCATACCTCCCAACTGTCCCTCTTTAGGAGATATTAGGTGTCCATACCTCCCAGATGTCCCTTTTTAAGAGATATTAGGGGTCCATACCTCCCAATTGTCCCTCTTTAGGATATATTAGGTGTCCATACCTCCCAGATGTCCCTTTTTAAGAGATATTAGGGGTCCATACCTCCCAATTGTCCATCCTCTGGAGCTAATAGGTGTCCATACCTCCCAAGTGTCCCTCTTTAGTACATATTGGGGCTCCATACCTCCCAAGTGTCCCTCTTTAGTAGATATTAGGGGTCTGTACCTCCCAAGTGTCCCTCTTTAGTACATATTGGGGCTCCATACCTCCCAAGTGTCCCTCTTTAGGAGATATTAGGGGTCTGTACCTCCCAAGTGTCCCTCTTTAGGAGATATTAGGGGTCTGTACCTCCCAAGTGTCCCTCTTTAGGAGATATTAGGGGTCCATGCCTCCCAAGTGTCCCTCTTTAGTAGATATTGGGGCTCCATACCTCCCAAGTGTCCCTCTTTAGGAGATATTAGGGGTCTTTACTTACCAAGTGTCCCTCTTTAATAGATATTAGGGGTCCATACATCCCAAGTGTCACTTTTTTAGGAGATTTTAGGGGTCCATACCTCCCAAATGTCCCTCTTTAGGAGATATTAGGGGTCCATGCCTCCCAAGTGTTCCTCTTTAGGAGATATTAGGAGTCCATCCCTCCCAAGTGTCCCTTTTTAGGAGATATTAGGAGTCCATCCCTCCCAAGTGTCCCTCTTTAGGAGATATTATGGCTCCATACCTCCCAAGTGTCCCTCTTTAGGAGATATTATGGCTCCATACCTCCCAAGTGTCCCTATTTAGGAGATATTAGGGGGCTGTACTTCCCAAGTGTCCCTCTTCAGTAGATATTAAGGGGTTCATACCTCCCAAGTGCCCCATTTCAGAGAGACTTTACTAGAGCCCAGGGCCGGATTTGCCATTAGGCAAAGTAGGCACCTGCCTACAGGCGCACGCCACAGAGGGGCGCCTGCCATTGGGACTTTTTTTTTTTATTATTTTTTTTTTTTCTTTTATTAAAAAAAAAAAAGTAGCCATCTCGCTGGCGCTGCCCCCCCTTCCCTATTTCCTACCTCCCCGGCAGGACATGTCTGTGCCTCCTTGGCACAGTCCTGTAGGTGGTGAGCTCCCTCGTCGCATCTTTAGGAATGCAGAGCGCTGGGAGATGACATCATCTCCCAGCGCTCTGCATTCCTGAATAGGAGACAGCGCGGGAGCTCCATCAGCTACAGGACTGTGCCATAGGAGGCACAGATGATAGATCTCCTGCCAGGGAGGTAGGAAACGGACCATGTCAGGGAAACATGGAGATGGTGGGGTCAAGTTGGAGCCGAAGGGGGCAATGTGAGGGCAACATGGAGATGGTGGGGGCAATGTGGAGCTAATGGGGGGCATGTTGGAGCCTATGGAGGTCAATATGGAGATGGTGGGGGCAATGTGGAGCTGATGGGGGGCAAGTTGGAGCTGATGGGGTTGGGGGCAATGTGAGGGGATATGGAGATGATGGGGCAATGTGAGGGGAAATTTTGAGATGATGGGGGCAAAGTGAGGGGCAATATGGAGATGATGGGGGGCAAGTTGGAGCTGATGGGGGGCAAGGTGAGGGGCAATATGGAGCTGATGGGGGGCAATATGGAGCTGATGAGCATTGTGGATGTGTCCAGTGGAGTTGGCAAATCGGGGGTGGGGGGCACTTCACAGTTCTGTGCCTACAGGCTCCTGAGATGTAAATCCGGCCCTGCTAGAGCCTGGAGTATAATTTATGGTCCACACAGATATTATGCTACTAGTAGACTTTGACCCTTTGGGTGCCACTGAGGTATTCAGTGCATTGTGTTGCAGAGTGGTGGACACCTCTCTGGCAGTCAATGGGTTAGATGTTAAAATAATGTGCATGAGTTTTCTTATTATACTTGAAGAAGAGACCTAGGGCCAGATTCCATTGCAGGTGCTAATCATTAACACCCGTTTTATCAAACATTTTCCTATTGAAGTCTATGGGGAAAACTGGAGATAAAAGTAGAGATAAAATTAGCACCTAGAATCCATTACCCTAGTTGTCTTGAAATCTTGCATCCAAAGCAACTCAATTACCAATAAAGGAATCACTTTGACTCTACTAGTCTCCTGCATTTTCTGTGGCTCACACAGTACCATGCTTTACCCAATCTGCTGTACATACGTTCCTGCACATCTTTACGGGCGATTAACCCCTTGGATAATCTCCAGTGCACTGAGAAGCAATGCATGGAGACCACTAACATTCAAATGGTTAAAGAGATAGTAATGTATCACAATAAAAGCAGCTCCAATTAATCTTCATAGTATTTGGACTTTGGAGAATGTTATTTCATTTCTGTCAGAGTTGTAGTACAAGAGTAATTCAATGACAAAGTATCCCCCTCCTGCCCCTTTTACTGATGTAACACTGCTCAGCCAGATCAGAAGGGAGGTGCCCAGGTAGACTGCAGAGAGGGACAATCTTCAATTAAGATAAGGGAAAAACCTGAAAAACTTGTCAATGGGGGCAGGACTTTCATTGTTCTCATAGGAAGAAGATTGTTTCCTTCTGTTATCTGTCTGGTCTATGGACTACATTCCAAATCTGAGGTGAGCAGTGTTACACTAGGTAAAAGGGACGGGACGGGGATACTTTATCATTCAATTACTCTTGTACTACAACTCTGACAGTAATGAAATAACACTCTCCATGGCCCAAATACTATGAAGATTAATTGGAGCTGCTGTTTTTGTGAAACATCACTATCCCTTTAAAGGGGAACTGGTGGTGTTTCAGTATGCTGCCCTCTGGTACCCCTGAAGGACTGGGGATATTTTAATTCCCCTGTCACCATTGGCCAGTAAAACACCCCCTGGAGAGATGGGTCTGTGAGCAGAACAGGGAAGCTGATCTCAGTAGAACTAAAGATCTATCTGCCCCAGGTGGCTGGAGAATAATCTGGAGGTGAAGCCATTAGTGGAGAAAGAAAAATTGTTAGCATTTCCCTGTCTCTCTCCATTAATCTACATCATTTTCCATCCACTCCATCTTTTTTCAGTTTATTTTGGTTCCATGTGAAATGTTACTTTAATTAAATGACTAAATAAACACAGAATGTTTCATAAAAGAAGTGTGTTATGAAGACAGACACTACAGAGGACGTCCTAAACAGGAGTAGACATTATGTGTGTTATCCACTGCATTGTAACCAAATGCCTTGGACACGTTATGGCACTAATAGGGTTAAAAAATTAAAAGTGGATTTACATGTAGGACTATTTTCCCCTGACATCCAGGTGAATGCAGAATGGAGGCAGTGTTTTTAAAGAGATAATAAACTCCAAAAAAAAATGTTAGCGAAATGATAGGAATAATAAAAACATACTTAACACCCTCATTCCCATCTCTCAGACCGTTATAGTTTGAGAGATGTAATAAAATAAAGTTGTCCGTTCCCTCCCCTTTCTGCCTGACGAGCTGTAAAGCTGTCAGAGGCAGAATCCGGTCGCCTGACTGTAGGCGGCTCTTCAGGAGCGCTGTCATCGGGATATCTAACTATAATTACTTCATCGGTATGGTCTATGTGTGCCTGGCTTGCAAGCACATGTTGTAGGCCATTCTGATAAAATAATTATAGTTATATATCTCGATGACAGAGCTCGTGAAGAGCCGCCGTCTGGTCCCGGAAGCAGGAACTCATGACGTTGGCTATACAGCGGATGCATGAAAAAAAGGGTGAGAGCGGAGGTCTTTATTTTCTTACATCTCTCAGACCATAACATTTTGAGAGATGGGAATAAGGGTATTACATATTTTTTTATTATTCCTATCATTTCGCTAACAGTTTTTTTTGGAGTTTACTATTCCTTTAATGACTAGATTGTTGTATTTTCAGTGTTTAGTACGCTCTATAAAGGTGTGCAACACATTGCAAAGCACTGAATTACACAATTGTTAATCAGTGGGCGTGTGTGAGCAAAAGCGTGTGTGAGCGCGAGTGTGTGTGAGCAAGAGTGTGTGTGAGCGCGAGTGTGTGTGAGAAAGAGCGTGTGTGAGCAAGAGTGAGTGAGCAGGAGCGTGTGTGAGCGCGAGTGTGTGTGAGCAAGAAAGAGCGTGTGTGAGCAAGAAAGAGCATGTGTGAGCAAGAGTGTGTGTGAGCAAGAGCGTGAGTGAGCGTGAGTGAGCAAGAGTGTGTGAGCAAGAGCGTGTGTGAGCGTGAGTGAACAAGAGTGTGTGTGAGTGAGAGCATGTGACCGCATGTACGGGTTTTGTGCGTAGTGTGTGTTTTGCGTAATGCGTATGGAGTTTTACATACCACGTTTTGCATATTTTGGGGCCGGGGGTCACAAAGCTGAGCATGTCAGCTACCAGGAGGAAAGATCTGCTGATGCGGCGGTATCTGATGATATTTGCCCTATAGACCTGACATGCAGCTGCTTTATGACCCCCCCTTGTGCAGCAACTGGAGAGTATAATGGAGTCCCAAAAAGAGACACCTCCTGTGCTCACACCATGCATTGATTCTGCATTGGGCAGGACAGTTTCACGTCCCCATAGATCCTCTGTACTGAGCTTTATGGTCTCACACCGACAGTCTATGGACACCGGGAGCTCAACTCATATAAGCAGGCCACGTTCCAGCACAAGTGTCAGTTTTTGGACTCCCACAGAGCTGAAAAACTCCATTTTAGGGCCTGCACCGGACATCCCTAGGCTTTTTCCTAAGTAAAACATGATAACTGCCCCTTTAAATGAATGAATATGTTTACTTCTATACGGTATCTCCTCATGTGTACACAGCACTATACGGTTTATTCCTGTCTTGTATTATCTGGTGCCTGAGTGAATCCTAGAAATCCAGTTCACTAATAACCCTCTGAGTGCCAGTGTCAACTCAATGCTGTGTGTACCCCTCTGGCACTCAAAGGGTTAAATCAGCCAAGGTGATAAATGGTACATAATAGCTCTGATATTTACCATCTTATCCTACATTGAGTGAGGACATTAACCCCAAAGGACCAGAGAAGTGGGCAATGCGTGGAAATCAATGCATTGTGTACCTCTCGGGTCCTTAAGGGGTTAATATTTCTGGCACAGGGATGAACAGGAGGAAGGAGCAGCAGAAAGAGAGAAGTCCTGATCCTGCACTAGAATGGAAACCATGGTGACCTCAACATGATGACCTACTGTCCTCAGTAAGTTCTCACGTTGGGTATGACCTGCTTACCTAGAGCTGGGGTAGGCGGGTGTTGGGGACTGCAACTCCCATCATCCCCAGTAAGCCTGGGATAGTTGGCGATTGTAGGAGTTGTAGTCTCCAACGGCTGGAATACCAAATGTTGCCTAACCCTAACCTAGAATATAGTGACCTGAAGATCATTGGTAAGAGCTTACCTTAATAAAAAGTGACCTGAAGATCACTGGTAAGTGCTTACCTTAACCCCTTAATGACCGACCGCACAGACACGCGGTGGTCACTAAAAGACCACGGACCTTTTTTTTTTCGATTCCGAACTCCCCGAAGTAGTAATGTTTCAAAATCAAAGCAGATCCATTTAATCTTCATAGTATTTGGGCCATGGAGAGTGTTATTTCAATACTGTCAGAGTTGTAGTACAAGAGTAATTGAATGATAAAGTATCCCCCTCCTGCTCCTTTTACTGATGTAACACTGCTCACCTCAGAGCAGCAAGACTGTCCAGATGGATCACAGAGAGGGACAATCTTCAGTGAGCATAAGGAAAAACCTGAAAAACCTGTCAAGGGGGGCAGGGTTTTCCTTATGATCACAGTAAGAAGATTGTCCCTTGTTGTGACCTGTCCAGTCAAGAGACCAGATTCCAAATCTAAGGGGAGGTGGTTTACACTAAGTAAAAGGGGCAGGAGGGGGATACTTTATCATTCAATTACTCTTGTACTACAACTCTGACAGTATTGAAATAACACTCTCCATGGCCCAAATACTATGAAGATTAATTGGAGCTGCTGTTTTTGTGAAACATTACTATCCCTTTAATAAAAACTGTCTTGAAGATCTCTGGTAATTGCTTACGCAGAATATATTTTGCTGAAGGTCACTGATTAGCGCTTACCTTAATAAAAAGTGACCTGAAGATCACTGGTAAGCGTTTACCTTAATAAAAAGTGACCTGAAGATCACTGGTAAGTGCTTACGTAAAATATAGTGTCCAGAAGATCACTGGTAAGTGCTTACCGCTTACCTAGAGCACAGAGACCTGAAGATCACTGCTAAGCACGTACCTAATTATTGTTACCTGAAAAAAATGGTAAGGGCTCACCTACAGAAGACAACTGATGAAGACTAACCTGGAAATAACTGGCAAGTGCTCACCTAGAACAAGTTGACCTGAAGATTACCCATAAGTCCTTACATGGAGTACTGAGACCAATAATTAACTGATAAGACCTCATCCAGACTACTGCAGCCTAGACAGGACTGGTAATTACTCTTCAAGGGTGAGAATATGATGATCTAAAGATCATTAAATCCTCACCTTATGGACTTCAGTGCATACCTAGACTATAGTGACTTGAAAATCACTGATAAGTACTTACCGAAATTATAGTGACCTAAAAAAAGGTAAGCGTTCACTTACAGAAGACAATTGATGAAGCCTAACATAATGTGACCTGAAGATTACCCATAAGTCCTTACATAGAGTACTGAGACCTATAATTCACTGATAAGGCCTACTGCAACCTAGACATGACCTGTAATTACTCTCCAAGAGTGAGAATATAATGATTTTTATCGCCTTGTGTACAGTAACCTATTGATCACTGACAAGGCTTCAGCTACATTTCAATGACCTATTTGTTGTTGCATTCTATAGATTATTGATAAATCCTAGCCTGGAAATCATTGACAAGTGAACACCTAAAGTACAATGACCTGAAGATCACACTGAAGTAATTACTTAGAGTAACTGTGACCTACAGTTCACTGCTATGACCTTTCCTAGACTATAGAAACCTATAGATGACTGGTAGTTAGTCTCCAAGGGTATGGTACTGTAGAGATCATTGATAAGGCCCCACCTGGAATATGGTAATCTAAAGATCATTATGTTATGCCCAGGAGCCACAAACCCTTATTAAGGGCAGCTAAGCAGGTAGTATTGGTGCACCATAGCCATGATACTTGTAAGGTCTCCTCATTAGTTATGGTAAGGCTCTGGTTATATGGTGATAAAATACTAGTATTATTTCAGATACACCATATGACATGTTGGCAAGTAGAACTGCCCACATACTAAGTGTCTTGCACAGTTGCCTTAGAACGGGAGAAGCAAATAAGTTTGTTCTCTTTACCTGAGAACAGGAGAAGCAAATAAGTCCCTTCTCTTTACCTTAAACGGGAACTACCACCCCACAAAAACTGTATCTTAATTAAGTCTTCATCTGGCAACTAGCTGCTTAGTAGCGCTAGTCGCCAGAAATATTACCTGGTTTAAAAGATTTTTGACTTATTCGGAGGCTGACAGTAGCAGGAAGCACAGACATCTTTCCATAGTGACATCCGTGCGCCTACGCTGTCAGTCCGGCCGGCTCCAAAAGGGACTTACAGCGCAGGCCCACGGACGTCACTATGGCAAGATGTCCGTGTTTCCTGCTACTGTCAGCCTCCGAATAAGTCGAAAATCTTTTAAACCAGGTAATATTTCTGGCGACTAGCGCTACTAAGCAGCTAGTCGCCAGATGAAGACTTAATTAAGATAAAGTTTTTGCTGGGTGGTAGTTCCCCTTTAAAAAGGGAGAAGCAAATAAGTCTTTGCTCTTTGTCTATCACCCAGAGCGGGAGGTAAGTCTCGAAAAATTGTTGAGCCATTATTCTGTATATTATAGCCCCTAACACAGTCCCGCAAATGGATATACTGAGTGCAATTTATAAGCCATTCAGTGCCATTCACAAATGTGGATACGGCCAACATCACCGGAATGCCATACTTTCCCTAATACGCTGGGAACCTGCAAAAGCAGAAATTGTATCCATCATAAGTGAAGTTACTGGAGTAAAGGGAGCCCCTCCCTCCGCAGATAATGACGTATGGACACATTAATAACAGGGAACATTAGTGATTATACCCCACACTATGCGCAAGGGATAATAATGTATTAGAATCGTCAGCATCAGAGACGCAAGGGTAATATATTAAGCAATACATACAAATCCAATAGTATGAGTACATGATTAACAGAATTAGAGATTACAGGTATCACAGAATCAGGACCAGTATGGTCACTATATAAAAAAAAATGACTCCTACAACAAAAATTAACTGAGTGCTCATCAGAGGTGGAATAGTGTGCAATCTGGCTCTATTCTCTCCAGTTTGTGACCCTCGTGTAACTCTATAACAACCTGTCATATCACTCAGTATATCTTCCATAAAGTTCAAACTATATACAACAATATGGGTGTACAAGAATCAATACAAAAAAGTTACCGTCTCTTGTTTTTTAGTCCATTCGTCTGTTAATGGGATAGTAATGTTTCACACAAACAGCGGCTCCAATTAATCTTCATAGTATTTGGTCCATGGAGAGTGTTATTTCATTACTGTCAGAGTTGTAGTACAAGAGTAACTGAATGATAACGTATCCCCCTCCCGCCACTTTTACCTAGTGTAACACTGTTCACCTCAGATGTGGAATCTGATCACTTGACAGGACAGGTCACAGCAACGGACAATCTTCTTACTGTGATCATAAGGAAAACCCTGCCCCCCTTGACAGGTTTATCAGGTTTTTCCTTATGATCACTGAAGATTGTCCCTCTCTGTGATCCATCCGGACAGTCTTGCTGCTCTGAGGTGAGCAGTGTTACATCAGTAAAAGGGGCAGGAGGGGGATACTTTATCATTGAATTACTCTTGTACTACAACTCTGACAGTATTGAAATAACACTCTCTAAAGTCCAAATACTATGATGATTAATTAGAGCTGTTTTTATTATGAAACATTACTATCCCTTTAATAAACCAGATGTGTCCTAATCCTATATTATAATTCACTAACTAAGTTTGTCAGAAGCCGTCATGTGCAGTAGACACGGCTGCGTGTGCTGCAGTCATGCGCAGTACAGACTGCCTGCGCCGCAGCTGATACAGAGCGGGGTGCTCCGAATTTAGACCAGAGTCCTTTCTGCGCATCTTCCTGCGACCAGCGCGTGGCTGATACAGAGCGGGGCACTCAGAATTCAGACCGGAGTTTTGTAAGGTGACCATATATCCCTTTAAATCAGGGACACTTATAAAATACACACATTGCAGGACAGCATAGGAATCAAAGCAACCCTGCAATGTGTGTATATTATAAGTGTCCCTGATTTAAAGGGATATGTGGTCACCTTAGAGTTTCGTAGAGCCGTATCAGCCGTGGAGCGGGCAGTCTCTACTGTGCATGACTACACCACGCCCGTTGCTGGGTGACATTGTCTTCAACTAGTAAAGTCTATAAAGAAGATGGACGTGGTTACGTTTTGTTAAAATTAGATTTTCACAGGTATCGTTTCTTGAGCAGTTGCTTAGTTGCTTTGTATGATAAACAGCACAAACGCAAATATAAACGAAACCCTTCAATTAGGTTTAACCAAGCCTGTCTTCAGTTCCTGAGTACATGCCACAACTGAACCCTTTAACCCATTAAGGACTGCTCTGTGCACGGGAGGGGGGAGTTAGAAGACCAACACACTTTTTCTTTCATTCGGCCTGCCGGATCATCACGGAGCTCCTTGTAGGTGCACTGTGATCATGAAATTCCAAGACGTGCCAGGGCTGTGGTCATTAAGAGGTTAACCCCCGCGTGGTTGGCACTTAAAGAGTAACTTTCACTTTGTATAAAGTTGCCCTCCAATAATTAGGCGTATGGCGACTAGCTTCATACCAGTTCTGTTAGGTCACGGAAGTACCCCATTCTGATTTAATCCTTAATCTTTGGAGACTAGGAAGCCAGGCATCAGCGCAGACATTTTGTCTTAGAGACGTCTGTGCGTCTGCGCTGTCAGTGTCCTCTAGGGGGCATTGCACTGTGCCGAAAGGCACAGGAAGAGACTGACGGCATAGGCATGCAGACGGCACTAACCCGGCCATCAGTGTCCGGAGACTAAGAATTACTTCAGAATTTGGGTACTTCTGAGAGCTAATAGCATTATTATGAAGCTAGTCCCCGTATGTTTATTTATTGGAGGGTGACTTTACACAAGGTGAAAGGTCCACTATTTTTGCCTTATCCGAATCAGAAGCCCCTGAAACGCGTGCAGCCTCACGGGGACCCCTGAATTCTATGACATACATGGGTACATCATGGGTCCTTCAGGCACATTCACCCCGTGAAGTACATGTACGTCCTTGGTCGTTCAGAGGTTAAGGGCCAGAGGGTTGAACAATACATTGCGAAACAAAGCACGGCTCACCCTTTTCGTACTTAACTCTTTGAGTTCCAGAGGGGTGAGAAACTCCTTGCAGTAGGTGCCCCTCTGGCATTCAGTGGGTTAAACAGTTAAAGGGTTAGTAATGTCCAGCTACAACTATTTTGCATTGTGTAGAGCTTAAAAAGTAGAACCGAATGCAAAAAAACATATCTCTCAAACTTCTATGGTTTGAGAGATATCGGCATTCAAAGTTTGATGGTTCCTGCTGTCAGCTGTAAAGCTGTCAGCAGAGACACGGAGGCTGTGCAGCAGAGCCGCAATCTCGTTATTTAAAACAAACTACTTCAGTGGAATGGTCTACAAAATGTGCTTGCAAACCAGGCACACTTTGTAGACCATTCCAGTGAAGTCATTCATTTTAAATAACGTGATTGCGGCTCTGCTGCTCGGCCGACACAGATCTCCTGTTGACAGCTTTACAGCTGACAGCAGGAAACATCAAACTTTGAATGCCGATATCTCTCAAACCATATCGTTTATTTTGCATTCAATTCTGCTTTTTAAAGGGATAGTAATACTTAAGTATTACTAATCCCTATAGTAAAGGCTTACTAAAAAAACATATTGCCCCCAGTATCATCTCTCAAACCTTTATGGTTTGAGAGCTAATCGCTTCTAAAGTTGCCCTCTCCCTCCCCCTTCCCCGTAGTCAGCGTTCTAGCTGACTGAAGGGAAGAAAGTCATACCACTTTCAGGAGGCTCTCCAGCACAGCCGCGATCACGTTCCTGAAAAAGAAAACTTTCACTGAAATGGTATTCTACGTGTGCTTGGCTTGTGCTTGTCTTGCAAGCACACGTAGAAGACCGTTTTAGTGAACGTTTTTTTTAATTAACGCGATCGCGGCTCTGCTGCAGAGCCGCCTGATGATCTCTGACCGGATTTCCCTTCAGTCAGCTAGAATGCTGACTACGGGGAAGGAGTAGGGAGAGGGCAACTTTAGAAGTGTTCATCTCTCAAACCATAAAGGTTTGAGAGATGATACTGGGGGCAATATGTTTTATTTAGTAGTACTTTCCTATAGGGATTAGTAATACTTAAGTATTACTATCCCTTTAAGCTATACACAATGCAAAATAGTTGTAGTTGGACATTACTAACACTTTAATGAGAATTTTGATTAACCTTTTGATTGCCAGGGTGGTATACAATGCATTGCTTCGCTATGCGTTTGACACCCCTCTAGTACTCAAACGGTTAAGCACAGGTAAGTTAATCAGTGTCTCCTTCCTTTGGACTGGGGCACTGGATCTACATCACTGAGGCTGACACACTAAGGAAAACAGTAAGAAAAACAGAAGGGCGCTTCCTAGTGTATTAATTCAAATACAATGGACCTTCACTAATCCACCTAACAATGTGTAGAAACACTGAAAAGTCGTTAACAGGGCAGATGGAGGAATTAAAATTGCCCCTACTCAGTCACTCAAGAAAGACCATGATGACCTCCAGGATCCTTGGAATATAAATAAACACAGAACCATAAGGGGCGCGCAAGAACCGCTGTGTCTTGTACTTGTAACAATACTTCTATTTAAATATTATTATCCCACTGCAATATTCACACTTGGCCGACAGAGGGACGGGTGTGAAATACAACCGGCTGAATTCCAACGGGGTAACTTGACCGCCACGATACTGCTAACAGTATCTCCCACAAAAATGGAAAAACTCTTGAATCCCCAATATGAAGAAAAAATATTTATGAAAGTAAAAATGAGCCTTGTAAAACTTCGTCAATTACTGCCTTATGACGCGTTTCGAAGATCACTCCTTTATCAAAAATAAGCATCACACTTAAAAATAATATACAGTATTACTATATACGGTTTTATTAAGTGTTTTTAAGTGTGATGCCTATTTTTGATAAAGAAGTGATCTTCGAAACGCGTCATAAGGCAGTAATTGATGTATTTTTACAAGACTCATTTTTACTTTAGTAAATATTTTTTATATATTGTGGATTCAAGAGTTTTTCCAGTTTTGTGGGAGATACTGTTAACCGTATTGGGGTGGTCACGTTAGCCCGTTGGAATTCAGCCGGTTGTATTTCACACCTGGCCCTCTGTAGGTCAAGTGTGAGTATTGCAATGGGATAATAATATTTGAATAGAAGAATTGTTACAAGTACAAGACACAGCGGTTCTTGTACACCCCTTCTGGTTCTGTGCACCAACCGCACTGCTCAAAGTAATTACCCATTTCCACTGATGTCAATGGGAATTTTAACCCCTTGAATTCTAGAGGTCTCCAACGCATTGCAAAATACTGAAGGGATTAAAATCCCCACTTAAATCGGTGAGACTTTTTTTGGGAATTTTTATTTTTATTCCCTATGGTGCGCTAGGTTCCCAACAGAATTGCACCACTTTTACTTAGTGCATACACCTCGGTAATATCCTTAACCCTTTGAGCACCAGGGGGCTATCGCATTGGATACCTCCTTGGCACTCAAAGGGTTAAATCCTGTGTCTGTGTAAAGCTCTTGATCATGAGGAAGCACCCACACAGTGTGAAACGCGTTGATCTGTTTTCACACCATTAAGCTTTGAGTGCCCCTCTGACACTCAAAGGGTTAATATCGTTCACCGTGCAGCCTAACGTGTAACTACAAGATGACACCGGGGGGAGGAGTGATGCAACGGACTCACTGTTCCTCCACAGCCAGAGATGACCCGGATACGTTGATATGAATAAAATCAATGTATTGATCTTCACTTAAAATCATCACCAGACGATACAAAGTTCATATAAAGGCGCAAAGATGGAGCACAGCACACATCCAGGACACAAACCGCCTAACGCATTTCGTAAATATTTTACTTATTCATAGGCTCATGATTAATTAATACATTTACAAAACCCGTCAGGCGGTTTGTGTCCTGGATGTGTTCTGTGCTTCATCTTTGTGATTGTATATGAACTTTGTATCGTCTGGTGATGATTTTAAGTGAAGATCAATACACTGATTTTATTCATATCAACGTATACGAGTCATCTCTGGCTGTGGAAGAACAGTGAGTCCGATGCAGCACTCCCCCCCGGTGTCATCTTGTCTGTTGAAATCCCTGGCCAGGATTGTGGGGGGTTGCTCCGGACTCACATCGGCTTTGGGCCGGGGAGTAGTAGTGTATATTTGCCATATGTTTATTGATGGAGAATTGGTAGGGGGCAATTGTAGCGGTCTCACTTTTTACTTTAACCCTTTGAATGCCAGGGAGGTATGCAACACATTGCTCTGAAACACGTCGCATACCACTTTGGCACTCAAAGGGTTAATATAACAGCTAAATACAAGCCAGAAAGGATAAGACAGAAAAGAATAACAAAGAGTATACAATATATTCAATATTACACTCATTTGTTTTAATGGTTTCCACTATAAATATATATATTAAAGGAGAAATAAAACCTTCCAAAATAACCTCGCAGGTACCGTACTATCGCCATAAAATCCTAATAGCCCCCCTGAGTTTTATCCTTGTTCAAGAGATAACATAATCAATTAGTCCTGTATTTTATGTCCGTGGGGGCGGACATGACAGTTGCTTGCAGTCATTTCAAATTGAATCAGGAAAAGCGCATTAGTCTCGTTAACCCTTTAAAGGAGTACAGTCCTGGATGTCAGATCCGTGGAGGCGGACATAACAGTTGCTGGAAGTTTTATCAAATAGAAGCAGGCAGAAGGCGAGAGCCTACTTAACCCGTTAAGGACCAGAGGGCTGTGCAAAGTATTGCTTCACAATGAGTTGCACACTTCTCTGGTCCTTAAAGGGATAGTAATACTTAATTATTACTAATCCCTATATTAAAGTCCTATTAAAAATAAATGTATTGCCCCCAGTGTCATCTCTCAAACCTTTATGGTTTGAGAGATAATCGCTCCTAAAGTTGCCCTCTCCCTCCCCCTTCCACGTAGTCAGCGTTCTAGGTGACTGCAGGGAAGCCTGTTGTACGACTTTCAGGCGGCTCTGCAGCAGAGCCAAGATCACGTTAATAAAAAAAAAAATATTTCAATAAAACGGTCTTCTACATGTGCTTGGTTTGTGCTTGGTTTGCATGCACACGTAGAAGACCGTTTTACTGAAATATTTTTTTTTTATTAATGCGATCGTGGCTCTGCTGCAGAGCCTCCTGATGATCTATACCGGATTTCCCTTCAATCAGCTACAACGCCGACTTCGGGGGAAGGGGGAGGGAGAGGGCAACTTTAGGAGCGATTATCTCTCAAACCATAAAGGTTTGAGAGATGAAACTGGGGGCCATACATTTTTTTAAAGTAGTACTTTGCTATAGGGATTAGTAATAATTAAGAATTACTATCCCTTTAAAGGGGAACTATCACCCCAAATAAAGTCTCCCTCCCCATAATTAGGCATCTAGCGATATGCTTAACAATAGTAGTGTTATCCAGATTAATTACTACGTTATTAAGAAATCCTACTTCTTCTGAGACTGACGGCCAAGCAACAGCGCAAACATCTTTGCTTATAGACATCTGTGCAGTTGCGCTGTCAGTCCCTGTCTCCTCCTTCAGGCACCAGAAGAGACTGATGGTGCAGACGCATAGATGCCTCTGAAGCGCTGTTGCCTGGCCATTAGTCTCGGCACAAATAGGATTTCTGAGCAACGCAGTAATTATTCTGGATAACAGTACTATTGGTAAGCTTATCACTAGATGGCTGACTTTGGTGGGGGGGGGATTTATTTGGGGTGATAGTTCCCCTTTAATATGACCATTTGCAGGGAGCAGAGTTTGAGGTCCTGTCTGCCAGCATCTGTATCGTACACCTCCACCTGAGCTGACACTTAGGACAGACTGAAAATGTTATTTTGTGAAGAAGCAGCAAGTGAAAATATCATATGTGCCATTAGGTTTTCTTGTCATAATAAAGTAAGCATAGGTTTACTATTTTGAGCTGTTAGTATTCCTTTAATGTTGTTTTCTCCATACATGACTTGATCTTAGGACAGTATCAGATTTATGAACACATCGGGGGAGTTTCACTAAACGGTGATAAAGACGTGATAAAGAGGAGGTCACTTCTCCAGTGATATCACATCTCCAGTTCCTATGTTATTATATAGACCCTATGCACTAAGATCTCCACAGTTGAAGATATCTTAGCTCATTGGTTCCATACAATAACATAGGAATTGGAGAAGAGATATCATTGGAGAAGTCAGCTACGATTTATCATCTCTTTATCACACCTTAGTGCATCTCCTTCCATTGTATAGTATTGAAGAACTCAGGCTCTGGGTCAGTGACAATGTCCGACTTACCTGCAAAATGCTCCAGTGTTCTCTACAATGTAACACTGGCCGCCATTATAGCAGTAGGTGGGGTAGATTTCACACACCGACTTGCAGGAGTTGTTGCGTCTGACGTATCCATTCCTGCACTCCGTGCTGTTGTCACTTGATCCTGACGTTGTGTGGGTCAAATCCTTGTTGACTTCTGGATGGAAT
This sequence comes from Rhinophrynus dorsalis, assembly GCA_037306005.1. Classification (NCBI taxonomy): domain Eukaryota; kingdom Metazoa; phylum Chordata; class Amphibia; order Anura; family Rhinophrynidae; genus Rhinophrynus; species Rhinophrynus dorsalis. Next base: position 485,378,378 of record CM074723.1, read on the forward strand.
TTGGGGTGCAGTTCACCCCCATAAAGGATGAATGTTTGGTGTGGGGTGTGTTGTTTGCCAGTCGGCTTCTCATCCAGCATTACAGTATGTACCTTGGGTGTAAGAGTAGCCGTCTTGGGGGCGTTGCTGATTTCAAGCTCCCTGGCTGTAACGTCACCGTCCTCCACATCCTCCTCCTCAATGTCGTCGTCGTCATCATCATCATCCTCGATTCCCCCTTCATCGTCTCCATCTGCATAGAAAGAAGCTGTGGGGTAAAAGTCGGACTCGTCAAAAGGTGTGAAATCATCATAAAGCTCTGGCATAGGCCAGGGGACCTTCTTGTCATGGATTTTCTTGGTGGTATCTCCACCAGGGATTGGGAAACCAGGGAAATGTCCCAGTCCACCGTGTCCGTCAATATCAAACAGGTCATAATAGTCATTGTCTATAAGGTCGCTAACTGAATGATCAGAGGGGGGCTCAGAGGGTCTCAGTGCACTAGAGGATGGGAGATTAGGAGCCTGGGAAGCTTGGGGTTTTTCAGTAACCAGAGCTATATCAGTGCTTCCTTGAACTCCCTGTGCTGTTGAATGACTGGATGGTCCCTTCAAAACTGAAAAAGGTCCATTAGACTTCCCTGTCTCAAAACTGATTTCTGCTCTTGGTTTCTGAGCAGTTTGATCGTGAGTCTCAGTACCTGAAGGTGAAGGAGACTGCAGAGCGGTTTCTCTGGACACTTGCAGGAGATGGTCGATTTCTGCTGAGTCTGCACTGATGGCTTTGGTTGTGGCCGGTACCAGCAGTCCCTTGAGTCCAGTAGTGGAAGTTTGAGATGGGGACGCAGTAGCTCTGTCCATAAACTCACCCAAATTCCATTCTCTTCCCATGTAGCCTGAATCTGTTACTTGACTTTTTGGCAGCCTGACGTGTGAGTCTCCACTCCCATAGTCCTCCTGACTTTCTGATATAGAAGCTACACCACCTTCAGCCAACTTCTTCCGAAATTCCAAATTGATAGCCTCACGTCCAACAGGCCAAACCAGGGTGGTCACTGCTTCCACACCCCCACCATTGAACTCTGCCAGCAATGAATTTACAGGAGGCAACTTTTCAAAGTTTGCTTCCTCCTTGCACCCCACACAGGCTGCTGAATCATTGTTCTCTATAGTCATCCCATGGGATAGGTACTTCACAGTAACATCTGAAGATGGGAAGTCACTGCCTTGGCTTGTACCAGTTGCAGAGTCTTCAGTGCCTGCTGTAGGGGACATCAAGTTAACGGGTGGCTTTGTCTGTGATCTTTTTACCTTAGCTGCTTTCTGTGGTTCTCTCTCCAATAAAGTGTAATCTCCAGACTTTGAATCCCCATCTGGATTCTTCTCTGTTTCCGATGTTCCCTTGCCCAGAAGAGAAGGATAGACGTCCCCAGCTGGTTCTTTACTGAAGTCTTCCACACCGAAGCTTGGGACCTCAGTTCCATTTGTAGAGTCTAAATTCCAGTTGATTGATAAGAATTTGTAAAGAAAAAAAAGAGAGAAGAAAAGCAGAATGTAAACACTATAATTAAACAAGGTCGCTTAGTCAATTAGTGAATGAATGCTGATATTTTTATGCCTACAATGGATTATGCACTGTAATGAAGAACACAAATAAAAGCCCAGGTGGAAGGTGTTGGACAGGACAGACACACAATGTGCTTTTCATATTCTCTGAGGCTGATTTAGAACTGGGGAGGTGGTGCACTAAATGATACACTAAAACAAAGGCACAATTTTTTTACAGTAAGGGCAGTATAGTTATGGAATTCTTTGCCTTCGGATACTGTGCTTGCACATACTGTAACTGATTTCAAAAAACAATAGATACCTATCTAGCACAAAACAATATTACGAATTATGACAGTTGGCTTCAAAGTAGGCAGGGTTTTAAAGAAAAAAAGAGGGAAAAAGCAGAATATAAAATAATATTATTAAAGGAGGTCGCTTAGTCAATTAGTGAATGAATGCTGATTTTTTTATGCCTACAATGGATTATGCACTGTAATGAAGAACACAGAGGACAGTGACAAAATGTGCTTTTCATATCCTCTGAGGCTGATTTAGAACTGGGGAGGTGGTGCACTAAATGATACACTAAAACAAAGGCAAGAATTTTTTATAGTAAGGGCAGTATAGTTATGGAATTCTTTGCCTTAGGATACTGTGCTTGCGCATACTGTAACTGCTTTCAAAAAGCAATGGATACCTATCTAGCACAAAGCAATATTAAGAATTATGACAGTTGGCTTCAAAGTAGGCAGGGTTTTAAAGAAAAAAGAGAGAAAAAAGAAGAATATAAAATACTATTATTAAAGGAGCTCACTTAGTCAATTAGTGAATGAATGCTGATATTTTTATGCCTACAATGGATTATGCACTGTAATGAAGAACACAAATAAAAGCCCAGGTGGAAGGTGTTGGACAGGACAGACACACAATGTGCTTTTCATATTCTCTGAGACTGATTTAGAACTGGGGAGGGGGGTGCACTAAATGATACAGTAAAAAAAAGGCAAGAATTTTTTACAGTAAGGGCAGTATAGTTATGGAATTCTTTGCCTTAGGATACTGTGTTTGCACATACTGTAACTGCTTTCAAAAAGCAATAGATACCTATCTAGCACAAAACAATATTAAGAATTATGACAGTTGGCTTCAAAGTAGGCAGGGTTTTAAAGAACAAAAGAGGGAAAAAAGCAGAATATGAAACACTGTAATTCAAGGAGGTTGCTTAGTCAGTTAGTGAATGAATGCTGATTTTTTATGCCTACAATGGATTATGCACTGTAATGAAGAAAACAAACAGCCCAAGTGGAAGGTGTAACAGAGGACAGTGACAAAATGCGCTTTTCATATCCTCTGAGGCTGATTTAGGAGAACGGGGGGGAAGTTGCAGTAAATGATGCACTAAAACAAAGGCAGGGATTTTTTACAGTAAGGGTTGGTAAAGCTACGGAATTCTTTGCTTCAGGATACTGTGCTTGCAGAGTTTATTTTTAATTTATTTTTTTTTGGGGGGGGGACAGAGAAGGCAACTGCCGACACTTATAATGCAGAGAGAATGTTGATCCAGGGAAATATCTGACTGCCATTTGAAGTCATGAAAGATATTTTTTAATGGCTTAAATTGTTTTTTTTTTACCTTCCTCTGGATCAGCATGGGTGATTTGGCATAGACACTTCTTTTTTCAACCTCATCAACTATGTTACTATATAAGGCATGATAAAGATGTGATAAGAGGTGATAAAGTGGAGATAACTTCTCCAGTGATATAACTTCTCCAGTTCTTATGTTATTCTATACAACCTATGCACTAAGATTTCTTAAAGGGATAGTAATGCTTCTTTTAACTTTATTTTATTTTGTAGGCATTAAAAAAACATGCAGAATGATATAAGTCTTATCTCTCAAACCTTTATGGTTTGAGAGATATACACAAGCAAAGTTTCCCCTCCCGCCCCTTTTACCTAGTGTAAGCCATCTCTTCTCAGTTGTGGAATGCAGTCCATAGACCAGACATATAACAGTAGGGGACAATCTTCTTCCTATGAGAACAATGAAAGCCCTGCCCCCCTTGACAAATTTTTCAGGTTTTTCCCTTATCTTAATTGAAGATTGTCCATCTCTGCAGTCTACCTGAGCACCTCCCTTCTGCTCTGGCTGAGCAGTGTTACATCAGTAAAAGGGGCGGGAGGGGGATACTTTATTATTGAATTACTCTTGAACTACAACTCTGACAGAACTGAAATAACACTCTCCAAAGTCCAAATACTATGATGATTAATTAGAGCTGCTTTTATTATGGAACATTACTATCCCTTTAAGTGATAGTTAGTGAATAGGGTCCATAGAATAACATAGGAATTAGAGAAGTGATATCACTGGAGAAGTCATCTCCACTTTATCACCTCTTTATCACGCCCACCCAGAGTCATTCTGGATTAAACCAAATGTACCATAAGGGCCAACTAAAAATCCACCAAATTTCCATTGTTTATATGAGGGGGTTTTTAACGCAGTTAACCCTTTGAGTGCTAGAGAGGCATCCGACTCTTCCTAATAATAACTCCTTACTTTCCTTACAATAGACAATAAATCCTAATTGCCCTCATGAATTTTGCCCTTGTGCCTTTGGATGTTGAGTCCATAGAGGCGGACATGATTCTGTGACTGGTCTCCACCACTCCAAACTCCTCCCAATGTCGGCGTCTTAGGAAGGACGAGTTCAGTGAAAGGAGTGGAGTCCTGGAGTCTTACAGTAAACAATCATGCCCCCCATGGACATTATGTCTATTAATAATGAACAATGAATTTTGGAGAACCAATCCAAACAGGACTGATTCGTAGCGAACATTTGGATTTTTTCCCCATATTAAAGTGAGGGGGGTGTTTGTGTTCCTGTTCTTATAACCCTTCGAGTGTGAGAGTTGAGTTGTGCACCACTGTGGCATTCACAGGGTTAAAAGAAGAGTAGGCCTTTGTCATAAAAATATTATATGTAACCAAGTAAAACACGGATCTTTCTGCCGCCAGGTCACTTTAACTCAAACGTTATTAAAGGTCAGACATTCTTTAAGCAACAGCACAAACTAGTGTCTAAATAACATTTTTTTTAATGCGTTGCGTACCCCTCTGGCACTCAAAGGGTTAAGAGGCCTGTCCTGCTGTGCGTCCTGCCGCCAATGCAGTCATGCACTGTAGAGACTGCCCGAAAGCACAGAATGCTCCCAGCACAGAACTCCCAGCATTCTTCACAGAATGCTCCCAGCACAGAACTCCCAGCATTCCTCACAGAATGCTCCCAACACAGAACTCCCAGCATTCCGCACAGAATGCTCCCAGCACAGAACTCCCAGCATTCAGCACATAATGCTCCCAGCGAAGAACTCCCAGCATTCCTCACAGAATGCTCCCACCACAGAACTCCCAGCATTCCGCACAGAATGCTTCCAGCACATAACTCCCAGCATTCCGCACATAATGCTCCCAGCGAAGAACTCCCAGCATTACTCACAGAATGCTCCCAGCACAGAACTCCCAGCATTCTGCACAGAATGATCCCAGCACAGAACTCCCAGCATTCCGCACAGAATGCTTCCAGCACATAACTCCCAGCATTCCGCACAGAATGCTTCCAGCACATAACTCCCAGCACTCAACACAGAATGCTCCCAGCACAGAACTCCCAGCATTCCGCACAGAATGCTCCCAGCACAGAACTCCCAGCATTCCACACAGAATGCTTCCAGCACAGAACTCCCAGCATTCCTCACAGAATGCTCCCAGCACAGAACTCCCAGCATTCCGCACAGAATGCTCCCACCACAGAACTCCCAGCATTCCTACACATCCCAGCATTCTGTGCGCTAGGGCAGTCTCTACTGCGCATGACAGCTTCTGACAAACATTCTAGCAAATTATTATATAGGATGTGTTATAAAAATAAGTAAAGAAGACTCGAAGAACTTTAATACAGGTATTACTATCGCTTTAATACAGCCCTGACACTAGCTGGGCCACAGCCAGCAACAGGCAGATTAGCAGCAGAACTATGGTGGGCAGTGGAAGCGTCACGTCCATAGGTGGGCAGAGTCCCTAAGGGGTATGTACAAATAAATTGGAACGGACGCTCACCAGATCCATGCGATGTGAGCAGGGTACACCAGCATATGATTAGAAAACTGTATTATCACAGGTATCCAATGTTTCAGTTACATGGAGTAACTTACATCAGGGATGAAAACCCATAATGTGCAAACCACCATGTTTAGAAACAGCACCATGATTCAATCCCTCTCACATGCAGAGGAACAACGGCATACCTCCCAAGTGTCCCTCTTTAGGAGGGACAGTCCCTGTTTTAGACCCAAATCCCTCTGTCCCTCTTTCCCACCCTGGTGTCCCTGTGTTTAGGAGATCAGACTGTGTGGTGTGTATATAAGTGTATCACCCTGATGTCCCTGTGTTTAGGAGACCAGACTGTGTGGTGTATATATAAGTGTATCACCCTGGTGTCCATGTGTTTAGGAGATCAGACTGTGTGATGTGTATATAAGTGTATCACCCTGGTGTCCCTGTGTTTAGGAGATCAGACTGTGTGGTGTGTATAAGTGTATCACCCTGGTTTCTCTGTGTTTAGGAGATCAGACTGTGTGGTGTGTATAAGTGTATCACCCTGGTGTCCCTGTGTTTAGGAGATCAGACTGTGTGGTGTGTATAGAAGTGTATCACCCTGGTGTCCCTGTGTTTAGGAGATCAGACTGTGTGGTGTGTATATAAGTGTATCACCATGGTGTCCCTGTGTTTAGGAGATTAGACTGTGTGGTGTGTATAGAAGTGTATCACCCTGGTGTCCCTGTGTTTAGGATATCAGACTGTGTGGTGTGTATATAAGTGTATCACCCTGATGTCCCTGTGTTTAGGAGATCAGACTGTGTGATGTGTATATAAGTGTATCACCCTGATGTCCCTGTGTTTAGGAGATCAGACTGTGTGGTGTTTATATAAGTGTATCACCCTGGTGTCCCTGTGTTTAGGAGATCAGGCTGCGTGGTGTGTATAGAAGTGTATCACCCTGGTGTCTCTGTGTTTAGGAGATCAGGCTGTGTAGTGTCTATATAAGTGTATCACCCTGGTGTCCCTGTGTTTAGGAGATCAGACTGTGTGGTGTGTATAGAAGTGTATCACCCTGGCGTCCCTGTGTTTAGGAGATCAGACTGTGTGGTGTGTATATAAGTGTATCACCCTGGTGTCCTTGTGTTTAGGAGATCAGACTGTGTGGTGGGTATATAAGTGTATCACCCTGGTGTCCCTGTGTTTAGGAGATCAGACTGCGTGGTGTGTATATAAGTGTATCACCATGGTGTCACTGTGTTTAGGAGATCAGACTGTGTGGTGTGTATAGAAGTGTATCACCCTGGTGTCCCTGTGTTTAGGAGATCAGACTGTGGTGTGTATAGAAGTGTATCACCCTGGTGTCCCTGTGTTTAGGAGATCAGACTGTGCGGTATGTATAGAAGTGTATCACCCTGGTGACCCCGTGTTTAGGAGATCAGACTGTGCGGTGTGTATATAAGTGTATCACCCTGGTGTCCCTGTGTTTAGGAGATCAGACTGTGCGGTGTGTATAGAAGTGTATCACCCTGGTGACCCTGTGTTTAGGAGATCAGACTGTGCGGTGTGTATATAAGTGTATCACCCTGGTGCCGCTGTGTTTAGGAGATCAGACTGTGCGGTGTGTATAGAAGTGTATCACCCTGGTGTCCCTGTGTTTAGGAGATCAGATTGTGCGGTGTGTATAGAAGTGTATCACCCTGGTGTCCCTGTGTTTAGGAGATCAAACTGTGTGGTGTATATATAAGTGTATCACCCTGTTGACCCTGTGTTTAGGAGATCAGACTGTGTGGTGTGTATATAAGTGTATAACCCTGGTGTCCCTGTGTTTAGGAGATCAGACTGTGGTGTGTATATAAGTGTATGACCCTGGTGTCCCTGTGTTTAGGAGATCAGACTGTGCGGTGTGTATAGAAGTGTATCACCCTGGTGTCCCTGTGTTTAGGAGATCAGACTGTGCGGTGTATATAGAAGTGTATCACCCTGGTGTCCCTGTGTTTAGGAGATCAGACTGTGTGGTGTGTATATAAGTGTATCACCCTGGTGTCCCTGTGTTTAGGAGATCAGACTGTGTGGTGTGTATAGAAGTGTATCACCCTGGTGTCCCTGTGTTTAGAAGATCAGACTGTGTGGTGTGTATAGAAGTGTATCACTCTAGTGTTCCTGTGTTTAGACGATCAGACTGTGTGGTGTGTATATAAGTGTATCACCCTGGTGTCCCTGTGTTTAGGAGATCAGACTGAGTGGTGTGTATATAAGTGTATTACCCTGGTGTCCCTGTGTTTAGGAGATCAGACTGAGTGGTGTGTATATAAGTGTATCACCCTCATGTCCCTGTGTTTTTATACATTAGTCTATGTAAATAAAACACTTTATTGATCTAAATCGTGTATTAGGTTACACATGGAGGTATCAGTAGGTTACACATGGAGGTATCAGTAGGTCGTGAAATAGCATAAAAATTCTCGTTAATGCTCCGCCCACAGGCAACGCCCCCAGCAACACCTCAAAAACACAATTGTCCTTCTTTGTCAATTTGAAATGATGGGAGGTATGCAACGGAGAGAACGAGAAGAGGAAAGATTCCAACACCTGACCGTGAGAAGAATAAAGCGAGTGTATAGATAAAAGAGATGAGAATGTCAGTGTGCAAAGAATTAATTAATTTTAAAAAAATTAAATAGCAAGTCAACATTCTCGTCTCATTAGTTGTATACACTCGGTTTATTCTATAGTTAGTACAGCTCAAATGTATCCGTTTCTTTTTAACAAGCTACAGTGTCAATTTGTGTTAAAAAGGGGAATTTTTTAGCCTGCACTCTGTGGGGGAGCTTGAGTCACCGACTACAGCTCTCAATAGTAAGTGATAGCAAGAATGCCACCTGCTGAATAAAATTGAAAACTACAATTTAATTAAACAAGTTTGAGCTGTAATAACATTTGAATGAAAGGGATAGTAATAATTACTAATCCCTATATTAAAGTCATATGAAAAATAAACGTATTGCCCCCAGTGTCATCTCTCAAACCTTTATGGTTTGAGAGATAATCACTCCTAAAGTTGCCCTCTCCCTCCCCCTTCCCCGAAGTCAGCGTTGTAGCTGACTGAAGGGAAATCCGGTCTTACGATCATCAGGCGGCTCTGCAGCAGAGCCGAGATCTCGTTAATAAAAAATAAATCTTTCACTAAAATGGTCTTCTACGTGTGCTTGCAATCCAAGCACAAACCAAGCACATGTAGAAGATCATTTCAGTAAAAGATTTATTTTTTATTAACGCGATCGTGGCTGTGCTGCAGAGCCGCCTGATGATCGTAAAACCGGATTTCCCTTCAGTCAGCTACAACACTGACTTCGGGGAAGGGGGAGGGAGAGGGCAACTTTAGGAGCGATTATCTCTCAAATCATAAAGGTTTGAGAGATGACACTGGGGGCAATACATTTCTTTTTCATATGACTTTAATATAGGGATTAGTAATTATTAAGTAGTACTATCCCTTTAAAAATCCTCCAGCAGAGGGAGTATCCCTGTTTTACTCAGCAGGAAAATTACTGTAACACTTGTTTCACTGAAAAATTATACTGTTCCTTTTAGGGCATGTTCATATTAAATTATTGTGCCAGTGGAGTTGTGTGCTTTGCCGCTATGCACTAAAGGCTCAAAGGTTTGTGGGAATTTATATTAAATGTTATTGCACTTGTGTTGTGTTGCACTAGCAGATCAATAAATTTCCCCTCCTTCACACCCCACAAGTGTCCCTCTTTAGGAGATATTAGTGCTCCATACCTCCCAAGTGTCCCTCTTTAGGAGATATTAGGGGTCCGTGACTCCCGAGTGTTCATCTTTAAGAAATATTAGGGCTCCGTACCTCCCAAGTGTCCCTCTTTAGGAGATATTAGGGGTCCGTACCTCCCAAGTGTTCATCTTTAGGAGATATTAGGGCTCCTTACCTCCCAAGTGTCCCTCTTTAGGAGATATTAGGGGTCCATACCTCCCAAGTGTCCCCCTTTAGGAGATTTTAGGGCTCCATAACAGGGACACCAGGGTGATACACTTATATACACACCACGCAGTCTGATCTCCTAAACACACGAACACCAGGGTGATACACTTATATACACACCACACAGTCTGATCTCCTAAACACAGGGACACTAGGGTGATGCACCTATATAAACACCACCCAGTCTGATCTCCCAAACACACAGACACCAGGGTGATACACTTATATACACACCACACAGTCTGATCTCCTAAACACAGGGGCACCAGAGTGATACACTTATATACACAACACACAGTCTGGTTTCCTGAACACAGGGACTCCATGGTGATACACTTATATACACACCACACAGTCTGATCTCCTAAACACAGAGACACCAGGGTGATACACTTCTATACACACCACACAGTCTGATCTCCTAAACGCAGGGATACCAGGGTGATACACTTATATATACACCACACAGTCTGATCTCCTAAACACAGGGACATCAGGGTGATACACTTATATACACACCACACAGTCTGATCTCCTAAACACAGGGACATCAGGGTGATACACTTATATACACCACACAGTCTGATCTACTAAACACAGGGACACCAGGGTGATACACTTCTATACACACCACACAGTCTGATCTCCTAAACACAGGGACACCAGGCAGATACACTTATATACACACCACACAGTCTGATCTCCTAAACACAGGGACACCAGGGTGATACACTTCTATACACACCACACAGTCTGATCTCCTAAACACAGGGACACCAGGGTGATACACTTATATACACACCACACAGTCTGATCTCCTAAACACAGGTACACCAGGGTGATACACTTATATACACACCACACAGTCTGATCTCCTAAACACAGGGACACCAGGGAGGGAAAGAGGGACAGAGGGATTTGGGACTCAAAGAGGGACTGCCCCTCCTAAAGAGGGACACTTGGGAGGTTTGGATACAGCAGGAAGTGACGGGGCAAACAAAGATTGCTTCCCCCGCCTTGTTGGTAAAGAGCACACGCAGCAGCATATATCTTAACCCTGTAAAGGGAAACTATCACCCCAAATAATGTTTCCCCCCCAACAATTACCCATCTAGTGATTAGCTTAACAATAGTAGTATTCGCCAGCATAATTACCGCGTTACTGAGAAATCCTAATACTCCCAAGACTGGCAGCCAGGCAACAGCGCTTTAGAGGAACCTGCTCACCTGTGCTGTCAGTCCCTTCTGGTACCTAAAGGTACCATGCAGCGCCTCCTAGAGGAGACAGGGACTGACAGCGCAGGTGCACAGACGTCTGTAAGCAAAGATGTCTGTGCTGTTGCCTGGCCGTCAGTCTTGGCACAAGTAGGATCTCTTAGTAACGTGGTGATTGTGAGGGATAATACTACTATTGTTAAGCTTACCTATAGATGGGTAATTGTTGGGGGGAGACTTTATTTGGGGTAATAGTCAGGGCCGGTGCAAGGATTTTTGTATACACAGGCGAAGGTGCATTTTGATGCCCCCCCCGACACAATCCACCTGCCCCCCCCGACCTTGCCACAGTCCCCTGCCCCCGCCCACATATTCACCTCCACAATGCTCCCTTAGTCTCCACAATGCCCCTTCATCTCCACATTTCCCCTTCCAAAATGCCCCTTCATATCCACATTGCCCTTCCATAATACCCCTTCATCTCCACATTGCCCCTTCCATAATGCCCCTTCATCTCCACATTGCCCCTTCCATAATGCCCCTTCATCTCCACATTGCTCCTTCCTTAATGCCCCTTCATCTCCACATTGCCCTTCCATAATGCCCCTTCATCTCCACATTGCCCTTCCATAATGCCCCTTCATCTCCACATTTCCCCTTCCATAATGCCCCTTCATCTCCACATTGCTCCTTCCTTTACGCCCTTTCATCTCCACATTGCCCTTCTATAATGCCCCTTCATCTCCACATTTCCCCTTCCATAATGCCCCTTCATCTCCACATTTCCCCTTCCATAATACCCCTTCATCTCCACATTTCCCTTCCATAATGCCCCTTCATCTCCACATTGCTCCTTCCTTTATGCCCTTTCATCTCCACATTGCCCTTCTATAATGCCCCTTCATCTCCACATTGCCCTTCCATAATGCCCCTTCATCTGCCCCTTCCATAATGCCCCTTCAGCTCCACATTGCTCCTTCCTTTATGCCCCTTCATCTCCACAATGCTCCCTACCTTGAGTCCCTGGTGGTCTAGCCATAAGAGAGCTCTGTGCCTCCTTCGGCACAGAGCTGAACCTCCCAGTGCTGTTCTCAGTAACGCAGAGCGCTGGGAGATGATGTCATCTCCCAGCGCTCTGTATTACTACAGAGCCTGGGTCACTCTGCGTTGTGAGCGTCCCATAGACGCCGCGAGGGAGCGCTTGGTAGTGTAAATGAGCGTTCCCTCGCGGCAGATATATTAAAAAAAAAAAAATCTCAGCTTCTCCCTTTCCGGCGCCCCTCCGATGCGGCGCCCTAAGGCAGCTGCCTGTGATGCCTTAATGATAGCACCGGCCCTGGTAATAGTTCCCCCTTAAGGATCAGAAAGGTATGCATTGCATTGCCTACCCCTTTAGTCCTTAACGGCGTAAAGGTACAATAACATCAAATAACTGTAACTCCCTATTTACCTTAATCTGGACAGAAAATCCTAATAGCCATTATCAATTCTGTGTGAATTATTAGCCCAGATTGGATTCGGATTATGTGCACTGAGACTTGTTAGGAATCCTGGGGGGTTATGCACTAAGGCGTGATAAAGAGGTGATAAAGTGGAGATAAATTCTCCAATGATATCACTTCTCCAATTTCTATGTTATTCTCTGGAGCCAATGAACTATTATCTCCAATGTTAGAGAGATGTTAGTGAATGGGCTCCACACAATAACATAGGAACTGGAGAAGTGATATCACTGGAGAATTTATCTCCACTTTGTACAAGCACAACTTCTATTATTTAACCCCTTGCATTGTAAAGCAGTGCAATGTAGAACTTTCTAGCAATCAAGGGGTTAAAATGGAACCAGCTTCCCTAAGACAAGCTTAGTTTGTTTCACAGAGAATTCAAATCTGCCTGTATGTTGTAGTAGTCATTTTTCTGTAAAGTATATTGTTTTCGAGAAATGAATTGTTATGGTTTAGTGAAGCAGTCTGGCATTTTATGCTAATTCTCCGCACAGTATGCTAATAGGATTGCCACCCAGCCGGTATTTTACCGGTAGGCCGGTAAAAAATTGGCTTCTGTCCAATGTTAAGTCTATGGAGGGAATGCCATGGACGGTATTTTTTTTAATAAAATGTGCCAACCCTATATGCTAATGAGTTGAGTTCCAGGCCGCTCTTAACCCTTGCTGAGCTATTAGACACTCCTCCAGTGTGGGGGCTCTGCCTGGATTCTTTCCTAGCGCAGCGTGCGATAATATGGGCCCAGCACAAACTAATTAGCATAAAGTGCCAGGCTATGCCACCAATACAAATAAAGGTTAACCCTTTGAGTGCCAGAGAAGTATGGAACTCAAAGGCTTAAAGGAATTGTATATCCCAAAGCTGTAACCTAACTAAAAGACTTTCCACGTGTCTCTGACTACCACTAGAATGATCCGGTAACTCAGGGGTTAATAATTAACAAGTCATGTGGCCAATCCCGAGGAATCAGCCATGCATCTCAGTATTAACCCCTGAGCTACTGGATTGTGCTGGTTGTAGTCATGGACGCATGACCAGTCTAAGAGTTAGGTTAGAGTTTGTGGTGCACTATTACTTCAATTTTTCAAAACCTGTTTGTATTAAAGGAGCAGTAAACTTTTTTTTATGTTATAGAGAGTTTCCTGCTGAATAAAACAAGGGCACTCTCACTTCTGTTAGTTATTTTATTCAAAAGTTATAACAGTTCAAATAATCAGGAAGTGAGTTTACCATGTTTACTTCCGGATAGTTCTAACTGACAGGAAGTGAATTTAATGTGTTTACTTCCTGATAGTTCTAACTGACAGGAAGTGAATTTACTGTGTTTACTTCCTGATAGTTCTAACTGACAGGAAGTGAATTCACTGTGTTTACTTCCTGATAGTTCTAACTGACAGGAAGTGAATTTAATGTGTTTACTTCCTGATAGTTCTGACAGCATTAAGGTGACCACGGGTGCCGGAATGTCCGGGACTGTCCCTTATTTCAGGGCTATGTCCCGCGTCCCGGGTCATCTTCAACCGGAACAATGAAGTGTCCCGGAATGAAGCCAAGCCGCCCTGGATATCAGCCTGCAAGCGGTGTGTCACATCATGGACGCCGCGAGGGAGCACTTGGTAGCATAAATCAGCACTCCCTCGCTGCGTCCATGATATGACACACCGCATGCAGGCTGACATCCAGGGCGGCAATGCAGCTGAGCCTGGTCTCCTGGAGGCAAGCGCTCTAGTAATACAGAGTGCTGGGAGATGACATCATCTCCCAGCGCTCTGCATTACTGAGCACAGTGCGCGGGAGCTTCAGCTCTGTGCCGGAGGAGGCACAGAGCACTTTCCACGCCGCTAGACCACCAGGGACTGAAGGTAGGGCATCAAGGGGCAATGTGGCGATGAGAGGCTTTATGGTAGGGTGACCACATCCCGGAATGGCAGAACGGAAATGTGGTCACCCTAGACAGCATACCTCCCAACATTTCAGATTGCCAAAGAGGGACACTTGTGTTTTAGGGGGTGTTGCTGTGGGCGTGGCTGGTGGCCAGGGCATTATTGATAATTTTCAGGCTATTTCACTACCTACTGAGACCTCCTTGTGTAACCTAATAAATGATTTATAATAAGACCAAAGTATTTTATTTACACAGACTAATTTATAAACACATATGCTGATGTTTAAACAAATATTCATGGAAGTTTTATTGATGTAGAGCAATGTGATATATTTATATACACATCGCAAAGTCTGCTCTGCTAAAAAGAGGGACATCAGGGTGGGAAAGATGGGCAGAGGGATTTGGGTCTAAAAGAGGGACTGTCCCTCCTAAAGAGGGACACTTGGGGGGGCATGTGACAGGATGTGAATTTACTGTGTTTACTTCCTGATAGTTCTAACTGACAGGAAGTGACAAGCAATTTCTATCACATTCTGTGGAGAACTGTTTGTCACTGACTAGCCTCTGGAACAGAATGTAACAGAACAACTATTTGGAATCTGACCACTAGAAGGTACTGCTAATGTAAAACAACATGAGTTTAAATTGTAATAACTCTGGAAATATGCATCTCTCAGCAGTGGGAGTACATTTATTTTACTCAGCAGAAAATGGCCTACAGTATTTATATTTTTCATTCACTCAAAAAAGTGTACTGCTTAGGGTTGCTACCCAGCCGGTATTTTACCGGCAGGCCAGTAAAAAATTGGCTTCTGACCAATGTTAAAGGGATAGTAATACTTCATTTTATCTTTATTTTATTTTGTAGGCATTAAAAAACATGAAGAACGATATAAGTCTTATCTCTCAAACCTTTATGGTTTAAGAGATATTCACAAGCAAAGTTTCCCCCTCCCGCCCCTTTTACCTAGTGTAAGCCATCTCTTCTCAGATGTGGAATGCAGTCCATAGACCAGACAGATAACAGAAGGGGACAGTCTTCTTCCTATGAGAACAATGAAAGCCCTGCCCCCCTTGACAAGCTTTTCAGGTTTTTTCCTTATCTTAATTGAAGATTGTCCCTGGGCACCTCCCTTCTGATCTGGCTGAACAGTGTTACATCAGTAAAAGGGGAGGGAGGGGGACACTTTGTCATTGAATTACTCTTGCACTACAACTCTGACAGAATTGAAATAACACTCTCCAAAGTCCAAATACTATGATGATTAATTAGAGATGCTTTTATTATGAAACATTACTATACCTTTAAGTCTATGGAGGGAATGCCATGGCCGGTATTTTTTTGGAGAAAAGGTGGCAACCCTAGTACTGCTCCTTTAAAAAAGAATGGCCAGCTCAACATATAGACAGTTTTTAATTATCTTTAAAACGAACTAAAGTTATCCCAGGGTGATGAGTCCACTTTAACTCTATGAGTGCCAGAGAGGTATCCATCGCATTGCACACCTCTCTGACACTCTTAAGAGTTAATCGCTTTTTTCCTGTATTACGACGGCTTTGATAAAAGCAGTTGTGCTGGCCTTCAGCATTGTCATTCATTGTGCCGGCTGCTATGGATTTGAGTGGGCTGGGACGGTACAACGTGCTGCCATTTACTGTGATACCGCCAAGCCATAAGTGTGTCAATTAGACATTCAGGACACGTGTGGGTGCAATCTATTAGTTACCAGGTGAAGTGCTGTGTCTGCCTAGTTACTTCGCTCTACGAGAACATCACAGAATATCTAAGCCGTTCGCCTGGGACTATAAACCACCCCCCCGTCTACCATCCCCTTCCATGTGCTCCGTGTTTGGGGCGTAATGGCAGTCACAATATCGGACTGCTTACACCTCTCCAAGGACGCTCAGACTCACGCATAAGGTGACCTGATATCCCTTTAAATGCAAGACGCTAATGAAAGACACGCCCTGCAGCGTGGCCCTGATTCCCGTGCAGTCTTACAGAAGGACATTTCTATAGGGGTCCTGCACTTAACCCTTTTTGAGTATCAGGAGGGTATCGAAAGCATTGCAATAGGTTGGGCTCCTCCCTGGTGCTCAAATGGTTAACCCTTTGAGTGCCAGAGGGGGTACGCGACATGCACTCAAAGGGTTAAAGGGATATCTGATCACCTTAATTAAAAATGAATTACATTGCAAGTAGAACAATTTCTGTGGCAAATCCACTGCACCACAAGGGGCAAATAATAATTCCAATTGATTTAAATTGAGTTTTTAACCCCTTGAATGCTGTAGATGTGTCCCATACCTCCCTTAACCCATTGCGTTGCGCACCCCTCGCGTTGCGCACCCCTCTGGCACTCAGTGGGTTGAATCGGGACATATTAACTCGATCAAATTCTAGGAAAGGCCTCCAGCGCATTGTGAAGCAACACTTTAGAGACCTCTCTAGTTTGCAAGGGTTTAAAAGCCTTGTTTAACCCTTTGAGTGCCAGAGGTACCCAATGCATTGCGGTTAAATGCTTCGGATACCTCTCTGGCACTCACACGGTTAAATTGATGGATATTGTATTTGTTTCCGTGGAGGAACTGGCTCTCCACTGCACATAACACGTCCCTAAATCTTCACTGATTTAAACTGGGATATTTTAACCCCTTGAAAGCTGATCGATGCTCTGTGCAGGAGAAACAATCTACGCAAGGGATGGGCAACATGAAGCCCTCCAGCTGCTGCCGGACAACAATTCCAATGGCTGTCTGAGGATGATGGGAGTTGTAGTCCGTGAGCTGGAGGACCTCAATCTACACCATAGGGAACAAGTAAAAATTCCTGTCCAACTGGGGATTTTAACCCTTTGAATGTTACAGAGGTCTCTGACAAATCAAGTGGTTAAAAGTCTCTCTGTGAATCATGGGAATGTTCATTTGTGTCCTGTGGCACTGTAGATCACTTGCACCAGAACTGCATTCTCCTTCTACATACTGCCCACTGATTACACCTTGCCCTGTATATATTACCCACTGATTACACCTTGCCCTGTATATATTACACACTGATTACACCATTCCCTGTACATATTACCCACTGATGATTACACCTTGCCTTGTATATATTACACACTGATTACACCATTCCCTGTACATATTACCCACTGATGATTACAACTTGCCTTGTATATATTACACACTGATTACACCATTCCCTGTACATATTACCCACTGATGATTACACCTTGCCCTGTATATATTACCCACTTATTACACCATTCCTTGTATATATTACTCACTGATTACACCTTGCCCTGTATATATTACACACTGATTACACCATTCCCTGTACATATTACCCACTGATGATTACACCTTGCCCTGTATATATTACCCACTGATTACACATTTCTCTGTATATATTACCCACTTATTACACCATTCCCTGTATATATTACTCACTGATTACACCTTGCACTGTATATATTACACACTGATTACACCATTCCCTGTACATATTACCCACTGATGATTATACCTTGCCCTGTATATATTACCCACTGATTACACCTTGCCCTGTATATATTACACACTTATTACACCATTCCCTGTATATATTACACACTGATTACACCATTTTCTGTACATATTACCAACTGATGATTACACCTTGCCTTGTATATATTACCCACTTATTACACCATTCCCTGTATATATTACCCACTTATTACACCATTCCCTGTATATAATACCCACTGATTACACCTTGTCTTGTACATATTACCCATTGATTACACCTTGTCTTGTACATATTACCCACTGATTACACATTTTACTCACTAAATACCCTTGCATTGTACATATTACCCACTGATTACACCTCACCTTGTACATATTACCCACTTATTACACCTTGCCTTGTACATATTACCCACTGATTACACCTCGCCTTGTACATATTACCCACTGATTACACCTTGCATTGTACATATTACTCACTGATTACACCTCACCTTATACATATTACCTACTGATTACACCTTGCATTGTACATATTACCTACTGATTACACCTCGCCTTGTACATATTACCCACTGATTACACCTCACCTTGTACATATTACCTACTGATTACACCTTGCATTGTACATATTACCCACTGATTACACCTCACCTTGTACATATTACCTACTGATTACACATTGCTTTGTACATATTACCCACTGATTACACCTCACCTTGTACATATTACCTACTGATTACACCTTGCATTGTACATATTACCCACTGATTACACCTCGGATTGTACATATTGCCCACTGATTATGCCTTTGTGTGTACATATTACCCACTGGTTATGCCTTGACTTATACATATTAACCACTGGTTACACCTTGCTCTGTACATATTACCCGCTGATTACGCTTTGACTTTTACATTTTGCCCACTGATTACACCTTGCCTTGTACATATTACCCACTGATATCACCTTTCCTTGCCCACTGATTACTCCTTTCCCTGTACATATTACCTACTGATTACAACTTGCCTCGGATTGTACATATTGCCCACTGATTATGCCTTTGTGTGTACATATTACCCACTGGTTATGCCTTGACTTGCATATATTACCCACTGATTACACCTCACCTTGCACATAATGCCCTCTGATTACACCTTGCCTTTTACATATTACCCACTGATTACACCTTGCCTTTTACATATTACCCACTGGTTACACCTTGCCTTGCCCAACATGGTGGCGACAACACTCTTCCTTGGGCAGTACACATACTCACATTACACACACACACACACACACACACACACACACACACACATTACAAACACACAAATACATACACACACAGTCACACACTCACTCTCACACACACACAGACACACATACACAGAAACACACGCACACATACAGTCACACATACACTCAAACGCACACAAATACACACACACACACACACATACAGTCACACATTTACACACACAAATACATACCCTCACAATACACAAACACACACACATCATTTGAGTGCCAGAGACTTGCTTGTCTAGATAACAAAAAATACCCTTTTCCTCCCTCTCTTAATCCTTTAAGCTCCAGAGAGATGCACAATGCAATGTTCTTCACAGCCTCTGGCACTGAAAGGGTTAAGAGACAACAGGAATTTTATTATTATTATTATTATTTATTGATGAATACAGGTCAGGTATTTCTAGGAATTTGAAGTAAAATCACAGTAGTAGATTCACGTCTATCCATACAACCATTACACACAAGCAAATCCTAGGAGGGGGAAGGGGTGGCCATACTGGATATTATTAACCCTTTAACTCCCACACTGGCCTGCAAAAGCAATGCTCGGCTAGAGAAAAGGGTCAGATGAAATACTGAATTGAGCATAAGGGTAAAAATGAAATTCACTCTTGCCTTGCAACATGTTGGAGACCGCTTTGGCATTCAAAGGGTTAATAAGAGTAAGGGTGTGGAACAGCCAGAGACTGGTCCTCACTGATGGTGCATGCAACGGGCAATTTCAGCAATGTATGAAAAAACCCAATCTTCCCTTTCAGGGGAAAAAATATTTCATATTTAACCTGTTCATGACCAATGTCACCTGCAGCATTGAAGAGGTTAATGCCAACATCACAGTTTTCTGATTTACAACCACTCTGAAGCCTGCTGTTTAGATAATATCTAGTAGTGGCGGACAGACAGATAGATAGATAGATAGACAGACAGACAGACAGACAGATAGATAGATAGATAGATAGATAGATAGATAGATAGATAGATAGATATGAGAGATAGACAGATATAGATAGATAGATAGATAGATAGATAGATAGATAGATAGATAGACAGACATATTGATAGATATGAGAGAGATAGATAGACAGACAGACATACAGACAGACATACAGATAGATAGATAGATAGATAGATAGATAGATAGATAGACTTGCTCCCAATTTCCCCAGCATATCAGCCTTATTAGCTTGTAGCAGACAGTGTGTAATGTGCAGATAAATACTCAGAACCCTTTCTAGACGGGGTAGAAATCTGCCCTGAACATTAAGCGAAAATACAAAAAATTGGTGCAGAATGGTCTGTGTTACCCCGGGAATCTGCCCAGCACCTCGGATCCGTGAGGGTTAAATCAAATTCATTTCTCTTCCATTGATTTCTGGAAACAAAATGCAACAGGAATGATAATGGGATCATCCGTAACACTAGCAGGTCCGGCGGGATAACAGCACTAGATGCCCCCGCAGAGCAGCCCCAGCCGGGCATGAAGGGGTGGATACAGGGCGCTGTATGTATATACAGACAAAGGCAGCGCTACAGGAGAGGTACACAGGGCACAGCATGGCACAGAGGGGTGATAGTAATTATAATAACAATAATGATAACCTACCCCAGCGGTCCCTCCAGGGCAGGAGACAAGCAGGGCACACAGCAGAGCTGCCAGGCTCCAGCAGTTCAGCCAGGAATCCATTGTAGCATTGGGTAGATGATGGGCACAGGAGATCTGTTATATGAGGGCACAGAGCAGAGATCCGGGCACCTGCTGGTGGGTATAGGGTGGGGGTGGGGGCTGCCTATTCCCACATCTGCCTGGTCCTTCCACAGTGAGCAGGGGCAGGCTGAGGGGACATGCTGGGAGCCCAGTGCAGTCCAGTACACCCCAGTGCAGCCCAGTACACCCCAGCGCCTGCTTCTGCAGCTTCACTAAAACGTAACACTGCTGACGCCTGAGCCTGATCCTTACTAGGGAGACGGGAGGGATAGGGGAGAGTGGATGGGGGGGATGGGGGAGAGAGGGTGGGGAGAGTGGATGGGGGAGAGAGAAGATGGGGGAGAGTGGGTAGATGGGGGAGAGGGTGGGGAGAGAAGGTGGGGAGAGTGGATGGGGCAGAGAGAAGATGGGGGAGAGTGAATGGGGGAGAGAGGGTGGGGAGAGTGGATGGGGGAGAGAGGATGAGGGAGAGAGAGGTTGGGGTGGGGGTAAAGGCAGTGGGAGATGTTAGGAGGAGGGGGATGAATTGGGGGGAAAAGACTGAAGGGAGGACTGGATGGGGAGTGGGGCTGGTATAGGTGAGGGGCTTAGGGTTGGAGAGTGAGTGGAATGGAATGGGGTGAAGAGGTGATGGGAGGGAGAGAGGAGCTGATTTTAGGGGAGAGGGTGTAGAGAGGATAATTATGAGGGCAATGGGCTAGGGAGGGGGGTAGAGTGGCGATTATGGGGGAGAGGGGCTAGGGAGGGGGTAGAGGAGGTGATTATGGGGGAGAGGGGCTAGGGAGGGGGTAGAGGAGGTGATTATGGGGGAGAGGGGCTAGGGAGGGGGTAGAAGAGGTGATTAAGTGGGAGAAGGGCTAGGGAGGGGGTAGAGGAGGTGATTATGGGGGAGAGGGGCTAGGGAGGGGGTATAGGGGATGATTATGGGGGAGAGGGGCTAGTGAGGGTGTAGAGGAGGTGATTATGGGGGAGAGGGGCTAGGGAGGAGGTATAGGGGATGATTATGGGGGAGAGGGGCTAGTGAGGGGGTAGAGGAGGTGATTATGGGGAGAGGGGCTAGGGAGGAGGTATAGGGGATGATTATGGGGGAGAGGGGCTAGTGAGGGGGTAGAGGAGGTGATTATGGGGAGAGGGGCTAGGGAGGATGTATAGGGGATGATTATGGGGGATATGGGATAGGGAAGGGGGAGAAAGGGGCTAATTATGGGGGGAGAGCGGATTGGGGGAGAGGCAAATTATGGAGGAGAGGGGCTAGAGAGTGAGTGTGGGGCAATTATGGAGAGAGAGGGTAGAGAGGGGGAGATGGGCTCTTTTTGGAGGAGAGTGGGGGTTTGATAATTGGAGGGGGCTAGGAATGGGGGAGATGAAAATGTTATGAAAATCTGGGGTAAGGACAAGGAGAGAGGGGTGATTATGGGAGAGAGGGGTGATTATAGGAGAAAGGAGAACAAAGGGAGCAGGGGGTGATTATGGGAGAGAGGGGTGACTATGGGGGAGAGGGGTGATTATGGGGGAAAGGGGTGATTATAGGAAGAGGGGTGATTATGGGGGAGAGGGGAAGAAAGAGAGCAGGGGTGATTATAGGGGAGAGGGGTGATTATGGGGGAGAGGGGAAGAAAGAGAGCAGGGGGTGATTATGTGAGAGATGGGTGATTATGGGAGAGGGGTGATTATGGGAGACGGGTGATTATGGGGGAGAGGGGTGATTATGTGAGAGATGGGTGATTATGGGAGAGGGGTGATTATGGGAGACGGGTGATTATGGGGGAGAGGGGTGATTATGGGGGAAAGGGGAAGAAAGAGAGCAGGGTGTGATTATGTGAGAGAGGGGTGATTATGGGGGAGAGGGGAAAAAAGAGAGCAGGGGGTGATTATGCGGGAGAGAGGTGATTATGGGGGAGAGAGGTGATTATAGGAGAGAGGGGTGATTATGGGGAGAGGGGTGATTATGGGGGAGAGAGGTGATTATAGGAGAGAGGGGTGATTATGGGGAGAGAGGTGATTATAGGGGAGAGAGGTGATTATAGGAGAGAGGGGTGATTATGGGAGTGAGTGGTGATTATGGGGGAGAGGGGTGATTATAGGAGAGAGG
This sequence comes from Rhinophrynus dorsalis, assembly GCA_037306005.1. Taxonomy (NCBI): domain Eukaryota; kingdom Metazoa; phylum Chordata; class Amphibia; order Anura; family Rhinophrynidae; genus Rhinophrynus; species Rhinophrynus dorsalis. Next base: position 485,401,238 of record CM074723.1, read on the forward strand.
GGTGATTATGGGGAGAGGGGTGATTATGGGGGAGAGGGGTGTTTATAGGAGAGAGGGGTGATTATGGGGGAGAGGGGTGATTATGGGAGAGAGGGGTGATTATGGGGGAGAGGGGTGATTATAGGGGAGAGGGGTGATTATAGGAGAGAGGGGTGATTATGGGGAGAGGGGTGATTATGGGAGAGAGGGGTGATTATGGGGGAGAGGGGTGATTATAGGGGAGAGGGGTGATTATAGGAGAGAGGGGTGATTATGGGGGAGAGGGGTGATTATGTGGGAGAGGGGTGATTATGGGGAGAGGGGTGATTATGGGAGAGAGGGGTGATTATGTGGGAGAGGGGTGATTATGGGGGAGAGTGGTGATTATAGGAGAGAGGGGTGATTATAGGAGAGAGGGGTGATTATGGGGAGAGGGGTGATTATGGGAGAGGGGTGATTATGGGGAGAGGGGTGATTATAGGGGAGAGGGGTGATTATAGGAGAGAGAGGGTGATTATGGGGAGTGGGGTGATTATAGGGGAGAGGGGTGATTATAGGAGAGAGAGGTGATTATGGGGGAGAGGGGTGATTATAGGGGGGAGGGGTGATTATGGGAGAGAGGGGTGATTATAGGGGAGAGGGGTGATTATGGGGAGAGGGGTGATTATAGGGGGAGAGGGTGATTATAGGGGAGAGGGGTGATTATGGGAGAGGGGTGATTATGGGGTGTGGGGTGATTATGGGTGAGAGGGGTTATGGGGAGAGGGGGTGATTATAGGAGAGAGGGGTGATTATGGGAGTGAGTGGTGATTATGGGGAGAGGGGTGATTATGGGAGTGAGTGGTGATTATGGGGAGAGGGGTGATTATAGGGGAGAGAGGTGATTATGGGGGAGAGGGGTGATTATAGGGGAGAGGGGTGATTATGGAGAGAGGGGTGATTATAGGGAGAGGGGTGATTATGTGGGTGAGGGGTGATTATTGGAGAGAGGGTGTTATGGGGGAGAGGGGTGATTAGGTGGGGGTGTTTAGGAGAGGGGTTGTTATAGGGAGAGGGGTGATTATAGGGTGAGGGTGTGTTTATGGAGAGTGGGTGTTTTGGGGTGGTGGTGGTGTGTTAGGGGAGAGGGGTGATTATGGGGAGAGGGGTGATTATGGAGAGGGGGTGATTTGGGGTGAGGGGTGTTATGGGAGAGAGGGGTGATTATAGGAGAGAGGGGTGATTATGGGGAGAGGGGTGATTATAGGGGAGAGAGGTGATTATGGGGGAGAGGGGTGATTTTGGAGAGAGGGGTGATTATGGGGGAGAGGGGTGTTATGGGGGTGGGGTGTTTGGGGGGTGGTGATGGGTGTGGGGGTGTTATAGGGAGGGGGTGATTATGGGGAGTGGGGTGATTATAGGAGGAGGGGTGATATGGGGAGAGGGGTGATTATGGAGAGAGGGGTGTTGTAGGAGGGGGTGATGGGGAGTGAGTGGTGTTATGGGGAGAGGGGTGATTATAGGGGGAGTGGTGATTATGGGTGTGAGTGGTGTTATGGGGAGGGGTGTTGTAGGGGTGAGGGTGATTATAGGAGAGGGGGTGATTATGGGGGTGGGGTGATTAGGGGGGGTGTTTGGGGAGGGGTGATTATGGGGTGAGGGGTGATTATGGGGAGAGGGGTGATTATGGGGAGAGGGTGATTATGGGGGAGTGGGGTGATTATGGGGAGAGGGGTGATTATGGTGAGAGGGGTGATTATGGGGTGAGGGGGTGTTATGGGGAGAGGGGTGATTATGGGTGAGAGGGGTGTTTATGGGAGAGGGGTGATTATGGGGAGAGGGGTGATTATGGGTGAGGGGTGATTATGGGGAGAGGGGTGATTATGGGTGAGTGGGTGATTATGGTGAGAGGGGTGATTGGGTGTGTGGGTGTGGGTGAGTGGGGTGTAGGGGGGTGATTATGGGGTGAGTGGTGATTATGGGGTGAGGGGTGATTATGGGGTGAGAGGTGATTATGGGGTGAGGGGTGGTGATTATAGGGGAGAGGGGTGATTATAGGGGAGAGGGTGATTATGGGGAGAGGGTGATAGGGTGAGGGGTGATTATGGGGAGAGGGGTGATTATGGAGGGGTGTTGGGGTGTGGGGTGATTATGTGGGGGTGATGGGGTTGTGGGGTGTTGGGGTGGGTGTATGGGGAGTGGTGATTATGGGGGAGAGTGGTGATTATGGGGTGGGGTGATGGGGGGGGTGATTATAGGGGAGAGGGTGATTATGGGGAGAGGGGTGATTAGGGAGAGGGGTGATTATGGGGGAGAGGGGTGATTTGTGGGAGAGGGGTGATTATGGGGGAGAGGGGTGATTATAGGAGAGGGGTGATTATGGGGGAGAGGGGTGATTATGCGGGAGAGGGGTGATTATGCAGGAGAGGGGAAGAGAGAGATCAAGGGGGTGATTATGGGCAGAGGTAAGGAAGCCTATGGCTGGATATGGAGGGAGGGGTGCTGGCTGTAGGGGGCTATGGGCTTTTGTTTATATCCACCCGCCCCCTGTTTTTACTGCCACAATAAATTGCTCTTTAATTAACTATCCATTACTGCTGCTGTTTAATGGCTTCAGCTTGCAGACGAGCGATCTAGTTCACCTCATCCAACCCTGTGTGTGTGGATTGTGTGATATATATGTGTGTGGATTGTGTGGTATCTGTGTGTGGATTGTGTGTTCTATATGTGTGTGGATTGTGTGTTATCTGTGTGTGTGGATTGTGTGTTATATATGTGTGTGGAGTGTGTGTTATATATGTGTGTGGATTGTGTGTTCTATATGTGTGTGGATTGTGTGTTATCTGTGTGTGTGGATTGTGTGTTATATATGTGTGTGTGGATTGTATGTTATCTGTGTGTGTGGATTGTATGTTATCTGTGTGTGTGGATTGTGTGTTATATATGTGTGTGGATTGTGTGGTATCTGTGTGTGGATTGTGTGTTCTATATGTGTGTGGATTGTGTGTTATCTGTGTGTGGATTGTGTGTTATATATGTGTGTGTGGATTGTATGTTATCTGTGTGTGTGGATTGTGTGTTATATATGTGTGTGGAGTGTGTGTTATCTGTGTGTGTGGATTGTGTGTTATATATGTGTGTTTGGATTGTATGTTATCTGTGTGTGTGGATTGTGTGTTCTATATGTGTGTGGATTGTATGTTATCTGTGTGTGTGGATTGTGTGTTATATATGTGTGTGGATTGTGTGTTATCTGTGTGTGTGGATTGTGTGTTATATATGTGTGTGGATTGTGTGTTATCTGTGTGGTGGATTGTGTGTTATATATATGTGTGTTTGGATTGTATGTTATCTGTGTGTGTGGGTTGTATGTTATATATGTGTGTGGATTGTATATTTTCTGTGTGTGGATTGTGTGTTATCTGTGTGTGGTTTGTGTGTTATATATGTGTGTGTGGATTGTATGTTATCTGTGTGTGTGGATTGTGTGTTATATATGTGTGTGTGGATTGTATGTTATCTGTGTGTGTGGATTGTGTGTTATATATGTGTGTGTGGATTGTATGTTATCTGTGTGTGTGGATTTTGTGTTATATATGTGTGTGGAGTGTGTGTTATCTGTGTGTGTGGATTGTGTGTTATATATGTGTGTGGAGTGTGTGTTATCTGTGTGTGTGGATTGTGTGTTATATATGTGTGTTTGGATTGTATGTTATCTGTGTGTGTGGATTGTGTGTTCTATATGTGTGTGGATTGTATGTTATATGTGTGTGTGGATTGTGTGTTATATATGTGTGTGGATTGTGTGTTATCTGTGTGTGTGGATTGTGTGTTATATATGTGTGTGGATTGTGTGTTATCTGTGTGGTGGATTGTGTGTTATATATATGTGTGTTTGGATTGTATGTTATCTGTGTGTGTGGGTTGTATGTTATATATGTGTGTGGATTGTATGTTATCTGTGTGTGTGGATTGTGTGTAATATATGTGTGTGGATTGTGTGTTATCTGTGTGTATGGATCGTATATTATCTGTGTGTGGATTGTGTGTTATACATATGTGTGTGTGGATTGTATGTTATCTGTGTGTGTGGATTCTGTGTTATCTGTGTGTGTGGATTGTATGTTATCTGTGTGTGGATTGTGTGTTATCTGTGCGTGTGGTGGATTGTGTGTTATCTGTGTGGTGGATTGTGTGTTATCTGTGCGTGTGGTGGATTGTATGTTATCTGTGTGTGAATTGTGTGTTATCTGTGCGTGTGGTGGATTGTGTGTTATCTGTGCATGTGGTGGATTATCTGTTATCTGAACGTGTGGATTATGTGTTATCTGTGTGTGTGGATTGTGTGTTATCTGTGTGGTGGATTATGTGTTATCTGTGTGTGTGGATTGTGTGTTATCTGTGTGGTGGATTATGTGTTATCTGTGTGTGTGGATTGTGTGTTACCTGACTGTGTGGATTGTGTGTTATCTGTGCGTGTGGTGGATTGTGTATGTGTGTGTGTGTGTGTGTGTGTGGGGTGGATTGTGTGTTATCTGTTTGTGGTGGATTGTGTGTTATCTGTACATGTGGATTGTGTGTTAGCTGTGTGTGGTGGAATGTGTGTTATCTGTGTGTGTGGCTTGTGTGTTACCTGTGTGTGTGGTGGATTGTGTGTTATCTGTGTCTGTGGTGGATTGTGTGTTCTCTGTGCGTGTGGTGGATTGTGTGTTATCTGTGCATGTGGTGGATTGTGTGTTATCTGTACGTGTGGATTGTGTGTTAGCTGTGTGTGGTGTATTGTGTGTTATCTGTGTGTGTGGCTTGTGTGTTACCTGTGTGTGTGGTGGATTGTGTGTTATCTGTGTCTGTGGTGGATTGTGTGTTCTCTGTGCGTGTGGTGGATTGTGTGTTCTCTGTGTGTGACCAGATCAATATATAGACAGAAACACACAATTGACATAATGGAGATGGGTGGGAGATAGATAGATAGATAGATAGATAGATAGATAGATAGATAGATAGATAGTGTTTGGATTGTATGTTATCTGTGTGTGTGGATTGTGTGTTCTATATGTGTGTGGATTGTATGTTATCTGTGTGTGTGTATTGTGTGTTATATATGTGTGTGGATTGTGTGTTATCTGTGTGTGTGGATTGTGTGTTATATATGTGTGTGGATTGTGTGTTATCTGTGTGGTGGATTGTGTGTTATATATATGTGTGTTTGGATTGTATGTTATCTGTGTGTGTGGGTTGTATGTTATATATGTGTGTGGATTGTATGTTATCTGTGTGTGTGGATTGTGTGTAATATATGTGTGTGGATTGTGTGTTATCTGTGTGTGTGGATCGTATATTATCTGTGTGTGGATTGTGTGTTATACATATGTGTGTGTGGATTGTATGTTATCTGTGTGTGTGGATTCTGTGTTATCTGTGTGTGTGGATTGTATGTTATCTGTGTGTGGATTGTGTGTTATCTGTGCGTGTGGTGGATTGTGTGTTATCTGTGCGTGTGGTGGATTGTATGTTATCTGTGTGTGAATTGTGTGTTATCTGTGCGTGTGGTGGATTGTGTGTTATCTGTGCATGTGGTGGATTATCTGTTATCTGAACATGTGGATTATGTGTTATCTGTGTGTGTGGATTGTGTGTTATCTGTGTGGTGGATTATGTGTTATCTGTGTGTGTGGATTGTGTGTTATCTGTGTGGTGGATTATGTGTTATCTGTGTGTGTGGATTGTGTGTTACCTGACTGTGTGGATTGTGTGTTATCTGTGCGTGTGGTGGATTGTGTATGTGTGTGTGTGTGTGTGTGTGTGTGTGGTGGATTGTGTGTTATCTGTTTGTGGTGGATTGTGTGTTATCTGTACATGTGGATTGTGTGTTAGCTGTGTGTGGTGGAATGTGTGTTATCTGTGTGTGTGGCTTGTGTGTTACCTGTGTGTGTGGTGGATTGTGTGTTATCTGTGTCTGTGGTGGATTGTGTGTTCTCTGTGCGTGTGGTGGATTGTGTGTTATCTGTGCATGTGGTGGATTGTGTGTTATCTGTACGTGTGGATTGTGTGTTAGCTGTGTGTGGTGGATTGTGTGTTATCTGTGTGTGTGGCTTGTGTGTTACCTGTGTGTGTGGTGGATTGTGTGTTATCTGTGTCTGTGGTGGATTGTGTGTTCTCTGTGCGTGTGGTGGATTGTGTGTTCTCTGTGTGTGACCAGATCAATATATAGACAGAAACACACAATTGACATAATGGAGATGGGTGGGAGATAGATAGATAGATAGATAGATAGATAGATAGATAGATAGATCGATCGATGGATTTATAGGTATAATACAGATATATATGAGATAGATGGGAATTAGATAGAAATACATGGGATAGAGAAACAGAGACAGATAGAGATGAGTAGATAGGAAGACAGATAGATACATAGATATAATATAAATACATAGATAGATAGATAGATAGATAGATAGATAGATAGATAGATAGACAGACAGACAGACAGACAGACAGACAGATAGATAGATAGATAGATAGATAGATAGATAGGACAGACACGAGACTGATAGATCCATCTATCTCATATCTATCTATCTATCTATCTATCTATCTATCTATCTATCATCTCATATTTATCTATCTATCTATCTCATAGCTATCTATCTTTCTTTCTATCTCATATCTATCTATCTATCTATCTATCTATCTATCTATCTATCTCATAGCTATCTATCTTTCTTTCTATCTCATATCTATCTATCTATCTATCTATCTATCTATCTCATATCTATCTATCTATCTATCTATCTATCTCATATCTATCTATCTATCTATCTATCTATCTATCTCATATCTATCTATCTATCTATCTATCATCTCATATTTATCTATCTATCTATCTCATAGCTATCTATCTTTCTTTCTATCTCATATCTATCTATCTATCTATCTATCTATCTATCTCATATCTATCTATCTGTCTATCTATCTCATATCTATCTATCTATCTATCTATCTATCTATCTATCTATCTCATATCTATCTATCTATCTATCTATCTATCTATCTATCTCATATCTATCTATCTATCTATCTATCTATCTATCTATCTATCTATCTACCTATTTCATATCTATCTATCTATCTATCTATCTATCATCTATCTCTTATCTATCTATCTTATATCTATCCATGTATCTCATATCTAGATAGATAGATATGATATAGATAGATAGATAGATAGATAGATAGATAGATAGATAGATAGATATGAGATAGATAGATAGATAGATAGATAGATAGATATAGAGATAGATAGATAGATAGATAGATAGATAGATAGATGTCAGATAGATAGATAGATAGATAGATAGATAGACAGATAGGACAGACACGAGACTGGTAGATCCATCTATCTCATATCTATCTATGTATCTATCTATCTATCTATCTATCTATCTATCTATCTATCTATCTATCTCATATCAATCTATCTATCTATCTATCTCATATCTCTTATCTATCTATCTATCTATCTATCTATCTATCTATCTCATATCTATCCATGTATCTCATACCTAGATAGACAGATACAACATAGATAGATAGATAGATAGATAGATAGATAGATAGATAGATAGATAGTATGAGATAGATAGATAGATAGATAGATAGATAGATAGATAGATAGATAGATATAAGATAGGTAGATAGATAGATAGATAGATAGATAGATAGATATGAGATAGATAGATAGATAGATAGATATGATATAGATAGATAGATAGATAGATAGATAGATAGATAGATAGATGATGTAACTTTAAAGTCAGGTTTTTCCCTTATCTTAATTGAAGATTGTCCCTCTCTGCAGTCTGCCTGGGCACCTCCCTTTTGCTCTGGCTGAGCAGTGTTACATCAGTAAAAGGGGCGGGAGGGGGATACTTTGTCATTGAATTACTCTTGAACTACAACTCTGACAGAATTGAAATAACACTCTCCAAAGTCCAAATACTATGAAGATTAATTAGAGCTGCTTTTATTATGAAACATTACTATCCCTTTAAAACCAAAATGCACGCATCGTTGGTGGACTTGAGGGCCAATATGTGGCACTCGTTCTGAATCTAGTTGCCTGCTAATGTGATTGGGGCTAATAGTGTGAATGAATTTAAAAAAATGACTGGTATAGACGCAAGTTTATGATTGTTCATTTTAAATAGAATTTTATTGCAAGACTGAACTGGCCCATCCATCCTGCCCATTTTCCTATGTTCCTGTGTTTGGTGGGTGGGAAGGAGCAGGCATTTGGGAGAGATTCAATGTTGTGAAGGCTTTTCACAGCATGCAGTTTGCAGTCTAATCCTTGATAACAAACAAAGACTCCAACGCAGCAGATCTTGGGAGAACCCCTTGGCTCTGGGAAGGAAACGCCACCCGCGCTGCTTCATTTGCCAAACAGATCAGACTCAGTGTTCAGGGGGCAGCTGATGAATGTATAGGGGCTGGTCCTGGTCAGGAGGCTGCACTGTGTAAGACACAGCAGGAAGTGAGGCGAGCGAAGGGAATTGCTTCCCCCAGTGTGTGCAAAACAGCACAAGCAACATTATATCTAAAGCTCTGTCAGAGTATGAAAATGTGTACATATATATCTGTGAATGATACAGAAAGCTGATTTCATATAACATCAACTTGTATTTCAGCACTGATGTTTTTTTAACCCTCTCATGCGTGAGGAGTGTGCAACACGCTGAAAGAGAGAAATATAGTACATAACGTAAAAAACCTCTGCAGGGACAGATTGTGCAGCCGCTCACTGTCCTAAATAGCACTGCAGAGTCAGTAACATGATCTACTACAATGCACTGTGTATCGGACACCATCATACCTCCCAGGTGCCCCTCTTTAGTAGATATTAGGGATCAGTTCCTCCCAAGTGTCCCTTTTTAGGAGATATTAGGGGTCCGTATCTCCCAAGTGTCCCTCTTTAGGAGATATTAGTGGTCCGTACCTCCCAAGTGTCCCTCTTTAGGAGATATTAGAGGTCCGTACCTCCCAAGTGTTCCTCTTTAGGAGATATTAGCGGTCCATGCCTTCCATGTCTCTCTCTTTAGGAGATATCAGTGGTCCATACCTCCCAAGTGTCCCTCTTTAAGAGATATTAGGAGTCTGTACCTCCCAAGTGTCCCTCTTTAGGAGATATTTGTAGTCTGTACCTCCCAAGTGTCCCTTTTTAGTATATATTAAGGGGAAACTTACCATACAAGTGTCCCTCTTTAGGTGATATTTGGGGTCCGTACCTCCAAAGTGTCCCTCTTTAGGAAGGACAATCCCACTTTGAGACCCAAATCCCTCTGTCCCTCTTTCCCACTCTGGGGTCTCTCTTTTTAAGAGATCAGAATGTATTGTGTGTATATAGGTGTATCACCCTGATGTCCCTGTGTTTAGGAGATCAGACTGTGTGGTGTGTATATAAGTGTATCACCCTGGTGTCCCTGTGTTTAGGAGATCAGACTGTGTGGTGTGTATATAAGTGTATCACCCTGGTGTCCCTGTGTTTAGTAGATCAGACTGTGTGGTGTGTATATAAGTGTGTCACCCTGATGTACCTGTGTTTAGGAGATCAGACTGTGTGGTGTGTATATAAGTGTGTCACCCTGGTGTCCCTGTGTTTAGGAGATCAGACTGTGTGATGTGTATAGAAGTGTATCACCCTGGTGTCCCTGTGTTTAGGAGATCAGACCGTGTGGTGTGTATATAAGTGTATCACCCTGGTGTCCCTGTGTTTAGGAGATCAGACTGTGGTGTGTGTATACAATTGTATCACCCTGGTGTCTCTGTGTTTAGGAGATCAGACTGTGTGGTGTGTATATAAGTGTATCACTCTGGTGTCCCTGTGTGTAGGAGATCAGACTGTGTGGCGTGTGTATATAAGTGTATCACCCTGGTGTCCCTGTGTTTAGGAGATCAGACTGTGTGGTGTGTATATAACTGTATCACCCTGGTGTTCCTGTGTTTAGGAGATCAGACTGTGTGGTGTGTATATAAGTGTATCACCCTGGTGTCCCTATGTTTAGGAGCTCAGACTGTGTGGTGTGTATAGAAGTGTATCACCCTGGTGTCCCTGTGTTTAGGAGATCAGACTGTGTGGTGTGTATAGAAGTGTATCACCCCGGTGTCCCTGTGTGTAGGAGATCAGACTGTGTGGTGTGTATAGAAGTGTGTCACCCTGGTGTCCCTGTGTTTAGGAGATCAGACTGTGCGGTGTGTATATAAGTGTATCACCCAGGTGTCCCTGTGTTTCGGAGATCAGACTGTGTGGTGTGTATATAAGTGTATCACCCTGGTGTCCCTGTGTTTAGGAGATCAGACTGTGTGGTGTGTATATAAGTGTATCACCCTGGTGTCCCTGTGTTTAGGAGATCAGACTGTGTGGTGTGTACATAGGTGTATCACCCTGACGTCCCTGTGTTTAGGAGATCAGACTGTGTGGTGTGTATATAAGTGTATCACCCTGGTGTCCCTGTGTTTAGAAGATCAGACTGTATGGTGTATATATATCACCCTGGTGTCCCTGTGTGTAGGAGATCAGACTGTGTGGTGTATAGAAGTGTATCACCCTGGTGTCCCTGTGTTTAGGAGATCAGACTGTGTGGTGTGTGTATATAAGTGTATCACCCTGCTGTCCCTGTGTTTAGAAGATCAGACTGTGTGGTGTGTATATAAGTGTATCACCCTGGTGTCCCTGTGTTTAGGAGATCAGACTGTGTGGTGTGTATAGAAGTGTATCACCCTGGTGTCCCTCTGTTTAGAAGATCAGACTGTGTGGTGTGTATAGAAGTGTATCACCCTGGTGTCCCTGTGTTTAGGAGATCAGACTGTGTGGTGTGTATAGAAGTGTATCACCCTGGTGTCCCTGTGTTTAGGAGATCAGACTGTGTGGTGTGTATATAAGTGTATCCCCCTGGTGTCCCTGTGTTTAGGAGATCAGACTGTGTGGTGTGTATATAAGTGTATCACCCTGGTGTCCCTGTGTTTAGGAGATAAGACTGTGTGGTGTGTATGTAAGTGTATCACGCTGGTGTCCCTGTGTGTAGGAGATCAGACTGTGTGGTGTGTATAGAAGTGTATCACCCTGGTGTCCCTCTGTTTAGGAGATCAGACTGTGTGGTGTGTATAGAAGTGTATCACCATGGTGTCCCTGTGTTTAGGAGATCAGACTGTGTGGTGTGTATAGAAGTGTATCACCCTGGTGTCCCTTTGTTTAGGAGATCAGACTGTGTGGTGTGCATATAAGTGTATCACCCTGGTGTCCCTGTGTTTAGGAGATCAGACTGTGTGGTGTGTATAGAAGTGTATCACCCTGGTGTCCCTGTGTTTAGGAGATCAGACTGTGTGGTGTGTATAGAAGTGTATCACCCTGGTGTCCCTGTGTTTAGGAGATCAGACTGTGTGGTGTGTATATAAGTGTATCACTCTGGTGTCCCTGTGTTTAGGAGATCAGACTGTGTGATGTGTATATAAGTGTATCACCCTGGTGTCCCTGTGTTTAGGAGATCAGACTGTGGGGTGTGTATAGAAGTGTATCACCCTGGTGTTCCTGTGTTTAGGAGATCAGACAGTGTGGTGTGTATAGAAGTGTATCACCCTGGTGTCCCTGTGTTTAGGAGATCAGACTGTGTGGTGTGTATATTAGTGTATCACCCTGGTGTCCCTGTGTTTAGGAGATCAGACTGTGTGGTGTGTCTATAAGTGTATCACCCTGGTGTCCCTGTGTTTAGGAGATCAGACTGTGTGGTGTGTATATAAGTGTATCACCCTGGTGTCCCTGTGTGTAGGAGATCAGACTGTGTGGTGTGTATATAAGTGTATCACCCTGGTGTCCCTGTGTTTAGGAGATCAGACTGTGTGGTGTGTATATAAGTTTATCACTCTGGTGTCCCCGTGTTTAGGAGATCAGACTGTGTGGTGTGTATATAAGTGTATCACCCTGGTGTCCCTGTGTTTAGGAGATCAGACTGTGTGGTGTGTATAGAAGTGTATCACCCCGGTGTCCCTGTGTGTAGGAGATCAGACTGTGTGGTGTGTATATAAGTGTATCACCCTGGTGTCCCTGTGTGTAGGAGATCAGACTGTGTGGTGTGTATGGAAGTATATCACCCTGGTGTCCCTGTGTTTAGGAGATCAGACTGTGTGGTGTGTATATAAGTGTATCACCCTGGTGTCCCTGTGTTTAGGAGATCAGACTGTGTGGTGTGTATAGAAGTGTATCACCCTGGTGTCCCTGTGTTTAGGAGATCAGTCTGTGTGGTGTGTATAGAAGTGTATCACCCTGGTGTCCCTGTGTTTAGGAGATTAGACTGTGTGGTGCGTATAGAAGTGTATCACCCTGGTGTCCCTGTGTTTAGGAGATCAGACTGTGTGGTGTGTATATGAGTGTATCACCCTAGTGTCCCTGTGTTTAGGAGATCAGACTGTGTGGTGTGTATATAAGTTTATCACTCTGGTGTCCCTGTGTTTAGGAGATCAGACTGTGTGGTGTGTATAGAAGTGTATCACCCCGGTGTCCCTGTGTGTAGGAGATCAGACTGTGTGGTGTGTATATAAGTGTGTCACCCCGGTGTCCCTGTGTATAGGAGATCAGACTGTGTGGTGTGTATATAAGTGTATCACCCTGGTGTCCCTGTGTGTAGGAGATCAGACTGTGTGGTGTGTATAGAAGTGTATCACCCCGGTGTCCCTGTGTGTAGGAGATCAGACTGTGTGGTGTGTATATAAGTGTATCACCCTGGTGTCCCTGTGTGTAGGAGATCAGACTGTGTGGTGTGTATAGAAGTGTATCACCCCGGTGTCCCTGTGTGTAGGAGATGAGACTGTGTTGTGTGTATATAAGTGTATCACCCTGGTGTCCCTGTGTGTAGGAGATCAGACTGTGTGGTGTGTATATAAGTGTATCACTCTGGTGTCCCTGTGTTTAGGAGATCAGACTGTGTGGTGTGTATATAAGTGTATCACTCTGGTGTCCCTGTGTTTAGGAGATCAGACTGTGTGGTGGGTATAGAAGTGTATCAACCTGGTGTCCCTGTGTTTAGGAGATCAGACTGTGTGGTGGGTATAGAAGTGTATCACCCTGGTGTCCCTGTGTTTAGGAGATCAGACAGTGTGGTGGGTATAGAAGTGTATCACCCTGGTGTCCCTGTGTTTAGGAGATCAGACTGTGTGGTGTGTATATAGGTGTATCACCCTGATGTCCCTGTGTTTAGGAGATCAGACTGTGTGATGTGTATATGAGTGTATCACCCTAGTGTCCCTGTGTTTAGGAGATCAGACTGTGTGGTGTGTATATAAGTTTATCACTCTGGTGTCCCTGTGTTTAGGAGATCAGACTGTGTGGTGTGTATAGAAGTGTATCACCCTGGTGTCCCTCTGTGTAGGAGATCAGAGTGTGTGGTGTGTATATAAGTGTATCACCCTGCTGTCCCTGTGTGTAGGAGATCAGACTGTGTGGTGTGTATATAAGTGTATCACTCTGGTGTCCCTGTGTTTAGGATATCAGACTGTGTGGTGTGTAAATAAGTGTATCACTCTGGTGTCCCTGTGTTTAGGAGATCAGACTGTGTGCTGTGTATATAAGTGTATCACCCTGGTGTCCCTGTGTTTAGGAGATCAGACTGTGTGGTGTGTATATAAGTGTATCACCCTGGTGTCCCTGTGTTTAGGAGATCAGACTGTCTGGTGTGTATATAAGTGTATCACCCTGGTGTCCCTGTGTTTAGGAGATCAGACTGTGTGGTGGGTATAGAAGTGTATCACCCTGGTGTCCCTGTGTTTAGGAGATCAGACAGTGTGGTGTGTATAGAAGTGTATCACCCTGGTGTACCTGTGTTTAGGAGATCAGACTGTGGGGTGGGTATATAAGTGTATCACCCTGGTGTCCCTGTGTTTAGGAGATCAGACTGTGTGGTGGGTATAGAAGTGTATCACCCTGGTGTCCCTGTGTTTAGGAGATCAGACAGTGTGGTGGGTATAGAAGTGTATCACCCTGGTGTCCCTATGTTTAGGAGATCAGACTGTGTAGTGTGTATATAAGTGTATCACCCTGATGTCCCTGTGTTTAGGAGATCAGACTGTGTGGTGTGTATATAAGTGTATCACCCTGATGTCCCTGTGTTTAGGAGATCAGACTGTGTGATGTGTATATAAGTGTATCACCCTGATGTCCCTGTGTTTAGGAGATCAGACTGTGTGGTGTGTATATAAGTGTATCACCCTGGTGTCCCTGTGTTTAGGAGATCAGACTGTGTGGTGTGTATAGAAGTGTATCACCCTGGTGTCCCTGTATTTAGGAGATCAGACTGTGTGGTGTGTATAGAAGTGTATCACCCTGGTGTCCCTGTATTTAGGAGATCAGACTGTGTGGTGTGTATAGAAGTATATCACCCTGGTGTCCCTGTGTTTAGGAGATCAGACTGTGTGGTATGTATAGAAGTGTATCACCCTGGTGTCCCTGTGTTTAGGAGATCAGACTGTGTGGTGTGTATAGAAGTGTATCACCCTGGTGTCCCTGTATTTAGGAGATCAGACTGTGTGGTGTGTATAGAAGTATATCACCCTGGTGTCCCTGTGTTTTGGAGATCAGACTGTGTGGTGTGTATATAAGTGTATCACCTAGGGTGACCACATTTCCCTTCTGCCATTCCGGGACGTGGTCACCCTATTGCCTTACCTTGAGTCCCTGGTGGTCTAGCGGAGTGCAAAGTGCTCTGTGCCTCCTCCGGCACAGAGCTGAAGCTCCCACGCGCTGTGCTCAGTAATGCAGAGCGCTGGGAGATGATGTCATCTCCCAGCGCTCTGTATTACTAGAGCGCTTGCCTCCAGATCAGGTAAGTTGCATTGCCGCCCTGGATGTCAGCCTGCAAGCGGCGTCCATGATGTGACACACCGCTTGCAGGCTGACATTCAGGGCGGCTTGGCTTCATTCCGGGACACTTCATTGTCCCGGTTGAAGGGGACCCGGGACGCGGGACATGTCCCTGAAATAAGGGACAGTCCCGGACGTTCCGGGACCCGTGGTCACCCTAGTATCACCCTGGTGTCCCTGTGTGTAGGAGATCAGACTGTGTGGTGTGTATAGAAGTGTATCACCCTGGTGTCCCTGTATTTAGGAGATCAGACTGTGTGGTGTGTATAGAAGTATATCACCCTGGTGTCTCTGTGTTTAGGAGATCAGACTGTGGGGTGGGTATATAAGTGTATCACCCTGGTGTCCCTGTGTTTAGGAGATCAGACTGTGTGGTGGGTATAGAAGTGTATCACCCTGGTGTCCCTGTGTTTAGGAGATCAGACAGTGTGGTGGGTATAGAAGTGTATCACCCTGGTGTCCCTATGTTTAGGAGATCAGACTGTGTAGTGTGTATATAAGTGTATCACCCTGGTGTCCCTGTGTTTAGGAGATCAGACTGTGTGGTGTGTATATAAGTGTATCACCCTGATGTCCCTGTGTTTAGGAGATCAGACTGTGTGATGTGTATATAAGTGTATCACCCTGATGTCCCTCTGTTTAGGAGATCAGACTGTGTGGTGTGTATATAAGTGTATCACCCTGGTGTCCCTGTGTTTAGGAGATCAGACTGTGTGGTGTGTATAGAAGTGTATCACCCTGGTGTCCCTGTATTTAGGAGATCAGACTGTGTGGTGTGTATAGATGTGTATCACCCTGGTGTCCCTGTATTTAGGAGATCAGACTGTGTGGTGTGTATATAAGTATATCACCCTGGTGTCCCTGTGTTTAGGAGATCAGACTGTGTGGTATGTATAGAAGTGTATCACCCTGGTGTCCCTGTGTTTAGGAGATCAGACTGTGTGGTGTGTATAGAAGTGTATCACCCTGGTGTCCCTGTATTTAGGAGATCAGACTGTGTGGTGTGTATAGAAGTATATCACCCTGGTGTCCCTGTGTTTAGGAGATCAGACTGTGTGGTGTGTGTATATAAGTGTATCACCCTGGTGTCCCTGTGTGTAGGAGATCAGACTGTGTGGTGTGTATAGAAGTGTATCACCCTGGTGTCCCTGTATTTAGGAGATCAGACTGTGTGGTGTGTATAGAAGTATATCACCCTGGTGTCTCTGTGTTTAGGAGATCAGACTGTGTGGTATGTATAGAAGTGTATCACCCTGGTGTCCCTGTGTTTAGGAGATCAGACTGTGTGGTGTGTGTGTATAGAAGTGTATCACCCTGGTGTCCCTGTGTTTAGGAGATCAGACTGTGTGGTGTGTATATAAGTGTATCACCCTGGTGTCCCTGTGTGTAGGAGATCAGACTGTGTGGTGTGTATAGAAGTGTATCACCCTGGTGTCCCTGTGTTTAGGAGATCAGACTGTGTGGTGTGTATATAAGTGTATCACCCTGGTGTCCCTGTGTTTAGGAGATCAGACTGTGTGGTGTGTATAGAAGTGTATCACCCTGGTGTCCCTGTGTGTAGGAGATCAGACTGTGTGGTGTGTATAGAAG
Organism: Rhinophrynus dorsalis; assembly: GCA_037306005.1. Classification (NCBI taxonomy): domain Eukaryota; kingdom Metazoa; phylum Chordata; class Amphibia; order Anura; family Rhinophrynidae; genus Rhinophrynus; species Rhinophrynus dorsalis. Next base: position 485,417,694 of record CM074723.1, read on the forward strand.
TGTATCACCCTGGTGTCCCTGTATTTAGGAGATCAGACTGTGTGGTGTGTATATAAGTGTATCACCCTGGTGTCCCTGTGTTTAGGAGATTAGACTGTGTGGTGTGTATAGAAGTATATCACCCTGGTGTCCCTGTGTTTAGGAGATCAGACTGTGTGGTGTGTATATAAGTGTATCACCCTGATGTCCCTGTGTTTAGGAGATCAGACTGTGTGATGTGTATATAAGTGTATCACCCTGATGTCCCTGTGTTTAGGAGATCAGACTGTGTGGTGTTTATATAAGTGTATCACCCTGGTGTCCCTGTGTTTAGGAGATCAGGCTACGTGGTGTGTATATAAGTGTATCACCCTGGTGTCCCTGTGTTTAGGAGATCAGACTGTGTGGTGTGTATATAAGTGTATCACCCTGGTGTCCCTGTGTTTGGGAGATCAGACTGTGTGGTGTGTATATAAGTTTATCACTCTGGTGTCCCTGTGTTTAGGAGATCAGACTGTGTGGTGTGTATAGAAGTGTATCACCCTGGTGTCCCTGTGTGTAGGAGATCAGACTGTGTAGTGTGTATATAAGTGTATCACCCTGCTGTCCCTGTGTGTAGGAGATCAGACTGTGTGGTGTGTATATAAGTGTATCACTCTGGTGTCCCTGTGTTTAGGATATCAGACTGTGTGGTGTGTAAATAAGTGTATCACTCTGGTGTCCCTGTGTTTAGGAGATCAGACTGTGTGGTGTGTATATAAGTGTATCACCCTGGTGTCCCTGTGTTTAGGAGATCAGACTGTGTGGTGTGTATATAAGTGTATCACCCTGGTGTCCCTGTGTTTAGGAGATCAGACTGTGTGGTGTGTATATAAGTGTATCACCCTGGTGTCCCTGTGTTTAGGAGATCAGACTGTGTGGTGGGTATAGAAGTGTATCACCCTGGTGTCCCTGTGTTTAGGAGATCAGACAGTGTGGTGTGTATAGAAGTGTATCACCCTGGTGTCCCTGTGTTTAGGAGATCAGACTGTGTGGTGTATATAGAAGTGTATCACCCTGGTGTCCCTGTGTTTAGGAGATCAGACTGTGTGGTGTATATAGAAGTGTATCACCCTGGTGTCCCTGTGTTTAGGAGATCAGACTGTGTGGTGTGTATATAAGTGTATCACCCTGGTGTACCTGTGTTTAGGAGATCAGACTGTGGGGTGGGTATATAAGTGTATCACCCTGGTGTCCCTGTGTTTAGGAGATCAGACTGTGTGGTGGGTATAGAAGTGTATCACCCTGGTGTCCCTGTGTTTAGGAGATCAGACAGTGTGGTGGGTATAGAAGTGTATCACCCTGGTGTCCCTGTGTTTAGGAGATCAGACTGTGTAGTGTGTATATAAGTGTATCACCCTGGTGTCCCTGTGTTTAGGAGATCAGACTGTGTGGTGTGTATATAAGTGTATCACCCTGATGTCCCTGTGTTTAGGAGATCAGACTGTGTGATGTGTATATAAGTGTATCACCCTGATGTCCCTGTGTTTAGGAGATCAGACTGTGTGGTGTGTATATAAGTGTATCACCCTGGTGTCCCTGTGTTTAGGAGATCAGACTGTGTGGTGTGTATAGAAGTGTATCACCCTGGTGTCCCTGTATTTAGGAGATCAGACTGTGTGGTGTGTATAGAAGTGTATCACCCTGGTGTCCCTGTATTTAGGAGATCAGACTGTGTGGTGTGTATAGAAGTATATCACCCTGGTGTCCCTGTGTTTAGGAGATCAGACTGTGTGGTATGTATAGAAGTGTATCACCCTGGTGTCCCTGTGTTTAGGAGATCAGACTGTGTGGTGTGTATAGAAGTATATCACCCTGGTGTCCCTGTGTTTAGGAGATCAGACTGTGTGGTGTGTATATAAGTGTATCACCCTGGTGTACCTGTGTGTAGGAGATCAGACTGTGTGGTGTGTATAGAAGTGTATCACCCTGGTGTCCCTGTATTTAGGAGATCAGACTGTGTGGTGTGTATAGAAGTATATCACCCTGGTGTCTCTGTGTTTAGGAGATCAGACTGTGGGGTGGGTATATAAGTGTATCACCCTGGTGTCCCTGTGTTTAGGAGATCAGACTGTGTGGTGGGTATAGAAGTGTATCACCCTGGTGTCCCTGTGTTTAGGAGATCAGACAGTGTGGTGGGTATAGAAGTGTATCACCCTGGTGTCCCTATGTTTAGGAGATCAGACTGTGTAGTGTGTATATAAGTGTATCACCCTGGTGTCCCTGTGTTTAGGAGATCAGACTGTGTGGTGTGTATATAAGTGTATCACCCTGATGTCCCTGTGTTTAGGAGATCAGACTGTGTGATGTGTATATAAGTGTATCACCCTGATGTCCCTGTGTTTAGGAGATCAGACTGTGTGGTGTGTATATAAGTGTATCACCCTGGTGTCCCTGTGTTTAGGAGATCAGACTGTGTGGTGTGTATAGAAGTGTATCACCCTGGTGTCCCTGTATTTAGGAGATCAGACTGTGTGGTGTGTATAGAAGTGTATCACCCTGGTGTCCCTGTATTTAGGAGATCAGACTGTGTGGTGTGTATAGAAGTATATCACCCTGGTGTCCCTGTGTTTAGGAGATCAGACTGTGTGGTATGTATAGAAGTGTATCACCCTGGTGTCCCTGTGTTTAAGAGATCAGACTGTGTGGTGTGTATAGAAGTGTATCACCCTGGTGTCCCTGTATTTAGGAGATCAGACTGTGTGGTGTGTATAGAAGTATATCACCCTGGTGTCCCTGTGTTTAGGAGATCAGACTGTGTGGTGTGTATATAAGTGTATCACCCTGGTGTCCCTGTGTGTAGGAGATCAGACTGTCTGGTGTGTATAGAAGTGTATCACCCTGGTGTCCCTGTATTTAGGAGATCAGACTGTGTGGTGTGTATAGAAGTGTATCACCCTGGTGTCTCTGTGTTTAGGAGATCAGACTGTGTGGTATGTATAGAAGTGTATCACCCTGGTGTCCCTGTGTTTAGGAGATCAGAGTGTGTGGTGTGTGTGTATAGAAGTGTATCACCCTGGTGTCCCTGTGTTTAGGAGATCAGACTGTGTGGTGTGTATATAAGTGTATCACCCTGGTGTCCCTGTGTGTAGGAGATCAGACTGTGTGGTGTGTATAGAAGTGTATCACCCTGGTGTCCCTGTGTTTAGGAGATCAGACTGTGTGGTGTGTATATAAGTGTATCACCCTGGTGTCCCTGTGTTTAGGAGATCAGACTGTGTGGTGTGTATATAAGTGTGTCACCCTGATGTCCCTGTGTTTAGGAGATCAGACTGTGTGGTGTGTATATAAGTGTATCACCCTGGTGTCCCTGTGTTTAGGAGATCAGACTGTGTGGTGTGTATAGAAGTGTATCACCCTGGTGTCCCTGTATTTAGGAGATCAGACTGTGTGGTGTGTATAGAAGTGTATCACCCTGGTGTCCCTGTATTTAGGAGATCAGACTGTGTGGTGTGTATAGAAGTATATCACCCTGGTGTCCCTGTGTTTAGGAGATCAGACTGTGTGGTATGTATAGAAGTGTATCACCCTGGTGTCCCTGTGTTTAGGAGATCAGACTGTGTGGTGTGTATAGAAGTGTATCACCCTGGTGTCCCTGTATTTAGGAGATCAGACTGTGTGGTGTGTATAGAAGTATATCACCCTGGTGTCCCTGTGTTTAGGAGATCAGACTGTGTGGTGTGTATATAAGTGTATCACCCTGGTGTACCTGTGTGTAGGAGATCAGACTGTGTGGTGTGTATAGAAGTGTATCACCCTGGTGTCCCTGTATTTAGGAGATCAGACTGTGTGGTGTGTATAGAAGTATATCACCCTGGTGTCTCTGTGTTTAGGAGATCAGACTGTGGGGTGGGTATATAAGTGTATCACCCTGGTGTCCCTGTGTTTAGGAGATCAGACTGTGTGGTGGGTATAGAAGTGTATCACCCTGGTGTCCCTGTGTTTAGGAGATCAGACAGTGTGGTGGGTATAGAAGTGTATCACCCTGGTGTCCCTATGTTTAGGAGATCAGACTGTGTAGTGTGTATATAAGTGTATCACCCTGGTGTCCCTGTGTTTAGGAGATCAGACTGTGTGGTGTGTATATAAGTGTATCACCCTGATGTCCCTGTGTTTAGGAGATCAGACTGTGTGATGTGTATATAAGTGTATCACCCTGATGTCCCTGTGTTTAGGAGATCAGACTGTGTGGTGTGTATATAAGTGTATCACCCTGGTGTCCCTGTGTTTAGGAGATCAGACTGTGTGGTGTGTATAGAAGTGTATCACCCTGGTGTCCCTGTATTTAGGAGATCAGACTGTGTGGTGTGTATAGAAGTGTATCACCCTGGTGTCCCTGTATTTAGGAGATCAGACTGTGTGGTGTGTATAGAAGTATATCACCCTGGTGTCCCTGTGTTTAGGAGATCAGACTGTGTGGTATGTATAGAAGTGTATCACCCTGGTGTCCCTGTGTTTAAGAGATCAGACTGTGTGGTGTGTATAGAAGTGTATCACCCTGGTGTCCCTGTATTTAGGAGATCAGACTGTGTGGTGTGTATAGAAGTATATCACCCTGGTGTCCCTGTGTTTAGGAGATCAGACTGTGTGATGTGTATATAAGTGTATCACCCTGGTGTCCCTGTGTGTAGGAGATCAGACTGTGTGGTGTGTATAGAAGTGTATCACCCTGGTGTCCCTGTATTTAGGAGATCAGACTGTGTGGTGTGTATAGAAGTGTATCACCCTGGTGTCTCTGTGTTTAGGAGATCAGACTGTGTGGTATGTATAGAAGTGTATCACCCTGGTGTCCCTGTGTTTAGGAGATCAGAGTGTGTGGTGTGTGTGTATAGAAGTGTATCTCCCTGGTGTCCCTGTGTTTAGGAGATCAGACTGTGTGGTGTGTATATAAGTGTATCACCCTGGTGTCCCTGTGTGTAGGAGATCAGACTGTGTGGTGTGTATAGAAGTGTATCACCCTGGTGTCCCTGTGTTTAGGAGATCAGACTGTGTGGTGTGTATATAAGTGTATCACCCTGGTGTCCCTGTGTTTAGGAGATCAGACTGTGTGGTGTGTATATAAGTGTGTCACCCTGATGTCCCTGTGTTTAGGAGATCAGACTGTGTGGTGTGTATAGAAGTGTATCACCCTGGTGTCCCTGTATTTAGGAGATCAGACTGTGTGGTGTGTATATAAGTGTATCACCCTGGTGTCCCCAGGCCCGGATTTGTCAATAGGCAGACAAGGCACTTGCCTAGGGCGCCGGATTTTCAGGGGCGCCTGGCAAAGGCCTTGTCACGCCCACATTCCACCCCAAAGTGCATAATAAATAATGCTGTGCCACACTGCCACTTAATTTAAAAGTAACTATGCTGTGAGCAGTCGCCTGTGCTCGCTCGCCCTTCAGGGCACATGAGACAGGAACATGTTCCCCATTGTACTCGTGGCTGTGCCCATGCTGCCGGGCCACCCCACTGCTGCTCCTGCGTGCCACTGCCTCCAGACTCCATTGGTCTTGCCGCCCGCCGGGACCCCCTGTGACATCATCACTACGCTGCCGGGCAAAGGTGGGGCTAGGGGCGCCGGAGGGTATTGTGCCTAGGGGCGCCTGAGATGTAAATCCAGCCCTGGGTGTCCCTGTGTTTAGGAGATCAGACTGTGTTGTATGTATATCACACATTTCTCCACAGCAATAAAAGTCACATTAATGTTTGTGCAGACATCAGTAAATGTATTTATACTCTGTGTAAATAAAATACTTTGGTCTTGTCCGAATCGTTTGTCCATTTACACAAACAGGTGACAGCAGGTTATCAGTTAGGGCAAGGCAGTCACTTCCAGAGGAAGTCATACACGCTCAAGCCGTAACACTATCTCAATCATGTTTCACAGATGAGGTGGTATGTTTTGGATCATGCTCAGTTCCTTTGTTTCTACATAATGTCCTCTACCCATCGCTCTGATCCAGGTTACTCACTCTTCATATCTTCTGTCCATAAGACTTTGTTTTATCTAGTTTTTAGCAGGTTGTAACCTGTCCTTTCTGTCTTTGATGTTTACCAGTGATTTCCATCTTATGGTAAGCCCTCTGTGGTTGTACTGGTCTAGTCTTCTCTTTGTGGTGCTCTTGGACACATATGCCTAAATCCTGCAGAATGTTCCTGATCTGTTCGACAGGTGAAAAGGGGTTTTCTTTATAATTGAAAGCATTCTTCAGTCATCCATTACAGTGGCCTACGAGAATGTTTGCTATTGCTGAGCTCACCTGTGCGTTCTTGCTTCTTAAAGGGATAGTAATACTTAATTATTACTAATCTCTATAGTAAAGTCCTAGTAAAATAAATGTATTGTCCCCAGTGTCATCTCTCAAACCTTTATGGTTTGAGAGATGATCGCTCCTAATGCTGCCCTTCCCCAAAGTCAGCGTTGTCCCTGCCTGAAAGGAAATCGGGTCATAGATAATCAGGCGGCTCTGCAGCAGAGCCGCGATCACGTTAATTAAAAAAAATCTTTCACTAAAATTGTCTTCTACTTGTGCTTGCAAGCCAAGCACAAACCAAGCGCAAATCAAGCACACGCAGAAGACCATTTCAGTGAAAGATTTCTTTTTTATTAACGCGATCGCAGCTGTGCTGGAGAGCCGCCTGAAAGTCGTACAACAGGCTTTCCCTACAGTCAGCTAGAACGCTGACTACGGGGAAGGGGGAGGGATCATCTGTCAACCCATAAAGGTTTGAGAGATGAAACTGGGGGCAATACATGTATTTTTAATAGGACTTTACTATAGGGATTAGTAATCCTTAAGTATTACTATCGCTTTAACAAACGTACTACACGGCTGCTGTTGACGATTGTTCAGCCTCATGATGGGCTGCTTTACTGGCACGGATACGTCTTTACTCCTAATGGTGAGAGACAACAGCAACATAATCCAAACACAAATGTCACACCTAGAGACACCTCTACAACTTCCGGTAGCTCTCCTGTGCATGAACAAAGGATGCAACTTCACACACTTGCGAAGGAAAAGCTGAGCAGTCGATTGTTCAATTACTTCTCGTCCCCTAAAAAGGAGGGACTGTGTCTAACAGGAGCTGCAATTGTTACACATTTCACTGCTTATGGATGTGAATTCCGTCACATTAAAGCCGACAGTCTGAACTTTATCATCGTAATCATTGTTTAATTTCAAAATCAGTGTACTGGAGTACAGAGCCAAAACAAAAACACTTGTGTCACTGTCAGAATACCCATGAACTGCGCTGTATGTGTATGTATGTATGTATGTGTGCATGTGTGAATGTACACGTGTGTGTATATAAATGAATGTATGTATAAATGAATGAAGTATGCACGTGTGCAGGGCCTGATTTGTAATTAGGCAGAGTAGGCATCTGCCTACAGAGGCACCCCACAGAGGGGCGCCTGTCATTCGGATCCCCCGCTTGGCGCCCGCGACCCACCACAACAACATGGTGAGGTCTCAGTCTGTGCCTTCTTCGGCACAGACCTGTAGCTGCTGTGAGCTCCCTCGTTGGCTCTTTAGTAATGCAGAGTGATGACATCATCATGACATCGTCTCCCAGCGCTCTGCATTACTGAAGAGAAGACTGCACGGGAGCTCCAGCAGCTACAGGTCTGTGCAGAAGGAGGAGGCACAGACAGACCTCTCCTCTCCAGGGTAGGAAACGGACACAGGGGGCAATATAGAGATGATGGCGGCACTGTGAGGGGCAATATGAAGGCGATCATGGGGGCAGTGTAAGGGGCAATATGGAAATGATCATGGGGCAATGTGAAGGGCAATATGGAGATGATGGGGGCAATGTGAGGGGATATGGAGATGATGATGGCACTGTGAGGGGCAATATGGAAATGATCATGGGGGCACTGTGAGGGGCAATATTCAAATGATCATGGGGCAATATGGAGCTGATGGGGGCAAGTTGGAACTGATGAGGGCAATGTGAGGGCAATATGGAGCTGATGGGGGCAATGTGGAGATGATGGGGGCAATGTGGAGATTAGGAGTATTGTGGAGATGGCAAATCGGGAGGGGGGGGGGCGCTTCAGATTTCTGTGCCTACAGGCTCCTGAGATGTAAATCCGGCCCTGCACGTGTGTGTGTATATTAGTGTTTGTTTCAGCATGTGTGTGTGTGTGTGTATGAAAGTATCTGTGTCTGGGTTTGCATGGAAGAGTGTGTAATTGTGTAGGAGTGTGTGAATTTGAGTGTGCGTTAGTGTATGTGTGTTTTGTATTTGTATATGTGTGTGTGCATGTTTGCGCATGTATATATGTGTTGTGTGAGTGTGTATATGAGTGTTTGTTTCAGGGGTGTGTGTGTGTGTGTGTGTGCGTGTGTATGAAAGTATCTGTGTTTGGGTGTGTAAGCAAGCGTGTGTGATTGTGTAGGAATGTGTGCATCTGAGTGTCCCTGAGTATATGTGTGTGCATGTATATGTGTGTGCATGTGTATGTGTGCTGTGTGTATATGTGTGCTGTGTGTATATGAGTGTTTATTTCAGTGTGTGTGTCTGTGTATGAAAGTATTGGTGTCTCTATGTGTATAGGTGTGTGCATGCAGACATGTGCATCTGTGATTGTATGTGTGTGTGTGTGCATGCATGAGTGTTTGTGTTTACATGTGTGCAAATGTCATTGTGCATTTAATAATGTCACACATAGTAGTATGATTAGTGTATCAGTACTTATACATCAAGAGAGCAGTAAACATTCTATATAGAAAATACATAGAATGATCTGTATAGAAAAATAACAGTATTACACACTGTAATAAAGTCTAATGTATCATAGTATATTAAACTGTGTACAATATTGTTACTTTCTATAATAAAATACAATGAATTGTATGAAATGAAACTGCACAACATACATACAATAATAAGATGCATTATATTACATTACACTGCATAAATATCAGTAACATTGTTACATACAGTAATACAATGCATCACATTACACTGTATACATATAGGTAACCTTGCTATAAGCCATAATAAAATAATATTGACACATACAATAATAAAATTATTCACATCACACTATACATATAAATAATATTATTACAAACAGTAACACAATGTATCACGTTACACTGTATTCATATAGATAACATTTTTACATAGAGTAATAAAATGTATCACATTACTCTGTATACATTTCAATAATATTGTTACATATAAATAACATTGTCACATACAATAATACAGTGTAGTACATTACACTATATATAACACTAATATTGACAGATACAGTAATAAAATGTATCACATCACACTATACATATAAATAATATTGTTACACACAGTAACACAATGTATCACACTGTTCTGTATACATATAAATATTGTTACATACGGTAATACAATGTATCGCACTACTCTGTAAACATATAAATAATCTTGTTATATACAGATATACAATGTATCACACTACTCTGTAAACATATAAATAATCTTGTTATATACAATGTATCACACTACTTTGTATACATATAAATAATCTTGTTATATACAGATATACAATGTATCGCACTACTTTGTATACATATATAAATAATATTGTTATATACAGATATACAATGTATCGCACTACTCTGTATACATATAAATAATCTTGTTATATACAGATATACAATGTATCACACTACTCTGTAAACATATAAATAATCTTGTTATATACAGATATACAATGTATCGCACTACTTTGTATACATATATAAATAATATTGTTATATACAGATATACAATGTATCGCACTACTCTGTATACATATAAATAATCTTGTTATATACAATGTATCGCACTACTTTGTATACATATAAATAATCTTGTTATATACAGATATACAATATATCGCACTACTTTGTATACATATATAAATAATATTGTTATATACAGATATACAATGTATCGCACTACTCTGTATACATATAAATAATCTTGTTATATACAGATATACAATGTATCACACTACTCTGTAAACATATAAATAATCTTGTTATATACAGATATACAATGTATCGCACTACTTTGTATACATATATAAATAATATTGTTATATACAGATATACAATGTATCGCACTACTCTGTATACATATAAATAATCTTGTTATATACAATGTATCGCACTACTTTGTATACATATAAATAATCTTGTTATATACAGATATACAATGTATCGCACTACTTTGTATACATATATAAATAATATTGTTATATACAGATATACAATGTATCGCACTACTCTGTATACATATAAATAATCTTGTTATATACAATGTATCGCACTACTTTGTATACATATAAATAATCTTGTTATATACAGATATACAATGTATCGCACTACTTTGTATACATATATAAATAATATTGTTATATACAGATATACAATGTATCGCACTACTCTGTATACATATAAATAATCTTGTTATATACAATGTATCGCACTACTTTGTATACATATAAATAATCTTGTTATATACAGATATACAATGTATCGCACTACTTTGTATACATATATAAATAATATTGTTATATACAGATATACAATGTATCACACTACTCTGTAAACATATAAATAATCTTGTTATATACAATGTATCGCACTACTTTGTATACATATAAATAATCTTGTTATATACAGATATACAATGTATCGCACTACTTTGTATACATATATAAATAATCTTGTTATTTACAGATATACAATGTATCACACTACTCTGTATACATATAAATAATCTTGTTATATACAATGTATCGCACTACTTTGTATACATATAAATAATCTTGTTATATACAGATATACAATGTATCACACTACTCTGTATACATATATAAATAATATTGTTATATACAGATATACAATGTATCACACTACTCTGTATACATATAAATAATCTTGTTATATACAATGTATCGCACTACTTTGTATACATATAAATAATCTTGTTATATACAGATATACAATGTATCGCACTACTTTGTATACATATATAAATAATATTGTTATATACAGATATACAATGTATCGCACTACTCTGTATACATATAAATAATCTTGTTATATACAGATATACAATGTATCACACTACTCTGTATACATATAAATAATCTTGTTATATACAATGTATCGCACTACTCTGTATACATATAAATAATCTTGTTATATACAGATATACAATGTATCGCACTACTCTGTATACATAGAAATAATCTTGTTATATACAGATATACAATGTATCACACTACTCTGTATACATATAAATAATCTTGTTATATACAGATATACAATGTATCGCACTACTCTGTAAACATATAAATAATCTTGTTATATACAGATATACAATGTATCACACTACTCTGTATACATATAAATAGTATTGTTATATACAGATATACAATGTATCGCACTACTCTGTATACATATATAAATAATATTGTTATATACAGATATACAATGTATCGCACTACTCTGTATACATATAAATAATCTTGTTATATACAGATATACAATGTATCACACTACTCTGTATACATATAAATAATCTTGTTATATACAATGTATCGCACTACTCTGTATACATATAAATAATCTTGTTATATACAGATATACAATGTATCACACTACTCTGTATACATATATAAATAATCTTGTTATATACAGATATACAATGTATCACACTACTCTGTATACATATAAATAATATAATTATATACAGATATACAATGTATCGCACTACTCTGTATACATATAAATAATCTTGTTATATACAATGTATCGCACTACTCTGTATACATATAAATAATCTTGTTATACACAGATATACAATGTATCGCACTACTCTGTATACATATATAAATAATATTGTTATATACAGATATACAGTGTATCACACTACTCTGTATACATATAAATAATCTTGTTATATACAATGTATCACACTACTCTGTATACATATATAAATAATCTTGTTATATACAGATATACAATGTATCGCACTACTCTGTATACATATAAATAATCTTGCTACATGCAGTAATAATCTACATTGTGTGTTGCTGTGATGTGCCACAATGTCCCCCTCCCCACCATTATACTGCACAGCTGTGGCACACAATACATTGTATCACATGGCCTGCGTTCTGCTGCATTCCTTCTCATTGCATGCTCTGGACCCTGGGGAGGGAGACTAAAGGAATTTCTGCCTGGGAACAGGTTGGGAGCAGCTGCCTGCGCCTCCCATTCCTTACAGCAAACAAAGGCTCCCAGCAGTCAGTCAGCCCTTCATCTCTCTGCCATGGCAGATCCAGGCCACGTATTATCCTGGAGTCAGCGGCTCAGTCTTGTTTTATTTGTATAGTCTGGGGGGGGGGGGAGGTGCAAGCATAGAAATATTACTAGTGTTCGATCATCCTATAACCCAATGTATTGTGTTTTCCTCTGGATCTCAAAGGGTTAAAACGGGAAATAAAATAATAATAATATAATAAAATATAAAATAATATAATAACAATAATAATATCAGCTTAAAATAATTTTAATATTTGAGCTAGTTTTTATTTTATCAGCATATGTTTATTCTAAATGCTGATTTTCTTTTTCTTTATTTCTTTCTTTCTCCTATTTCAAGAATTGCAAGTCGTCTATAAAGTCAGCGCCCTCTACCTGCAGTCTGTAAAAAGAGTCTGCAAAGGATCCTAGGGACTATGACCTGCATACAGTAAACTAAAGAGGTGCGGTTCAGGAGAAAAACCAATTGCAATAAATAAGGGGAATTAAAAAAAAAAATCCACAAATTCTCATTAATTTCTTTTAACTCCTTAATTCAGAGGTGTAACTAGAAGTCACAGGCCCTGGTGCAAAAGTTGCCATGGGCCCCCGACCACATTGCACCCCCCCCTATTGGTCATCTCCACTGGGCACCTCCACCATGCCCCCAATCATCTACATATTGCCTCCATCATTTCCACATTGCCCCTTTTCCACATTATTTCCACATTGCCCCCATCAGTATCACATTGCCCCCACCATTTCCACATTGCCCCTATCATTTCCATAATGCCCCCATCATTTCCACAATGTCCCCACCATTTCCACATTGCCCCCACCATTTCCACAATGTCCCCACCATTTCCACATTGCCCCCATCATTTCCACATTGCCCCATCATTTTCACATTGCCCCATCATTTCCACATTGCCCCTATCATTTCCACATTGCCCCATCATTTTCACATTGCATCATCATTTCCATAATGCCCCCCATCATTTCCACATCATTTCCACATTATTTCCACATTGCCCCCATCATTTTCCACACTGCCCCCCATCATTTCCACATTGCCCCCACCATTTCCACACTGCCCCCCATCATTTCCACATTGCCCCCAACATTTCCACATTGCCCCCCATCATTTCCACATTATTTCCACATTGCCCCCACCATTTCCACAGTGCCCCCATCATTTTCCACACTGCCCCCACCATTTCCACATTGTCCCATCATTTCCATAATGCCCCCACCATTTCCACATTGTCCCATCATTTCCATATTGCCCCCACCATTTCCACATTGTCCCACCATTTCCACATTGCCTCATCATTTCCATAATGCCCCCCATCATTTCCACATTATTTCCACATTGCCCCCATCATTTTCCACACTGCCCCCCATCATTTCCACATTGCCCCCACCATTTCCACACTGCCCCCCATCATTTCCACATTGCCCCCAACATTTCCACATTGCCCCCCATCATTTCCACATTATTTCCACATTGCCCCCACCATTTCCACAGTGCCCCCATCATTTTCCACACTGCCCCCACCATTTCCACATTGTCCCATCATTTCCATAATGCCCCCACCATTTCCACATTGTCCCATCATTTCCATATTGCCCCCACCATTTCCACATTGTCCCACCATTTCCACATTGCCTCATCATTTCCATAATGCCCCCCATCATTTCCACATTATTTCCACATTGCCCCCACCATTTCCACATTTCCCCAATATTTCCATAATGCCCCCCATCATTTCCACATTATTTCCACATTGCCCCATCATTTCCATAATGCCCCCATCATTTCCACATTGCGCCCATCATTTCCACATTGTCCCATCATTTCCACTTGCCCCATCATTTCCACATTGCCCCATCATTTCTACATTGCCCCCACCATTTCCACATTGCACCATCATTTCCACATTGCCCCCACCATTTCCACATTGCACCATCATTTCCACATTGCCCCCACCATTTCCACATTGCCCCATCATTTCCACATTGCCCCCACCATTTCCACATTGTACCATCATTTCCACATTGCCCCATCATTTCCACATTGCGCCCATCATTTCCACATTGCCCCATCATTTCCACATTGCGCCCATCATTTCCACATTGTCCCATCATTTCCATAATGCCCCCACCATTTCCACATTGCGCCCACCATTTCCACATTATTTCCACATTGCCCCATCATTTCCATAATGCCCCCCATCATTTCCACATTGCGCCCACCATTTCCACATTATTTCCACATTGCCCCATCATTTCCATAATGCCCCCCATCATTTCCACATTGCCCTATCATTTCCATAATGCCCCCCATCATTTCCACATTGCGCCCACCATTTCCGCATTATTTCCACATTTCCCCATCATTTCCACATTTCCTACCTCCCTGGTGGCCCGGAGGAGTGGCAGGAGAGGTCTGTGCCTCTTCCTGTACAGACCTCAGAAGCTGTTGCTCCAGCACGGTCTTCTCTTCAGTAATGCAGAGCGCTGGGAGATGATGTCAGAGTCAGATGATGTCATCTCCCAGCGCATTGCATTACTAAAGAGCTGACGAGGGAGAGCTCAGCTGCTAGAGGTCTGTGCAGAAGAAGACACAGACATCAGCATGTTGCAGGCTCTGGGCAGGGGGTGGCCAGGCACCTAGAGTGACGTGCCCAATCGCATGTGTGACCCTTATTGTTACTCCAGAGCCTTAATTACAAGTTGTCTGGTTCAGAACCACTCCGGGGGGGATTCATTAAGTGGTGATAAAGAGGTGATAAAGAGGTGATAAGGAGGTGATAAAGTGGAGATGACTTCTCCAGTGATATCACTTCTCCAGTTCCTATATTATTCCACAGAGTCTATGCACTAAGATTTCCAAAGCTATAGACATCTTAGTGCATAGTCTCCATAGAATAACATATGAACTGAAGAAGTGATAAACTAGAGAAGTTATCTCCACTTTATCACCACTTTATCACCTCTTTATCACCGCTATATCACCGCTATATCACCTCTTTATCTCCACTTTATCACAGCTATATCACCTCTTTATCTCCACTTTATCACCGCTATATCTCCACTTTATCACCTCTTTATCTCCACTTTATCACAGCTATATCACCTCTTTATCTCCACTTTATCACCGCTATATCTCCACTTTATCACCTCTTTATCACCGCTGAGTGAATATCCCATCAGAAAGGTTCATGTGCCAAGTAAAAATGGCTGCAAATTCTATAGCAAACCAACTGTATTATAGGTTAACAAATTCCCATTGATTTAAATTGTCATTTTAACCCCTTAAATGACAGTGAGGTCTCCAGTAGATTTACAGGTCATGCACGTTGAAATTTTTTATTTTATCTTGTTAACCCTTTGAGTCCCAGAGGGGTACACAACGCATTGCTAAGCAATGTGCTGCGTACCCCTCTGGCACTCAAAGGGTTAATAATTATTCCAACACCAGTTAGTTTAACCCCTTGGATGCTAGAGAGGTCTAGACTTCTCTCGCATTTAAGGGATTAAAGACCTGGGAAACATGTGAATCTGGTTTGATAATGTACATTGCATCATCAGTGTGTGTGCCTTTTATTGTCTATTTAGGGGCTGTCACTGCGAGATTATCAAAGGGCCGAGCCGCCCCCAGAGATTACACAATTCCCTGCTGCACTCACATTTGGTTTCCAGATCTTAGAAGATTACGTACGTGTCCTTGGATCTTGGCAGAAAGTCATTACACATCAAAGAAGCGCCAGGGTTCTACTGGAAAGCTAAGAGCGCTCAGAGTAACACACAGTGAAGTTCCCAGAGAGTAGAGAGGTACAACAGAGACCTGTTATAGGGATTAGGAAGAGAACCAGCCATACACCTCGTGCCAGCTCTCTTACTTTCCTGTAAAGGAGACGTTTCAGACTTTTGATTCCTACCTGGAGACAATGCATACCTTTCTTGTGTAGCGTGCATCTGGTTTTATGGGATCATTAATACCGTTACCGTGTTTGAATTTTCACAATAGAGAATACTTCAGTGTATCAACTAGATTTAAAGAGAGTATTCATTATTCACTGTACAAATCATTGGTAAGACCTCACCTTGAGTATGCAGTGCAGGTTTGGGCACCAGTTCTGAAAAAGGATATACTAGAACTACAGAGGGTACAGCGAAGAGCAACACAGTTAATTAAGGGAATGGAGGACTTGACGTATGAGGAACGACTAAACAAACTTGGTTTATTTACTCTAGAGAAAAGACGACTAAGAGGAGACCTTATCACATTGTACAAGTATATGAGAGGTCAATAGAAGGATCTCTGCGGTGAGCTATTTATTCCAAGGCCTGCTCAGGTGACCAGGGGACACCTCTTGAGATTAGAGGAAAGGAGGTTTAGACTTCAGCAGAGGAAGGGTTTTTTTACAGTAAGGTCTGTTAAATTATGGAATAACTACCTTGACCAAGGAGGTGGTTATGGCAGATAAAATGGATACATTTAAGAAAAGGGAACATACAGGGTTATACTGTGTATTAGTAAGTAAACCAGGAAGATCTGATAAAGACTTAACTTATTTGGCAGCAGGAAAGTTTATATAATTTTCTCTGGGTTATGAGGCAAAGGTTGAATTTAATGGACTTGTGTCTTTTTTCAACCTAATTTACTATGTAACTATGTTACTTTTTATAATGAACGGTACCTTTGTAAATGTCCATATCATTGTATTCTTCTTGTAATTTTATTTTCCTCCCGCCCTTTTCCTTATGTCATGCAGAGTCTTGTCAGATCTGGAAGTCGTTCTTGATGGACGGAGATGAGGTACAATATTGTGTCTGTCAGTATATGAAAAACCCTGCGCTCCTTCATCAAAGGGGAGCAGGGTTTTCTTATGAAGACAAAGGCAAAATTGTCCCTCACTGTGATCTGTCCAGTCAAGTGTCCGGATTTCAGATCTGAGGAGACTCTGCTCGATGTAGGAAAAAGGGGCGGGAGGGGGGAAATGTTAAAATAATATCAGAAGAAGAATACAACAATATGGACATTTAACAACGGTACTGTTCATTATAAAAACGTATAGTGAATAATCAATCTTAAAGCGGAACTATCACCCTGTATAAAGTAATTCCCCAATAATTAGGTATATAGCGATATGCTTCTTAACGGCACTATAATCCGACACAAGCACCAAGTTCTGAAATAATCCTCCTTCTTCTACTGAGACTGGTGACCAGGTGTCATGGACCCCAGCGTAAATTATACACATGACAGAGGTACAGTGAAGTTTATCCAGTTTATTAAGATAAGTAAAAGTAAGCACTTCCCCCAACCTAAGTTGCAGCAGGTGTGAGGACAGCACCGAGTTCACTACCCATGGATTCATACTGAACTGTAACCTCTTCTCAGTAGCCTATAGAGATATGGGAGCAGAACCAGGCGTGCTTCTATACCTAGCAAATGGAAACCTGATCACTGGAGCGACAGCTAAACTCCCAGACAGGCAGACAGATGTCTCGAAGTAGTGACTCTACCATGGAGTTGTAGGAGGAGCGAGACAGAGAGTAAAGAGGCAAGAGAGTGGAACGTAGCCAGCCACAACACCGGTAAGTATGTGAAGGCATTATTGTATGTAGGCTACAGAGCGGAGGGTTACGTAATAGGCCCATGAGGTAACGGATACATTGGCACAGGATGGAAGCAACAGAGCGAGGGGCAACCGGCAACTCTACCGCGGAGGTAGCAGTTGCACTACACCGATGGAGTACGCCCACAACTAGCCCAGACAGGTGGTAGTGAGACTGGAACGAAGGGCAGCACAGAGCGTAAGACAAGCCACAGTCAAGAGCCAGATCAGGTAGTCAGCCAAAGTCAAAAGAGAGCGGGTAGTCGGACAAGCCAGGATCATACACAGATCGGGTATTCAGACAAAGCCACAGGATCGATCAGGAGAAAACACGGCAGCCAAGCAAGAGTCAAACGAGAGCAACACTGACGGTGCAGGCATGCAGACGGCTCTACAGCAATAAGCCTGGTCATCAGTCTCAGGAAAAAAGAAGGATTACTTCAGAACCTGGTACTGTGCCCGATAATAGCACTGTTAAGAAGCACATGGCTATATACCTAATTATTATATGTTCTTACGCACATCCCAGCCAATCAGATTCAAGCAGCTGTTCTTTAAACTGATTGGCTGGGATGTGCTTAAGAACATCCCAGCCAATGACTGTGAGGGAAATGGAAGTGAGACTGCCCATATATAAAGGCAGACTCACTTCCAATTCCTTCAGTGTGTAACAGGCATCGGCCCACGCAGGACTGAAGGGCACCTATGCGGCTCATTAGTGTCTCCGCCGCCACACCAAGCGGCAGAGACTGAAGATTTAAGCTAAGTCAGGGCAGTGTGACTATTCTGGCATTCAGTCACGGATCGAGGGCCCGTGATCAAGAGGGGGCCTGCCCCACCACCAGCAATTTTAATAATCTGCCACCCATCCGCTTGCCTGCCTGCTGTTTAGGGGCCCACCCGCGAATATTGAAAGCTGCTGCTGTCTACCGCACTGTGCTCCGTGAGGCACTGAGGCCTCACAGTGTATACTGCCCAGCCATGCCCATGATCCCTTCCCATCCATCATGAGGCAAGAATCGCCCTCATCCACACGCTCACTGCCAGAGTCCAGTCGTTACTGGCAGCAAGCACTTCTCTCCCTGTGCCTCGTCTCCTTCTCTGCTCATGTCTACGCAGCATATCACTTATGTCATCACGGCCCGCAGGGGCACGTGATGATGTGTGTGGGGGGGTAGAGTGGGACTCACACCGGACGTTGGATGTCACATGAGTGCCTAGACTGCCAGGCTACCAAGGAATGAGGGCACACAGCAGGATCAGACCACTGGGAATGAATCAGTGACTCAGGAGCAGCAGTGACACTGACAGCAGAAGACCCACAGCGACACAGCGCACACAGCAAAGGGAAGCGGGTACTGGATGGCCTGGAGGGGGGTACTGGATGGTCTTGGGGGTACTGGATGTCTTGGGGGTACTGGATGGTCTTGGGGGTACTGGATGGTCTGGAGGGGGGTACTGGGTGTCTTGGTGGGTAGTGGATGTCCTGGAGGACCTGGATGTCTTGGGGGTACTGGATGTCTTGGGGGGTACTGGATGTCTTGGGGGGTACTGGATGTCTTGGGGGTACTGGATGGTCTTGGGGGTACTGGATGTCTTGTGGGTACTGGATGGTCTTGGGGGTACTGGATGTCTTGGGGGGTACTGGATGTCTTGGGGGTACTGGATGGTCTTGGGGGTACTGGATGTCTTGGGGGTACTGGATGTCTTGGGGGTACTGGATGGTCTTGGGGGTACTGGATGGCCTGGAGGGGGGTACTGGATGGCCTGGGGGTACTGGATGTCTTGGGGGTACTGGATGGTCTTGGGGGTACTGGATGTCTTGGGGGTACTGGATGTCTTGGGGGGTACTGGATGTCTTGGGGGTACTGGATGGTCTTGGGGGTACTGGATGTCTTGGGGGGTACTGGATGGTCTTGGGGGTACTGGATGTCTTGGGGTACTGGATGTCTTGGTGGGTACTGGATGTCTTGGGGGGTACTGGATGTCTTGGGGGTACTGGATGGTCTTGGGGGTACTGGATGTCTTGGGGGTACTGGATGGTCTTGGGGGTACTGGATGGCCTGGAGGGGGGTACTGGATGGCCTGGGGGTACTGGATGTCTTGGGGGTACTGGATGGTCTTGGGGGTACTGGATGTCTTGGGGGGTACTGGATGTCTTGGTGGGTACTGGATGTCTTGGGGGGTACTGGATGTCTTGGGGGTACTGGATGGTCTTGGGGGTACTGGATGTCTTGTGGGTACTGGATGGTCTTGGGGGTACTGGATGGCCTGGAGGGGGGTACTGGATGGCCTGGGGGTACTGGATGTCTTGGGGGTACTGGATGGTCTTGGGGGTACTGGATGTCTTGGGGGTACTGGATGTCCTGGGGGTACTGGATGGTCTTGGGGGTACTGGATGTCTTGGGGGTACTGGATGGTCTTGGGGGTACTGGATGTCTTGTGGGTACTGGATGGTCTTGGGGGTACTGGATGGCCTGGAGGAGGGTACTGGATGGCCTGGGGGTACTGGATGTCTTGGGGGTACTGGATGGTCTTGGGGGTACTGGATGTCTTGGGGGGTACTGGATGTCTTGGGGGTACTGGATGGTCTTGGGGGTACTGGATGTCTTGGGGGGTACTGGATGGTCTTGGGGGGTACTGGATGTCTTGGGGGTACTGGATGGTCTTGGGGGTACTGGATGTCTTGGGGGTACTGGATGTCTTGGGGGGTACTGGATGTCTTGGCGGGTACTGGATGTCTTGGGGGTACTGGATGGTCTTGGGGGTACTGGATGTCTTGGGGGGTACTGGATGTCTTGGGGGTACTGGATGGTCTTGGGGGTACTGGATGTCTTGGGGGTACTGGATGGTCTTGGGGGTACTGGATGTCTTGGGGGTACTGGATGGTCTTGGGGGTACTGGATGTCTTGGGGGTACTGGATGTCTTGGGGGGTACTGGATGTCTTGGGGGTACTGGATGGTCTTGGGGGTACTGGATGTCTTCGGGGGTACTGGATGTCTTGGGGGGTACTGGATGGTCTTGGGGGTACTGGATGTCTTGGGGGGTACTGGATGGTCTTGGGGGTACTGGATGGTCTTGGGGGTACTGGATGTCTTGGGGGTACTGGATGGTCTTGGGGGTACTGGATGTCTTGGGGGTACTGGATGGTCTTGGGGGTACTGGATGTCTTGGGGGTACTGGATGGTCTTGGGGGTACTGGATGTCTTGGGGGGTACTGGATGGTCTTGGGGGTACTGGATGTCTTGGGGGTACTGGATGGTCTTGGGGGTACTGGATGTCTTGGGGGTACTGGATGGTCTTGGGGGTACTGGATGGCCTGGGGGGCACTAGATGTCTTGGGGGTACTGGATGGCCTGGGAGGAACTAGATGTCTTGGGGGTACTGGATGGTCTTGGGGGGTACTGGATGGTCTGGGGGGTACTGGATGGCCTGGGGGGTACTGGATGTCTTGGGGGTACTGGATGGTCTGGGGGGTACTGGATGTCTTGGGGGGTACTGGATGTCTTGGGGGGTACTGGATGGTCTTGGGGGTACTGGATGTCTTGGGGGTACTGGATGGCCTGGGGGGTACTGGATGTCCTGGGGGTACTGGATGTCCTGGGAGTACTGGATGTCCTTGGGGGTACTGGATATCCTGGGGTACATCTCCAGGCCATTACTCCCCCAGGCCACCACACATTTGCAACTTATATATGAAACATTGTACTCGCTACAGGGGCAGCCACCAGACCAGACATCCAGAACACCCGCAAGCTATCCAGACAGTTGCCTAGTAGCCTCCAACCAACCGGCAAGAAACCGGCCAGCAGTGTAATGTTAGTTTTATTTATTTTTTAATTTTTATATATGTATGTCATGGAGTGGGGCCAATTATGACATGGGGAGGGGCCAATGATGACATGGGGAGAGGCCAGTGATATCATTGGGCAGGGGGCCCAGACCTTTTTTTTCGACCAGGGGCCCTGGGTCCTGTCAGTCTGCCCCTGAGCTAAGTACATTTACTTAGCATTTATGCGTGACATTCCTTCATGGTCATATATTTATGGTATTTCTTCATGGCATTTTTACGTACTTTGGCATTAAATGAAGGCATTTACTTTCCGGAATATTCATAGCACAATAATATTTTAACCTTTTGAGTGACAGCGAGGTACACAACTCATTACTTTGGAATGCGTTGCGTTGTTCATGCTTTGTTTTAATACTGTTGTTTTAGTTAACAGGCAGAATAAAGAAGGAATAGAAGGAATAGAGGATAGAAGAAGAGGACAGAAGATGACCAGGAAGCGGAGGACTCCGCTGGACATCAGGATTAATGGTAAGTGTTACTTGTAACGAACGTCTGACACATATTTCATACTTTGGATGTATTGATACAGGGCCTGAGATCCCCATTTCAATTCTTCCACTAAGGACTTAGGGTTTTTTTGCATTCAGGTTTCTGTGTTGGCTGTTTAACCCCTTAAGGACCACTGTGCTCACGCCCAGCCGGCACATGAGGACCACGGGGCTTTTTGTTTTTTCATTGCTTCTGGTTCAGGGCTTCCGGAGCGGCATGCAGCAACGCCGGGAGACCTGAACTCAGCGACGTACCAGGACCGTCACTGGTCCTTAAGTGCTGGACCGCTGTGATGGTCCTGTCACTTAAGGTGTTAAAACAGCTGATAAGGGACTTAAGTTAAGGTGTTAAACAGCTGATAAGGGACTTAAACAGCTGATAAGGCACTCAAGTTAAAAAAAACAGTAGGTAACTTTCCTGCGATAACTTGACTCCCTTCTGGGTTTTCAGGGCTAACTCAGACATCTGAATTGATAATTACGGCGTTCTCATCATTTTCAATGGATAAAAACACCTCTTAACTTTACCTCACGACAGCTCTTTTTTTGCCGGTATTTTTCACAGCAAAGACATCTGAACAGCTTACTGCGCTGGAACAAATGCCGTCGGCAATAAAAACAGCCGTCTCCAACATTTGGATCGAGCCCCTAGTGTCTAATGACAGTGGATGCAATTGAGGGTATGTATTACCCAGTATGTACTTTAATATAAGCATGGACTAGTGGAAAGGAACATCTTGAAACGCCCACAGACTGCCCTTTTTCCTCCACTTGGCGCATGCAGCAATAAGGGGGTTATATTGTACGTACATAGCTTAGTAAATTGACAGGCAGGTCTAGGGACTCAGGATCAATGCCTGAACTTGCCTTTACTCGGAATTGGTCTTGTACATTTACATCAGTGACAGACTTACCAGTACTGGTCCATTAGCGGAACTGGGCACAGCAGAACATGAGCCCCTGCAGATGCCAACAACACTGATGTGAAAAGTCTGCAAGTAGCCCCATTGGTCTCAGTGTAGACCTTCCTTACTGCCTTCCTGTTTGATAGTCTCCAACATGAAAGGCACCGCAGCCCAGCACTGAACCTTTCACAACACATCACACCACCAGTTCAGTATCAATGCTTTGGTATCGCCCATGTGGAAGGGGTCATGGAGACACAAACACTAACCCAGGTAATGTAACCTTTCTAGAATAATACTGTCTGACTGAAACAATATATTCCCTTTTGCTGTCCCATAGCAAGACCACTCTTTGTGCTCTTTAACCTTTTGAGTGCCAAAGGAATATGCTTTGCAATGTGTTGCGTACCCCTCTGGCAATCAAAGGGTTAAAGACTTTCACTGCGGGCTCAGTGCCAGAAGACTGGCGTAAAACCAGTGTAGTGCATTTATTTAAAAAGGGAACTAAAACAGAACCTGGGAATCATAGACCTGTGAGGCTGACCACTGTAGTGGGAAAACTGATACAATACCATCGCTGGTATAATTTTTTGTTGGAAGAATAAATGGTCAGCTCTCATTTATCAGTGGTAGAAAATTCTCAAACCAGAGTAATTAACAGACAGCAATATTTAACAAATACAGATTTAAAGATATGTAACAAACAAGTGTTACAGTATGTCGATAATAATTATGCATTTCATGGTGCTAATCTGGAGAAATAATGAAATGTATAAAGATTGTTATATTTGGGTTGGTATTTCTGCCCCTGACTTTCTTCATTTTTGCCCTATAGTAGTCATCTTTCATAAGCATTGCCCTAGTCCCGCTCCTGATTTTAGAGGGCCATGAAATGACTCAAGATAGTGAAATGTCTCTGTAAAGCTACAGAATACAGCAGGTCTCATATGCCATTTATCTGACTGCTGTATGGGATGACATCTGGCTAATCAACTCCTTTGGGTAAACAAATTAAACGAATAGCAAACTTTGTTTCACTTTACACTGTACTCATATAGATAACATTATTACATAGAGTAATACAATGTATCACATTACACTGTATTCATATAGATAACATTATTACATAGAGTAATACAATGCATCACATTAATCTGTATTCATATAGATAACATTATTACATAGAGTAATACAATGTATCACATTACACTGTATTCATATAGATAACATTATTACATAGAGTAATAAAATGTATCACATTACTCTGTATACACATAAGTAATCTTACTACATGCAATAATAAAAATATATCGCATTACTCTGTATACATATAAGTGATATTGTTACATACAGTAATAAAATGTAGCACATTACTGTGTATACACATAAGTAATCTTACTACATGCAGTAATAAAAATATATTGCATTACTCTGTATAAGTGATATTGTTACATACAATAATAAAATGTACCACGTTAAACTGTATACATTTAAATAATATTGTTACATATAAATAACATTGTCACATACAATAATAAAATATATCACATTATACTATATATAACACTAATTTTGACACATACAGTAATAAAATGTATCACATCAAATTCTACATATAAATATAGATACAAGCATTAATACAATGTAGCACATTACACTGTATTCATATAGAAAACATTATTACATACAGTAATAAAATGTAGCACCACACTATACATATAAATAATGTTGTTACATACAGTAATACAATGTAGCACATTACACTGTATTCATATAGAAAACATTATTACATACAGTAATAAAATGTAGCACCACACTATACATATAAATAATGTTGTTACATACAGTAATACAATGTAGCACATTACACTGTATTCATATAGATAACATTATTACGTAAAGTAATAAAATGTATGTTTAAAGAAAGACTCTAAGAGAGCAGCTATTGACACTCCAATGGTTGGGTATTAAAATTTTCCTTATCCCCTTGCCTGGTTGGGGATAATGGGTGTTGTGTTTGTCAACAGCTGTAGAGTCAAAGGTTTCCTGCCCCTGATTGATGCACATGGTAACGTTTAAAGCTGCATGCTCAGCTGATCCCTAGTTTGTAGGCCCTCTTCTCATCCGGATTGATTGGGGACCAGACTTACAGTGTCTGTGCAGGGACAATCTTCCTTCCATCTCAAACCTGTATCACAACTGCTAGTTCTCAGCACACAGCAAGTAATAGTAGAGGTCTGAGCTGAGGGAGTTTGGTAAGTAATCGGGTGAGTGGCTCTAATTATGCAGTTTTAACCCTTTGAATGTCACAGGGGTATTAAATTCATTGCAATGCGTTGCACACCTCTCTGACAGTCAAAGGGTTAAACTTTACTTGGTACGTCTCTGTGCTTAAAGGGATAGTAACACTTCTTTTATCTTTATTTTATTTTGTAGGTGTTAAAAAAACATGAAGAACGATATAAGTCTTATCTCTCAAACCTTTATGGTTTGAGAGATATTCACAAGCAAAGTTTCCCCCTCCCGCCCCTTTTACCTAGTGTAAGCCATCTCTTCTCAGATGTGGAATGCAGTCCATAGACCAGACAGATAACAGAAGGGGACACTCTTCTTCCTGTGAGAACAATGAAAGACCTGCCCCCCTTGACAAGTTTTTCAGGTTTTTCCCTTATCTTAATTGAAGATTGTCCCTCTCTGCAGTCTACCTGGGCACCTCCCTTCTGATCTGGCTGAGCACTGTTACATCAGTAAAAGGAGTGGGAGGGGAATACTTTGTCATTGAATTACTCTAGAACTACAACTCTGACAGAATTGAAATAACACTCTCCAAAGTCCAAATACTATGATGATTAATTAGAGCTGCTTTTATTATGAAACATTACTATCCCTTTAAAGCCACATGCCCATAAAACTGTGCACTTTTTTAAATAGGGTTTAATATTCTTTAAGAGCCAGTCATTCCAAGGGTATAGTTCACCTTTAAATGTCTCTGTCTACAGACCGCTCCAGAATCCAAGTAGTTAAGTCAGTCATTCCCAATCAGGCTGCAATGGGCGCAAGCTTTGGGGGGGGGTCATTCTTTTATAGAAAGACTTTGACAAACTGTGTTTCAGTTGTGTATTTATATAAAGGAATTAAGTAGACCCGTCACTCTAAAATATATTTGGATTATTTTAAACAGAAGTAAAAATTCCCTAAATGTTGTGCTAGCCATGTGTCTGTAAAATAGCTAGCTTTGAGAAAATAACCCTTTGCTTTGCATACCCTTATGGCACCTAAAGTGTTAACAGACAGTCTGGCACTGTATGTTAACTTGTGTTGGTGTGTGGCTCCAGTATTACCACATATTGTGCTATGAATGAATCCACGGCAGAGCCCATACACTTGGGGTACTTTTAACACACGGAGGGGTAATTTTGGCCTAAAACAGAGCTAATTAGTAGGAGTAAAAGGAATTAGTATGAAGTGCCACTCTGTGCCAGCTACAACAAAGTTAATTTCTCAGAATTGCAGATTGCTATTCTCTGTAAAACAAACCAAATTTGTCTTAAGGTGACAGGTCCAATTTAAGAGCAATAGGTTTTTGTCATTCGACTTGGGGAGCCTAATGAGAATTATATATTTATGTATTTTTTCCTTTCATTTCACCCTTGCAAATGAGAAATGTGACATTGTTTCCAAAATAGTCCGTACTGTGTGCTGGGTAGCACAGGGTTAAGTGATGGTATCTGCGGTGGGCCTGTTCACATTCAGAGCGCGTTGTCCTTCCAGGCATCCTCACATGCACAATGCGTTGCTGTGTTGAAAACACCACTTTTCAGAGCTCCTGAGAAGATCCATTCACATCACATCTATTCAAGGCTTTCATGGGCTCAGCAAATAAAGGACCTTTGGAAGTTGGAGCATGGGAAGGAGGGGGTAAATTTGGACTGTGGGGAGTGGAAGCTGATTAGGCACAAGACAAAGAAAAGTGTGGTAAAAAGAAAAATGAGATAAAAGAGCAGGGGCAAAGCAGGGCGCGTGATGTGAATGGCAAGTGGACAGATGAGGACCGACACTGATTTGGTTCTCCTGGAAAATGATTCATAAATGCGCACTGAAATAATGTAATGTCCAGTCATTTTAACATTATCTCCTTGCGGAGGGGTACGCAATGAACTGCTTTGCAATGCTTTACTTACTTCTCTATATGAGAGGACTGGCAACTTGTGGCTTGGGGGACAAAAACAATCAAGTTACTCATTTCTATTATCATTCCAGCTCACTGTCCCACTCCACACCCCTTTTCTTAATTTTAAAATTGGCATTTATGTTGTGGAGTAAGTGATACCACATAACGTACAACTGAAATGGGGCTACATTAGTGATACCAGAGCTTACAATTGAAAGGGAACTACATTAGTGATATCACAGAGCTTACAATTGAAAGGGAACTATATTAAAGCGGAACTAACACCGCTAACAAACATTGTCTGTAATAATTCCCTATCTGGCGACTAGCTGTTTAGTAGCGCTACTCACCAGAATTATTACCTCTTCATGGAGAAATTTGAAGTGATCCTCGGCTGACAGGCAGGACGGAGCACGGACATCTTGCCCTAGTGACGTCCATGCGCCTGCGCTGTCAGTCCCTTCCGGAGCCGAATAGCTCCTAGCAATGCCTCCTACAGCCGTCTGGGACTGACAGCGCAGGCGCGCGGACGTCACTAAAGATGTCCGCGCTCCGTCCTGCCTGTCAGCCGAGGATCACTTCAAATCTCTCCATGAAGAGGTAATAATTCTGGCGACTAGCGCTACTAAACAGTTAGTCGCCAGATAGGGAATTATTACAGACAAGGTTTGTTAGCGGTGTTAGTTCCACTTTAATGATACCACAGCGCTTACCACTGAAAAGAAACTACATTAGTGATACCACAGACCTTACAATTGAAAGGGAACTATATTAGTGATATCACAAAGCTTACATTGAAAAGGGGACTACATTAGTGATATCACAGCGCTTACAATTGAAAGGGGTCTACATTTGTGGTATCACAGAGCTTGCAATTGAAAGAACTCTATTAGTGATACCACAGAGCTTACAACTGAAAGGGAACTATATTAGTGATACCACAGCGCTTACAATTGAAAGGGAACTATATTAGTGATACCACAGAGCTTACAACTGAAAGGGAAATATATTAGTGATACCACAGAGCTTACAATTGAAAGGGAAATATATTAGTGATACCACAGAGCTTACAATTGAAAGGGAACTACATTACTGATACCAGAGCTTACAATTGAAAGGGAACTATATTAAAGCAGAACTAACACCGCTAACAAACATTGTCTGTAATAATTTCCTATCTGGCGACTAGTTGCTTAGTAGTGCTCCAAAAGGGACTGACAGTGCAGGCGCACGGACGTCACTATGGCAATATGTCCGTGTTTCCTGCTACTGTCAGCCTCCGAATAAGTCGAAAATCTTTTAAACCAGGTAATATTTCTGGCGACTAGCGCTACTAAGCAGCTAGTCGCCGGATGAAGACTTAATTAAGATAAAGTTGTTGCGGGGTGGTAGTTCCCCTTTAAGTCAAGGGTAAATTTCTCTGTTAAAAGAGAAGTAAAACCCCATACTTAATAGTGGCCAAAACATCCTAATGGCCCTTACAAATGCTGACCGTGTTCTTCAACCAGTCCCGGGTGTCATGCCCATGAAGGCAGACAGGACAGTTGCTGACAAGACCCAGGACCTCAAATTCCACCCAATGCATATCCAGAAAAGACCTGTCACATATTTTTCATATGAAAGATTGCACTGATCCTTTAAATGGGAGCTTTTAACCCCTTCAGTGCTAGAAACAATTCACTGATAACTTTCTGACACTCAAATTGTAAAAAAAAAAACCACTTAAATCTATGGTAATTTGTATATATTTTAATAATAAATGTTTACTACTGTTTTAAAGGGTGAACAAAGAGGTTTATATATCTCCCTACACATGGATAGGAAAAACAGGTTTATTACATATTTTGGGGTTCTTAGACAAATAAGAAATATTTTGTAGGGATATGGCTACGAATGCATAATATTTAAAAGGGGGTATGAACCCTATTTGATATGAAAATTGTCAGGTCAATAAAGAGAATACAATCCAGGCCAGGGAGTCGTTCCCAAGATATCGCTTTACTGTCTTATAAAGACAACTAAACAGAAAAAGGAGATCTGATACCGCAGGAGCTGCGCCAACTGTTCCCAGATCTAGAAAGGATTAGGCGCCCAGAAACATGGGATTTAACCCTTAAATCAATAGAGGGGTGTGCAGTGTGTTACAAATCCCTGTGACTCTTAAGTTAAGGGGACAATAAACTCTTATTATGAATCTATTTCTAATGTGTTGCATTTTCTGCTGAGTAAAAGAAGAGCACTTCAAATTCTGGGAGTGACTTCAGTCAAAAATTATTACAGAGCAAATGTGCATTTATTTACTTTTTTTAATTTAGTTTGGGTAAAACATTTTATTGCATTCAGGGGCGCTGTTGCTATTACCGCCTGTGACAAGCTAAAGGTTGCAGGCACAAGTGTACCACAGACGGCTGTAGAAAGAGCACCCCCAGGTGGTAAAACATCTTGAACTCAAACTATTAGAAAAATGTAAGTTTGCTCTGTACTGACTTTTGAAATAAGCATCTCTCAGAATTGGGATTAAGTTTGCTTTATGCAATAAGAAAACCCTATATCATATATAGTTTCATGATTAATTAATTCAATGCTTCTTTAACGTAAAAATAATGCTGTTTTGCAGTAACAACATTCACAGATCTATATGTAAAGTTTTTTTTCCATAATGCGATAAACCTTCAAATATATGAAATTGCAAGTGCTGTGTTATAGAAGGCTGGGGGAAGCCATTTTCCTATATACTACTCACGTCCTGGTCAGGTTGATGTATTTTATTGTGGAAAACTCAGCCAGAAGGGAAGAGTGCAACTTAAAATTGCTTCTCCAAACCTGCTGTAAATCGCATGTGCAATTTAATATATGTGAAGTTCTATCAAGATGAGGAAACCCAGTGGCGTAACAATAGGGGTCACAGGGGTAGCACTTGTGACCAGGCCCATCACTTCAGGGGTCCGACCGCCCGCTGCAACCCCACCGCCTGGCGCCCGCAACATTCTGATAGCTGATGTCCCTCCGGCACTCTAGTAATGACATCATCTCCCAGCTCTCTGCATAATGAGAGGACCGCGCGGGAGTTCCGTCTGCATAGAGGTCTGTGTGGAAAGAGGCACAGACCACTCCTGCCATGCCACTGGACCACCAGGGAGGTAGGAGACGGACAATGTGGTGGCAATGTGGAGATGAGGGGCAGTGTGGTGGCAATGTGGAGATTGGGGGCAATGGGGAGATTGCAATGTGGAGATTGGGGGCAATGTGGAGGTGGCCAGTGGACATGGCCAATTGGGGGAGCAATGTGGTTGAGGGGGGCAATGTTGTCGGGGGGGGGTGGCATGACAATTGTTGTACCAGGGCCCGGTGATTTCTAGTTATGCCTCTGGGGAAACCTTTACATTTGTATGCAACATGTACTTCCATATAACAGCAACTTTTTACTTCCATAACCCCCAGAATAGCAAGCCTGTATCTGATACGGAGTTGGCAGTGTGTATCTGCACGGGAAAGCCTGTATCAGATAAGGGCACAACATCTACTTGATTCCGTTCTTCCCCCTTTACATTTATTTATGATCAGATCTGGTCAGTGACACACCAGGACCTTCCTGATTTCCACTCTTGATCTCCTAGGTTTTAGCGGTAGGCAGCCTCTAATTGGAGGCTGAATGCAGAGGTTTTTCCTTGCTCCTCCTCACTGCGGCCCTCTTCTCCAGCTTGTGTGAGAGGTTGGAAAAAGTCCCCCGTGTCATTACTGACGTCAGTGATTACACAGACAGCTTCTCCTAACATACGTCACAGCCCAGAAGTGAGGGATGCCAGGAGGGAGGTGAAAAGAAGCACACTATGCACTTAATTACCATTATAGATTGTGCACCCCTCTGGCACTTAAAGGGTTAAGAGGTAGTCAATCAATACAAGGGGAGAAATCAGGAAGGTTCTAGTAATCCCCTGACGAGCTCTGTGTACAGATGCACTGATCTAAGACCCAGCGGCACTAATATAAGATGCTATCTACCTGCCTACTCGGAGAGTGGAGCCTTGATCTGGATCTGTGAGACCATGATAAGTGGCAAATCCAGGAGTCTCAGGGAAAAAAAAAATTGGTTTTATGCAAGTATGTACCTAGAATCAGACTACAAGCTTAACAGTACTGTGCTGACAAAAATGTCAGAAGAAATTGACTTGGGAACTATTTCTGACTTGAAGATAGGCAAGCAATGCAGTAAAGAAGTTGGAAAAGCAAACTGGGTTCTTGGTTGTATAGGAAGAGGCATTAGCAACAGGAACAGAGAAATCACTGGTAAGACCTCATGCGGAGTACTGTGTACAGTTGGAGACCGCATATCCAGAAGGGCATAAATAAATTGAAGGTAGTACAAAGAGCCACCAAAATGGTGCAGGTTGTTCATGACACAGAATACACCCAAAGAACGTGTATGGTTTTGAAGAAAAGAGGGAGAGGGGTGATACGATATAAACCTTTAAATATACTGGTGTCACGACGCTGATTCCACAACACTCTGGGGCACACGATGCTAGCGAGCGGAGCTAGAGAGTGAAGTTCGGGTGCGGTGCCAGATAACGGTCCCTGTTGCTGCGGCCTAAGCCGCGGTAAAGGTGCTGGCCGCGAAGCCAGATGTCCGACCCCAGTTGACTGATAGAACCGGAAACCCCAGAGACATTCTGGGAGGATCACCACACAGCTTGCTGACCACCAGGGAAAACCACCGGAAACCCAGAAAACAACAACAGGGCAACGTCCCTACTGTACAACCAATGGGGAGAGGTAGTGACCCCTGAAATGTAGACTTTCCCCAACACTGATGCCAGTTGTTGCCAGCATAGGATAACAATAAGCCCGATGGAAGGGACCTAGAGGCACCTGATGGAGAAAACCCCCACAAGGCTGGAGAGGATAGAAACCACAGGGTCCACAAAAGCCTGGTAAGCCAAAGGAAAAGGAAAGGGGAACTCTCACCTCAAAACCCAGAAAGGAGACCACCACCACCCCAGGGTGGCCCTCAGACCCCACCAGGAACAGACGATTCCCCTTGGAGGCAATATACCCCGGCGAGGACCTGGACAGAGCCCCTTATGGAACCCAGGTAAACAGAGCAGTAACCAACATCCGGCGACCCCAAGGAACACCACCCTAGGCAGGTAACCAAGTACCCCACTACTCCCCAGCCCCCCTGCTGGCACTGGATGCAAGTCCCTCCTGCTAGCCAGCACCACCGCTGGAGCGCAGGCACCCGTCAGTCCAGCCCTCCGCAAGTCACAGCCTCAGCTGGAAGCAGAAACAGGTACAGACCGACCGTGGCTGGATGAGGACAGCTCACCCCAGCCACGGAGCAGGCCTAACCCCGCAGAAGGCAAAAGGGTAAAACACAGGAGGAGAGCGAGGAGAGACGGGAGCCCCGAAAGCAGCCCAAAAGGGAACCCCAGCGGCCGCTACCGACCCCAGGAGGGAAACCGGAACACAGCAAGGAACAGAACAGAAGGCTGGAGCGTACTTACTAGGGAGAACAGCCGCTGATAACCAGATGCCAGCTACACTGGGAAGGAGGAAGCGCCTGAGTCACACGGGGAGTCGAGGGAAACCACCAGGGACGGATCGTAGAAGGTGAGACGGCTGATGACAGACCGGAACCCGGGATCTACACCAACCGGGAAGCCAGTACCAAGACGGAGCCAAAGATGAAGCAGCAAACAAGAGGGCAGAACACAAGCCGGAATGGAGCTCGATAATTGGGCCCCAGCAACAGGATCCATTGAAAATAAAAACATACCCCGGACCAATGAGGAGCAAGGCAGCCCCCAGGCCAGGTAGGTGCATATCGCACAATCCACCACATAGATCTAACAGGGCTGACAACTGGAAGATGTAATATAGTTCAGAAAGGAAGCATTCTTCAGAAAAAGAGTAATACTAGATCAAGGAGTCCTGATCTAAAGCTAGAGGGTGGACAATTCAGAAGTAAGTGTGTAAGTTCTACTTTACAGAAAGGATGATAGACTCATAGAACAGTCTCCCAGCAGAGGTGGGATGGACAAATACTGTTACAGGGAAGTCAGTAATACCTGGGACAGACATATGTTTATTGTGAGAAGTATGTAAGACTGAGTATTGTATTAGATAGGGAAATGGGTAGACTGGATGGGACAGATACTGATAGGGAAATCAGTAATACCTGGGGCAGACATAAGTCTATAGTGAGAAGTATGTAAGACAGAGTATTGTATTAGATAGGGAAATGGGTAGACTGGATGGGACAAATACTGATAGGGAAGTCAGTAATACCTGGGACAGACATAAGTCTATAGTGAGAAGTATATAAGATGAGTATTTTATTAGATAGGGAAATGGGTAGATTGGATGGGACAGATACTGATAGGGAAGTCAGTAATACCTGGGACAGACATAAGTCTATAGTGAGAAGTATATAAGATGAGTATTGTATTAGATGGGGAAATGGGTAGATTGGATGGGACAGATACTGACAGGGAAGTCATTAATACCTGGGACAGACATAAGTCTATAGTGAGAAGTATGTAATACTGAGTATTGTATTAGATAGAGAAATGGGTAGACTGGATAGGACAGATACTGACAGGGAAGTCAGTAATACCTGGGACAGACATAAGTCTATAGTGAGAAGTATGTAATACTGAGTATTGTATTAGATAGGGAAATGGGTAGACTGGAAGGACAGATACTGATAGGGAAGTCAGTAATACCTGGGACAGACATAAGTCTATAGTGAGAAGTATATAAGACTGAGTATTGTATTAGATAGGGAAATGGGTAGACTGGATGGGACATATACTGATAGGGAAGTCAGTAATACCTGGGACAGACATAAGTCTATAGTGAGAAGTATATAAGACTGAGTATTGTATTAGATAGGGAAATGGGTAGACTGGATGGGACATATACTGATAGGGAAGTCAGTAATACATGGGACAGACATAAGTCTATAGTGAGAAGTGTGTAATACTGAGTATTGTATTAGATAGGGAAATGGGTAGAATGGATGGACATATACTGATAGGGAAGTCAGTAATACCTGGGACAGACATAAGTCTATAGTGAGAAGTGTGTAATACTGAGTATTGTATTAGATAGGGAAATGGGTAGAATGGATGGACATATACTGATAGGGAAGTCAGTAATACCTGGGACAGACATAAGTCTATAGTGAGAAGTATATAAGACTGAGTATTGTATTAGATAGGGAAATGGGTAGATTGGATGGGACAGATACTGATAGGGAAGTCAGTAATACCTGGGACAGACATAAGTCTATAGTGAGAAGTATGTAAGATGAGTATTGTATTAGATAGGGAAATGGGTAGACTGGATGGGACAGATACTGATAGGGAAGTCAGTAATACCTGGGACAGACATAAGTCTATAGTGAGAAGTATGTAAGATGAGTATTGTATTAGATAGGGAAATGGGTAGACTGGATGGGACAGATACTGATAGGGAAGTCAGTAATACCTGGGACAGACATAAGTCTATAGTGAGAAGTATGTAAGATGAGTATTGTATTAGATAGGGAAATAGGTAGATTGGATGGGACAGATACTGATAGGGAAGTCAGTAATACCTGGGACAGACATAAGTCTATAGTGAGAAGTATGTAAGATGAGTATTGTATTAGATAGGGAAATAGGTAGATTGGATGGGACAGATACTGATAGGGAAGTCAGTAATACCTGGGACAGACATAAGTCTATAGTGAGAAGTATGTAAGATGAGTATTGTATTAGATAGGGAAATGGGTAGACTGGATGGGACAGATACTGATAGGGAAGTCAGTAATACCTGGGACAGACATAAGTCTATAGTGAGAAGTATGTAAGATGAGTATTGTATTAGATAGGGAAATAGGTAGATTGGATGGGACAGATACTGATAGGGAAGTCAGTAATACCTGGGACAGACATAAGTCTATAGTGAGAAGTATGTAAGATGAGTATTGTATTAGATAGGGAAATAGGTAGATTGGATGGGACAGATACTGATAGGGAAGTCAGTAATACCTGGGACAGACATAAGTCTATAGTGAGAAGTATGTAAGATGAGTATTGCATTAGATAGGGAAATGGGTAGACTGGATGGGACAGATACTGATAGGGAAGTCAGTAATACCTGGGACAGACATAAGTCTATAGTGAGAAGTATGTAAGATGAGTATTGTATTAGATAGGGAAATGGGTAGACTGGATGGACAGATACTGATAGGGAAGTCAGTAATACCTGGGACAGACATAAGTCTATAGTGAGAAGTATGTAAGATGAGTATTGTATTAGATAGGGAAATGGGTAGACTGGATGGGACAGATACTGATAGGGAAGTCAGTAATACCTGGGACAGACATAAGTCTATAGTGAGAAATATGTAAGATGAGTATTGTATTAGATAGGGAAATGGGTAGATTGGATGGGACAGATACTGATAGGGAAGTCAGTAATACCTGGGGCAGACATAAGTCTATAGTGCGAAGTATGTAATAGTGAGTATGGTATTAGATAGGGAAATGGGTAGACTGGAAGGACAGATACTGATAGGGAAGTCAGTAATACCTGGGACAGACATAAGTCTATAGTGAGAAGTATATAAGACTGAGTATTGTATTAGATAGGGAAATGGGTAGATTGGATGGGACAGATACTGATAGGGAAGTCAGTAATACCTGGGACAGACATAAGTCTATAGTGAGAAGTGTGTAATACTGAGTATTGTATTAGATAGGGAAATGGGTAGACTGGATGGGACAGATACTGATAGGGAAGTCACTAATACCTGGGTCAGACATAAGTCTATAGTGAGAAGTATATAAGATGAGTATTGTATTAGATAGGGAAATGGGTAGACTGGATGGGACAGATACTGATAGGGAAGTCAGTGATACCTGGGACAGACATAAGTCTATAGTGAGAAGTATATAAGACTGAGTATTGTATTAGATAGGGAAATGGGTAGACTGGATGGGACAGATACTGATAGGGAAGTCAGTAATACCTGTGACAGACATAAGTCTATAGTGAGAAGTGTGTAAGATGAGTATTGTATTAGATAGGGAAATGGGTAGATTGGATAGGACAGATACTGATAGGGAAGTCAGTAATACCTGGGACAGACATAAGTCTATAGTGAGAAGTACATAAGATGAGTATTGTATTAGATAGGGAAATGGGTAGACTGGATGGGACAGATACTGATAGGGAAGTCAGTAATACCTGGGACAGACATAAGTCTATAGTGAGAAGTGTGTAAGATGAGTATTGTATTAGACAGAGAAATGGGTAGACTGGATGGGACAGATACTGATAGGGAAGTCAGTAATACCTGGGACAGACATAAGTCTATAGTGAGAAGTGTGTAATACTGAGTATTGTATTAGATAGGGAAATGGGTAGACTGGATGGGACAGATACTGATAGGGAAGTCAGTAATACCTGGGACAGACATAAGTCTATAGTGAGAAGTATGTAATAGTGAGTATGGTATTAGATAGGGAAATGGGTAGACTGGATGGGACAGATACTGATAGGGAAGTCAGTAATACCTGGGACAGACATAAGTCTATAGTGAGAAGTGTATAATACTGAGTATAGTATTAGATAGGGAAATGGGTAGACTGGATGGGACAGATACTGATAGGGAAGTCAGTAATACCTGGGACAGATATAAGTCTATAGTGAGAAGTATGTAATACTGAGTATTGTATTAGATAGGGAAATGGGTAGACTGGAAGGACAGATACTGATAGGGAAGTCAGTAATACCTGGGACAGACATAAGTCTATAGTGAGAAGTGTGTAATACTGAGTATTGTATTAGATAGGGAAATGGGTAGATTGGATGGGACAGATACTGATAGGGAAGTCAGTAATACCTGGGACAGACATAAGTCTATAGTGAGAAGTATGTAAGATGAGTATTGTATTAGATAGGGAAATGGGTAGACTGGATGGGACAGATACTGATAGGGAAGTCAGTAATACCTGGGACAGACATAAGTCTATAGTGAGAAGTATGTAAGATGAGTATTGTATTAGATAAGGAAATGGGTAGACTGGATGGACAGATACTGATAGGGAAGTCAGTAATACCTGGGACAGACATAAGTCTATAGTGAGAAGTATGTAATACTGAGTATTGTATTAGATAGGGAAATGGGTAGACTGGAAGGACAGATACTGATAGGGAAGTCAGTAATACCTGGGACAGACATAAGTCTATAGTGAGAAGTATATATGACTGAGTATTGTATTAGATAGGGAAATGGGTAGATTGGATGGGACAGATACTGATAGGGAAGTCAGTAATACCTGGGACAGACATAAGTCTATAGTGAGAAGTGTGTAATACTGAGTATTGTATTAGATAGGGAAATGGGTAGATTGGATGGGACAGATACTGATAGGGAAGTCAGTAATACCTGGGACAGACATAAGTCTATAGTGAGAAGTATATAAGACTGAGTATTGTATTAGATAGGGAAATGGGTAGACTGGATGGACAGATACTGATAGGGAAGTCAGTAATACCTGGGACAGACATAAGTCTATAGTGAGAAGTGTGTAATACTGAGTATTGTATTAGATAGGGAAATGGGTAGAATGGATGGACATATACTGATAGGGAAATCAGTAATACCTGGGACAGACATAAGTCTATAGTGAGAAGTATATAAGACTGAGTATTGTATTAGATAGGGAAATGGGTAGACTGGATGGGACAGATACTGATAGGGAAGTCAGTAATACCTGGGACAGACATAAGTCTATAGTGAGAAGTATGTAAGATGAGTATTGTATTAGATAGGGAAATGGGTAGACTGGATGGACAGATACTGATAGGGAAGTCAGTAATACCTGGGACAGACATAAGTCTATAGTGAGAAGTATGTAAGATGAGTATTGTATTAGATAGGGAAATGGGTAGACTGGATGGGACAGATACTGATAGGGAAGTCAGTAATATCTGGGACAGACATAAGTCTATAGTGAGAAGTATGTAAGATGAGTATTGTATTAGATAGGGAAATGGGTAGATTGGATGGGACAGATACTGATAGGGAAGTCAGTAATACCTGGGGCAGACATAAGTCTATAGTGTGAAGTATGTAATAGTGAGTATGGTATTAGATAGGGAAATGGGTAGACTGGAAGGACAGATACTGATAGGGAAGTCAGTAATACCTGGGACAGACATAAGTCTATAGTGAGAAGTATATAAGACTGAGTATTGTATTAGATAGGGAAATGGGTAGATTGGATGGGACAGATACTGATAGGGAAGTCAGTAATACCTGGGACAGACATAAGTCTATAGTGAGAAGTGTGTAATACTGAGTATTGTATTAGATAGGGAAATGGGTAGACTGGATGGGACAGATACTGATAGGGAAGTCACTAATACCTGGGTCAGACATAAGTCTATAGTGAGAAGTATATAAGATGAGTATTGTATTAGATAGGGAAATGGGTAGACTGGATGGGACAGATACTGATAGGGAAGTCAGTGATACCTGGGACAGACATAAGTCTATAGTGAGAAGTATATAAGACTGAGTATTGTATTAGATAGGGAAATGGGTAGACTGGATGGGACAGATACTGATAGGGAAGTCAGTAATACCTGGGACAGACATAAGTCTATAGTGAGAAGTGTGTAAGATGAGTATTGTATTAGATAGGGAAATGGGTAGATTGGATAGGACAGATACTGATAGGGAAGTCAGTAATACCTGGGACAGACATAAGTCTATAGTGAGAAGTACATAAGATGAGTATTGTATTAGATAGGGAAATGGGTAGACTGGATGGGACAGATACTGATAGGGAAGTCAGTTATACCTGGGACAGACATAAGTCTATAGTGAGAAGTGTGTAAGATGAGTATTGTATTAGATAGAGAAATGGGTAGACTGGATGGGACAGATACTGATAGGGAAGTCAGTAATACCTGGGACAGACATAAGTCTATAGTGAGAAGTGTGTAATACTGAGTATTGTATTACATAGGGAAATGGGTAGACTGGATGGGACAGATACTGATAGGGAAGTCAGTAATACCTGGGACAGACATAAGTCTATAGTGAAAAGTATGTAATAGTGAGTATGGTATTAGATAGGGAAATGGGTAGACTGGATGGGACAGATACTGATAGGGGAGTCAGTAATACCTGGGACAGACATAAGTCTATAGTGAGAAGTGTATAATACTGAGTATAGTATTAGATAGGCAAATGGGTAGACTGGATGGGACAGATACTGATAGGGAAGTCAGTAATACCTGGGACAGATATAAGTCTATAGTGAGAAGTATGTAATAGTGAGTATGGTATTAGATAGGGAAATGGGTAGACTGGATGGGACAGATACTGATAGGGAAGTCAGTAATACCTGGGACAGACATAAGTCTATAGTGAGAAGTACATAAGATGAGTATTGTATTAGATAGGGAAATGGGTAGACTGGATGGGACAGATACTGATAGGGAAGTCAGTAATACCTGGGACAGACATAAGTCTATAGTGAGAAGTGTGTAAGATGAGTATTGTATTAGACAGAGAAATGGGTAGACTGGATGGGACAGATACTGATAGGGAAGTCAGTAATACCTGGGACAGACATAAGTCTATAGTGAGAAGTGTGTAATACTGAGTATTGTATTAGATAGGGAAATGGGTAGACTGGATGGGACAGATACTGATAGGGAAGTCAGTAATACCTGGGACAGACATAAGTCTATAGTGAGAAGTATGTAATAGTGAGTATGGTATTAGATAGGGAAATGGGTAGACTGGATGGGACAGATACTGATAGGGGAGTCAGTAATACCTGGGACAGACATAAGTCTATAGTGAGAAGTGTATAATACTGAGTATAGTATTAGATAGGGAAATGGGTAGACTGGATGGGACAGATACTGATAGGGAAGTCAGTAATACCTGGGACAGATATAAGTCTATAGTGAGAAGTATGTAATACTGAGTATTGTATTAGATAGGGAAATGGGTAGACTGGAAGGACATATACTGATAGGGAAGTCAGTAATACCTGGGACAGACATAAGTCTATAGTGAGAAGTGTGTAATACTGAGTATTGTATTAGATAGGGAAATGGGTAGATTGGATGGGACAGATACTGATAGGGAAGTCAGTAATACCTGGGACAGACATAAGTCTATAGTGAGAAGTATGTAAGATGAGTATTGTATTAGATAGGGAAATGGGTAGACTGGATGGGACAGATACTGATAGGGAAGTCAGTAATACCTGGGACAGACATAAGTCTATAGTGAGAAGTATGTAAGATGAGTATTGTATTAGATAAGGAAATGGGTAGACTGGATGGACAGATACTGATAGGGAAGTCAGTAATACCTGGGACAGACATAAGTCTATAGTGAGAAGTATGTAATACTGAGTATTGTATTAGATAGGGAAATGGGTAGACTGGAAGGACAGATACTGATAGGGAAGTCAGTAATACCTGGGACAGACATAAGTCTATAGTGAGAAGTATATATGACTGAGTATTGTATTAGATAGGGAAATGGGTAGATTGGATGGGACAGATACTGATAGGGAAGTCAGTAATACCTGGGACAGACATAAGTCTATAGTGAGAAGTGTGTAATACTGAGTATTGTATTAGATAGGGAAATGGGTAGATTGGATGGGACAGATACTGATAGGGAAGTCAGTAATACCTGGGACAGACATAAGTCTATAGTGAGAAGTATATAAGACTGAGTATTGTATTAGATAGGGAAATGGGTAGACTGGATGGACAGATACTGATAGGGAAGTCAGTAATACCTGGGACAGACATAAGTCTATAGTGAGAAGTGTGTAATACTGAGTATTGTATTAGATAGGGAAATGGGTAGAATGGATGGACATATACTGATAGGGAAATCAGTAATACCTGGGACAGACATAAGTCTATAGTGAGAAGTATATAAGACTGAGTATTGTATTAGATAGGGAAATGGGTAGACTGGATGGGACAGATACTGATAGGGAAGTCAGTAATACCTGGGACAGACATAAGTCTATAGTGAGAAGTATGTAAGATGAGTATTGTATTAGATAGGGAAATGGGTAGACTGGATGGACAGATACTGATAGGGAAGTCAGTAATACCTGGGACAGACATAAGTCTATAGTGAGAAGTATGTAAGATGAGTATTGTATTAGATAGGGAAATGGGTAGACTGGATGGGACAGATACTGATAGGGAAGTCAGTAATATCTGGGACAGACATAAGTCTATAGTGAGAAGTATGTAAGATGAGTATTGTATTAGATAGGGAAATGGGTAGATTGGATGGGACAGATACTGATAGGGAAGTCAGTAATACCTGGGGCAGACATAAGTCTATAGTGTGAAGTATGTAATAGTGAGTATGGTATTAGATAGGGAAATGGGTAGACTGGAAGGACAGATACTGATAGGGAAGTCAGTAATACCTGGGACAGACATAAGTCTATAGTGAGAAGTATATAAGACTGAGTATTGTATTAGATAGGGAAATGGGTAGATTGGATGGGACAGATACTGATAGGGAAGTCAGTAATACCTGGGACAGACATAAGTCTATAGTGAGAAGTGTGTAATACTGAGTATTGTATTAGATAGGGAAATGGGTAGACTGGATGGGACAGATACTGATAGGGAAGTCACTAATACCTGGGTCAGACATAAGTCTATAGTGAGAAGTATATAAGATGAGTATTGTATTAGATAGGGAAATGGGTAGACTGGATGGGACAGATACTGATAGGGAAGTCAGTGATACCTGGGACAGACATAAGTCTATAGTGAGAAGTATATAAGACTGAGTATTGTATTAGATAGGGAAATGGGTAGACTGGATGGGACAGATACTGATAGGGAAGTCAGTAATACCTGGGACAGACATAAGTCTATAGTGAGAAGTGTGTAAGATGAGTATTGTATTAGATAGGGAAATGGGTAGATTGGATAGGACAGATACTGATAGGGAAGTCAGTAATACCTGGGACAGACATAAGTCTATAGTGAGAAGTACATAAGATGAGTATTGTATTAGATAGGGAAATGGGTAGACTGGATGGGACAGATACTGATAGGGAAGTCAGTTATACCTGGGACAGACATAAGTCTATAGTGAGAAGTGTGTAAGATGAGTATTGTATTAGATAGAGAAATGGGTAGACTGGATGGGACAGATACTGATAGGGAAGTCAGTAATACCTGGGACAGACATAAGTCTATAGTGAGAAGTGTGTAATACTGAGTATTGTATTACATAGGGAAATGGGTAGACTGGATGGGACAGATACTGATAGGGAAGTCAGTAATACCTGGGACAGACATAAGTCTATAGTGAAAAGTATGTAATAGTGAGTATGGTATTAGATAGGGAAATGGGTAGACTGGATGGGACAGATACTGATAGGGGAGTCAGTAATACCTGGGACAGACATAAGTCTATAGTGAGAAGTGTATAATACTGAGTATAGTATTAGATAGGCAAATGGGTAGACTGGATGGGACAGATACTGATAGGGAAGTCAGTAATACCTGGGACAGATATAAGTCTATAGTGAGAAGTATGTAATAGTGAGTATGGTATTAGATAGGGAAATGGGTAGACTGGATGGGACAGATACTGATAGGGAAGTCAGTAATACCTGGGACAGACATAAGTCTATAGTGAGAAGTATGTAAGATGAGTATTGTATTAGATAGGGAAATGGGTAGACTGGATGGGACAGATATTGATAGGGAAGTCAGTAATACCTGGGACAGACATAAGTCTATAGTGAGAAGTATGTAAGATGAGTATTGTATTAGATAGTGAAATGGGTAGATTGGATGGGACAGATACTGATAGGGAAGTCAGTAATACCTGGGACAGACATAAGTCTATAGTGAGAAGTATGTAAGATGAGTATTGTATTAGATAGGGAAATGGGTAGATTGGATGGGACAGATACTGAAAGGGAAGTCAGTAATACCTGGGACAGACATAAGTCTATAGTGAGAAGTATGTAACACTGAGTATTGTATTAGATAGGGAAATGGGTAGACTGGATGGGACAGATACTGATAGGGAAGTCAGTAATACCTGGGACAGACATAAGTCTATAGTGAGAAGTATATAAGACTGAGTATTGTATTAGATAGGGAAATGGGTAGACTGGATGGGACAGATACTGATAGGGAAGTCAGTAATACCTGGGACAGACATAAGTCTATAGTGAGAAGTATGTAACACTGAGTATTGTATTAGATAGGGAAATGGGTAGACTGGATGGGACAGATACTGATAGGGAAGTCAGTAATACCTCGGACAGACATAAGTCTATAGTGAGAAGTATGTAACACTGAGTATTGTATTAGATAGGGAAATGGGTAGACTGGATGGGACAGATACTGATAGGGAAGTCAGTAATACCTGGGAC
This sequence comes from Rhinophrynus dorsalis, assembly GCA_037306005.1. Classification (NCBI taxonomy): domain Eukaryota; kingdom Metazoa; phylum Chordata; class Amphibia; order Anura; family Rhinophrynidae; genus Rhinophrynus; species Rhinophrynus dorsalis. The sequence goes on from CM074723.1 coordinate 485,461,501, forward strand.
AGATATAAGTCTATAGTGAGAAGTATGTAATAGTGAGTATTGTATTAGATAGGGAAATGGGTAGACTGGATGGGACAGATACTGATAGGGAAGTCAGTAATACCTGGGACAGACATAAGTCTATAGTGAGAAGTATGTAAGACCGGGTATTGTATTAGATAGTGAAATGGGTAGACTGGATGGACAGATACTGATAGGGAAGTCAGTAATACCTGGGACAGACATAAGTCTATAGTGAGAAGTATGTAAGATGAGTATTGTATTAGATAGGGAAATGGGTAGATTGGATGGGACAGATACTGATAGGGAAGTCAGTAATACCTGGGACAGACATAAGTCTATAGTGAGAAGTATGTAAGATGAGTATTGTATTAGATAGGGAAATGGGTAGATTGGATGGGACAGATACTGATAGGGAAGTCAGTAATACCTGGGACAGACATAAGTCTATAGTGAGAAGTATGTAATAGTGAGTATGGTATTAGATAGGGAAATGGGTAGACTGGATGATCCAGATGTGTCTTTTCAGCCATCAAAATCTATGTTTCTATGAATTCATTTCAGTTGCTTGTGCATAGTGTAGGCAATCAACCTCCCACCAGCTGTTGTTGGACTACATTTTCCATCATACTCAGCCATCCAATGGAAATGTAGTCCAACAACAACTAGAGGGAATCAAATTGCCCAGTCCAGGCCTAATCAGATGTAGAACAGGAGTAAACATTACCCATTATTGGGCTGCTAAATCTTTGCTTCTCTGATAGGGAAAAAAAAATAAGAGGGTGTGGGGGGATCTGGACAACTCGGAATCCACCCTCACTTTGCTCTTGCTGATCACAGATACCACTACATAAGAGCTGTGATCTGGGGTCTCACTCTGAGCCGATCTCTCCTTGTTTGTCACAAGCCTATGGTGACAGGTAAAGCTGCGGTCATTTATCAGTTCGATAGCCAATCACAGCTCTAGGTAAGATCATTTGTCAGTGAGACAGCCAATCACAGGTCTAGGTAAGATCAGTTATAAGTGAGAAAACTAATCACAGCTCTAAGTAAGAACAGTTATCAGTGAGACAGCCAATCACAGCTCTAAGTAAGAACAGTTATCAGTGAGACAGCCAATCACAGCTCTAAGTAAGAACAGTTATCAGTGAGGCAGCCATTCACAGCTCTAAATAAGATCAGTGTAACAGGCTGTAGGCCGTTACTGGTCGACTGTTTCTGAGCACCAGAGGTTCCCAAAGGAACTCCTTATTTTTAAGACTCACTTGGTCAACGGGCACCCAGTGGAGGGGTTATTTCGACTAGGAACTGGGATTATTCATTGACACATAGTCGAAGGGGACTTTGTACGACTAAGAACCAGGACTGTTTGTTGACATCGAGTCGAAGGATTTCCGTTGAGTCAGATGGAACAAGTAGGCAGCCCGCAGATTGGCTGTCGACCAGAGTGACGTAGGAGAATGTCGCTTGCAGACTAAGACTGTGCTAAGGACAAAGAGGTCGATGCCCACCGGCCCCCCTTGTTCTGCAAACATCCTCTACCCGATCCCATTGGTCGTACGAATGGACCAGTCGGGTTGTATTTAGCTCTGTCGCTCTAACTCCCATTGGTTGGAACTGGAGCAGCCAAAATGTAATTATGTTAAATTAATCAAATCCTTTGGGTCTTTTGTTCATACCGTTTGCTGTTCCATTGTGTATTGACTACCAGTTTTGTATAAAAGAGGGTTAGGGTTTGCAATAAAGGGAGTTAGCTGTTTGAACAAGAAGGAGTTGTGTCTCATTATTTGGATGGTTTAAAGAGTCCCTTCTGACTCCCATCGAAGAGCTGTTTTTCTCAAGTTGAATTCACTCTCTCTCCAGCAGCATGGACTGAGAACCCGGACTACGACTTTGACTGGGTCGACTCCTTCCACCGTAGACTTCGCCTCCTTGCCTAGTTGACGCCTCTTGGAGCTGACCCCTCGCCTTCAGCTGGGAACGATTCGACAGAAGCCCTGACCATTCGACTCCGGGTCAACGTGACATCGACAACTCAAATTCGACCACCAGCGGGGTCGACCATTGCTTCCCTTCAGCTTTTCACCAGGAGCAGCGCATCCTTTTTGGCCGACTTTAAGAGAGGGGAGATCAGAACGATGGCTGCGGACAACCCGGCGCCCACAGCTTCTTAATCAGACAATCACAGCTCTAGGTAAGATCAGTTATCAGTGAGACAGTCAATCACAGCTCTAGGTAATATCAGAATTTGAGGAAGGAAAATGTTCTCTATGTGCTGAGTACTACCACTGCCCAGGTAGATGGCTGCTAGTGTTGTTGTGAGGTGCTCTCTTTTTGCAGAAATTGCAGCTGGCCTGGCTGGCACCTACCTGACAGCCTGGCAAAGTGTTCACAAATTAAAACTTTGAGTGCAAGAGGGGTACGCAACGCATTGCATTGGGTTGTAGTCCTGAAGAGCCAGAGGGCCACACATTACCCACCCCTGAAATAAAGCCATTTACTAGAATTAGTCCATAAATGCTTAGGGATTTGGATCTCAAAGGGGGTGGGGAGGGGGCCCTTCAGATTTCTGTGCCTACAGGCTCCTGAGATATAAATCCGTCCCTGAGGAGGAGTATTGGAGGAGGACACAGCAATATCAGCAGAGGTCACAGGAGTAGCTGAAGGTCATTAAGACAACACTGATCCAAAGTAAAAGTCTGGCAGGTGTAATCCTTTTATGAATGCAAGCTCTGCCGTTTAGAACACTATCGACTGATCAAAACATATTGCATTTTAAAATGTCAGTAGTGAACTCAGACACAAGCTGTTACCAGTTTGTAATACACGGAGATCATGTACATAAGTGCACCTTTATACACTGGGGGTCCATATACTGAGGAGATTCGTGGCATTTGGATTTCAGCCTTTTTTGTTTTTGTTTCTTAAAGAAGCAGTAAACTTTGTTTTATGAAAACACATATTTTATAGAGCATTTCCTGCTGAATAAAACAAGGTCACTCCCATCACTGTCAGATGTTTTATTCAAAATTTATAGCAGTTTAAATAACCATGAAGTGAATTTACTGTGTTTACTTCCTGATAGTTCTAACTGGCAGGAAGTGAATTTACTGTGTTTACTTCCTGATAGTTCTAACTGACAGGAAGTGAATTTACTGTATTTACTTCCTGATAGTTCTAACTGACAGGAAGTGACTCAGCAGTTTCTATCACATTGTATGGAGAACTGTATGTCTCTGACTTTTCTGACTTTCCTCTCCATTAGAATATAACAAGAAATCTAATTAGAATTTGACCACTAGAGGGCACTGCTAATGTAAAAAAAACATGGGTTTAAACTGTAATAACTCTGGAAATATAAATCTCTTGGCAGTGGGAGTACCCTTATTTTACTCAGTAGGAAAATCCCTACAATATATATTTTTTCATAAAAAAAGTTTACTGCTCCTTTAAGCTTGTGGGAAACACTTTGTTATAAATTGGGACGTTTGTGTATTTTTCTGGATTTTTTTTTTAAATGTATCCAAAGGAAGTGTTTTACTATGTGTTGGAGTCCCTAGATCAGTGTTTCTCAGTCAGGGTGCTGTGGCGCGTTGGTGTGTCACGGACATCTACTTAGGGTACCTCATTGTACCTATAAGACTTTGACAAAAATGTGAATGTAGACTTCCAGCTGTATATGTAATAATAGTACTATGCACAATATGTTTATTTAAAGCGGAACTACCATGTCACAAAATTTTTAGCTTAACTAAGTCCCCTTCTGGCGACTATTTGCTTAGTAGCGCTAGTCGCCAGAATTATTACCTGATTTAATAGATATATGCTTTATTCCCCAGCTGACAGTAGCGCGGACATCTTGCCTGAATGACGTCCGTGCGCCTGTGCTGTCAGTTCCTGCCGGGTCTAGGAGGCGTTTCTAGGAGCTGGCTGGCTCCGGCTGGGACTGACAGCTCAGGCGCGTGGACGTCGTTCTGGCAAGATGTCCTCGCTCAGTGCTACTGACAGCTGGGTAATAAAGCATATATCTATTAAATCAGGTAATAATTCTGCCGACTAGCGCTACTAAGCAGATAGTCGCCAGAAGGGGACTTAGTTAAACATTTTGTGACATGGTAGTTCCGTTCTGAGGTCTAACAATAACTCTTCATTTATGTATTTGTACCGTAAGAGTACCGTAAGACTATCCGGACTGGTAAGACAGCGGGATGTTCCTGTTAAGCCATGGTCACTGTAGTTCTCAAAGATCCACAAGCGGCATTTGGAGCAGCTTGCGGGTCAAGAGTTGCTAGGAGACAGGAAATGTTGCGTTTCAATGGGAGGAGGTCGGGTGTAGGCAGGAACTGGAGGTCAGCTACCGAGAAAGTTTGGAAGGTAACGAACGGATGGATGTAAAGAAAACATATGGCTGTTCAGCGATGGGACTAAAGGTATAAATGTTTTAATGTGATCATTAATATTGTACCCCTGAGGAAGTTGCACCTGCAATGCAACATGTAGAGTTGTATTTTAGGTTTTATTGTTTTAAAGCCTTTTACACTACTAATAAATTGAGGCATATATAGCCCAGGTAGTGTCTCTCTATTATTTAAACACACCGAAGACGACCCAAGACAGAACGGTCCACAGGTGGGCAATAAGCTGAAGCCTAAGCCAGGTGCATTAAAGACATTGTTTGCGATCATTCCTAGAGGCTGGACGGAGCCTCTCGTGACAGTGAGTACCCATCCTCAGAGGTGGGTCAGATTCACTTGAATGCAGCTGTCCATTTGTTGATTAACAGGTTGCTCTTAGATGCGCTGTATTGCGCTGTGTGTGCTTCTTCGTAGAGAAATTTATGTATTTGTAACTGTCATTTCACCCTTGATAAATGACATAAAATCATAGGGGTGCCCTGAAAATGTCAGACTGCGCGTTAGGTGTGCCTTGAGCAAAATAAAAGCTTGAGAACCACTGCACTAGATGTCTATTAAATATCTGTATTGTCACTGACTTGATCAATAAATAATAGCCGACAAGCTATAATTCACCATCATTAATAAATAAAATAACGTGGCCCTTATGGCTCCCTGATCATAGGGACTGGAGAAGAGTTATACCCCTGGGGAAGGAAGATAAGCAGAAACAAGCCCCCCCTTTACCGGTCATTAATATAAAAATCTTAACTCTTTGAGTGCCAGAGGAGTACGCAACGCATTGCAGAGCAATGCGTTGCTTACCCTTCTGACTCTGGAAGGGTTAATAACCTTCATTCCACAAGGACTGCAACAACGTAGCGGAAAGCGTAACCTTTATATCACCGTCTCTCCCTCGCGCGTCTCTCTCTGACAATAAACAGAAACAGACAACGTCACACTTCAGTGGAAAAGAACGTTTCCTTCCAAAAATCTAAGTGACTTATGTTAAAATTAATTTTAAATAACTGAAATAAAGTGGTGTAATTCAGGAGCAGACCAACAGGACCGTAGGGGACAGATAAAAAATGTATATTAAAGAGATATAAAGGGATAGTAGTACTTATTTTTAAGTGTACTCCATATTGTAGACCTAAACAAACTGTGAAAAACGATGTAAGGCTTATCTCTCAAACCTCTATGGTGTGCACCGCTAAATTTACCTTTCCTTGCCTGTATGCACGCACACTTTGTAGACCATTCCCATGAAGTATTAATGTTCAGATCATGCGTTTTTGCCTCTGCTGAAAAACCTCCATCCGTTAAAATGACCGGATTCTGCAGCTGTCAGCTAAACAGGCAAGGAAAGGTAACTTTAGCGAGGGATATCTCTCAAACCATAAAGGTTTGAGAGATAAGTCTTACATCATTTTTCACAGTTTTTTTAGGTCTACAATATGGAGTACACTTAAAAATAAGTATTACTATCCATTTAAACTGCCCCTGAGTGCTAGAGTTCTCTCCAAGGCATGTTCAGAGACCCCTCTGGCATGCACAGGGTTAAAATGTATCCATCATCTGATCTGAAGTCACTGTCATATGAATCCTGAATAAACACTAATTCCTTTATATAAATTCTGTATTGTAAGGGAGAAATGTGTATCTCCTAAAGAAGGACACTTGGGAGTTATATACCCCTAATATCTCCTAAAGAGGGACATTTGGGAGGTATGGACCCCTAATATCTCCTAAAGAGGGACACTTGGGGCATATATACCCCTAATATCTCCTAAAGAGGGACACTTTGGAGGTACAGACCCCTAATATCTCCTAAAGAGGGACAATTGGGAGGTATGGACCCCTAATATCTCCTAAAGAGGAACACATGGGAGGTACAGACCCCTAATATCTCCTAAAGAGGGACATTTGGGAGGTACACACCCCTAATATCTCCTAAAGAGGGACATTTGGGAGGTACACACCCCTAATATCTCTTAAAGATGGACACTTGGGAGGTATATACCCCTAATATCTCCTAAAGAGGGACACTTGGGAGGTACAGACCACTAATATCTCCTAGAGAGAGACACGGGAGGTACGGACCCCTAATATCTCCTAAAGACGGACACTTGGGAGGTACAGACCCTAATATCTTCTATACACACCACGCGGTCTGATCTCCTAAACACAGGAACACCAGGGTGATACACTTATATACACACCACACAGTCTGATCTCCTAAACACAGGGACACCAGGGTGATACATTTATATACCCACCACGCAGTCTGATCTCCTAAACACAGGAACATCAGGGTGATACACTTATATACACACCACGCAGTCTGATCTCCTAAACACAAGGACACCAGGGTGATACACTTCTATACACACCATACAGTCTGATCTCCTAAACACAGGGACACCAGGGTGATACACTTATATACACACCACACAGTCTGATCTCTTAAACACAGGGACACCAGGGTGATATACTTATACACACACCACACAGTCTGATCTCCTAAACACAGCGACACCAGGGTGATACACTTCTATACACACCACACAGTCTGATCTCCTAAACACAGCGACACCAGGGTGATACACTTATATACACACCATACAGTCTGATCTCCTAAACACAGGGACACCAGGGTGATACACTTATATATACACACCACACAGTCTGATCTCCTAAACACAGGGACACCAGGGTGATACACTTATATACACACCACACAGTCTGATCTCCTAAACACAGGGACACCAGGGTGACACACTTCTATATACACACCACACAGTCTGATCTCCTAAACACAGGGACACCAGGGCGATACACCTATATACATCACACAGTCTGATCTCCTAAACACAGGGACACCAGGTTGGTACACTTCTATACACACCACACGGTCTGATCTCCTAAACACAGGGACACCAGGGTGATACACTTATACACACACCACACAGTCTGATCTCCTAAACACAGGGACACCAGGGTGATACACTTATATACACACCACACGGTCTGATCTCCTAAACACAGGGACACCAGGGTGATACACTTCTATACACACCACACAGTCTGATCTCCTAAACACAGGGACACCAGGGTGATACACTTATATACACACCACACGGTCTGATCTCCTAAACACAGGGACACCAGGGTGATACACTTCTATACACACCACACAGTCTGATCTCCTAAACACAGGAACACCAGGGTGATACACTTATATACACACCACACAGTCTGATCTCCTAAACACAGGAACACCAGGGTGATACACCTATATACACACCACACAGTCTGATCTCCTAAACACAGGGACACCAGGGTGGTACACTTCTATACACACCACACAGTCTGATCTCCTAAACACAGGGACACCAGGGTGATACACTTATACACACACCACACAGTCTGATCTCCTAAACACAGGGACACCAGGGTGATACACTTATATACACACCACATGGTCTGATCTCCTAAACACAGGGACACCAGGGTGATACACTTCTATACACACCACACAGTCTGATCTCCTAAACACAGGGACACCAGGGTGATACACTTATATACACACCACACGGTCTGATCTCCTAAACACAGGGACACCAGGGTGATACACTTCTATACACACCACACAGTCTGATCTCCTAAACACAGGGACACCAGGGTGATACACTTATATACACACCACACGGTCTGATCTCCTAAACACAGGGACACCAGGATGATACACTTCTATACACACCACACAGTCTGATCTCCTAAACACAGGGACACCAGGGTGATACACTTCTATACACACCACACAGTCTGATCTCCTAAACACAGGGACACCAGGGTGATACACTTATATACACACCACACGGTCTGATCTCCTAAACACAGGGACACCAGGGTGATACACTTCTATACACACCACACAGTCTGATCTCCTAAACACAGGAACACCAGGGTGATACACTTATATACACACCACACAGTCTGATCTCCTAAACACAGGAACACCAGGGTGATACACCTATATACACACCACACAGTCTGATCTCCTAAACACAGGGACACCAGGGTGGTACACTTCTATACACACCACACAGTCTGATCTCCTAAACACAGGGACACCAGGGTGATACACTTATACACACACCACACAGTTTGATCTCCTAAACACAGGGACACCAGGGTGATACACTTATATACACACCACATGGTCTGATCTCCTAAACACAGGGACACCAGGGTGATACACTTCTATACACACCACACAGTCTGATCTCCTAAACACAGGGACACCAGGGTGATACACTTCTATACACACCACACGGTCTGATCTCCTAAACACAGGGACACCAGGGTGATACACTTCTATACACACCACACAGTCTGATCTCCTAAACACAGGGACACCAGGGTGATACACTTATATACACACCACACAGTCTGATCTCCTAAACACAGGGACACCAGGATGATACACTTATATACACACCACACAGTCTGATCTCCTAAACACAGGGACACCAGGGTGATACACTTCTATACACACCACACAGTCTGATCTCCTAAACACAGGGACACCAGGGTGATACACTTATATACACACCACACGGTCTGATCTCCTAAACACAGGGACACCAGGGTGATACACTTCTATACACACCACACTGTCTGATCTCCTAAACACAGGGACACCAGGGTGATACACTTCTATACACACCACACAGTCTGATCTACTAAACACAGGGACACCCGGGTGATACACTTATATACACACCACACAGTCTGATCTCCTAAACACAGGGACACCAGGGTGATACACTTCTATACACACCACACAGTCTGATCTCCTAAACACAGGGATACCAGGGTGATACATTTATATACACACACCACACAGTCTGATCTCCTAAACACAGGGACACCAGGGTGATACACTTATATACACACCACACAGTCTGATCTCCTAAACACAGGGACAGCAGGGTGATACACTGATATATACACACCACACAGTCTGATCTCCTAAACACAGGGACACCAGGGTGATATACTTCTATACACACCACACAGTCTGATCTCCTAAACACAGGGACACCAGGGTGATACACTTCTATACACACCACACAGTCTGATCTCCTAAACACAGGGACACCAGGGTGATACACTTATATACACACCACACGGTCTGATCTCCTAAACACAAGGAAACGAGGGTGATACACTTCTATACACACCACACAGTCTGATCTCCTAAACACAGGGACACCAGGGTGATACACTTCTATACACACCACACAGTCTGATCTCCTAAACACAGGGACACCAGGGTGATACACTTCTATACACACCACACAGTCTGATCTCCTAAACACAGGGACACCAGGGTGATACACTTCTATACACACCACACAGTCTGATCTCCTAAACACAGGGACACCAGGGTGATACACTTATATACACACCACACAGTCGGATCTCCTAAACACAGGAACACCAGGGTGATACACATCTATACACACCACACAGTCTGATCTCCTAAACACAGGGACACCAGGGTGATACACGTATATACACACCACGCAGTCTGATCTCCTAAACACAGGGACACCAGGGTGATACACTTCTATACACACCACACAGTCTGATCTCCTAAACACAGGGACACCAGGGTGATACACTTCTATACACACCACACAGTCTGATCTCCTAAACACAGGGACACCAGGGTGATACACTTCTATACACACCACACAGTCTGATCTCCTAAACACAGGGACACCAGGGTGATACACTTCTATACACACCACACAGTCTGATCTCCTAAACACAGGGACACCAGGGTGATACACTTATATACACACCACACAGTCTGATCTCCTAAACACAGGGACACCAGGGTGATACACTTCTATACACACCACACAGTCTGATCTCCTAAACACAGGAACACCAGGGTGATACACTTCTATACACACCACACAGTCTGATCTCCTAAACACAGGAACACCAGGGTGATACACCTATATACACACCACACAGTCTGATCTCCTAAACACAGGGACACCATGGTGATACACTTATATACACACCATACAGTCTGATCTCCTAAACACAGGGACACCAGGGGGATACACTTCTATACACACCACACAGTCTGATCTCCTAAACACAGGGATACCAGGTGATACACTTCTATACACACCACACAGTCTGATCTCCTAAACACAGGGACACCAGGGTGATACACTTCTATACACACCACACAGTCTGATCTCCTAAACACAGGGATACCAGGTGATACACTTCTATACACACCACACAGTCTGATCTCCTAAACACAGGGACACCAGGGTGATACACTTCTATACACACCACACAGTCTGATCTCCTAAACACAGGGACACCAGGGGGATACACTTCTATACACACCACACAGTCTGATCTCCTAAACACAGGGATACCAGGTGATACACTTCTATACACACCACACAGTCTGATCTCCTAAACACAGGGATGTCAGGGTGGGAAAGAAGGACAGAGGGATTTGGGTCTCAAAGAGGGACTGTCCCTCCTAAAGAGGGAAAATTGGGAGGTATGGACCCCTAATATCTCCTAAAGAGGGACACTTGGGAGATACGGTGAATATTATAGGTCCACTTTAAAGGGTTTTTTATGCTTTCACGAGAACTGAAAGGGTCTGAACACAGCAGATTGTCTGAGAGCCGCTTTAACGACAGATTTGTCGATACGTTGTAATTAATAACAGAACTGTACAACATACTTACTCATCGATTTGTTTATTAATTTCCTTTCTCCAGTAGGCCCTCCCACCCTACCAGGGCCGGATTTAAATCCCAGGCTCATCTAGACCATTCAGAATGTGGGCGTGGCCAGAACAGCTAATGCCCCGCCTCTCAATATGTTGATCTCTTGGCAACTGCCTACTCTGCCTCTTGGGAAATCCAGCCCTGCCAACTATAAGACCTTAACCCCTTAACGACCCTCGACGGTCATAGTACGTCAAGGGTCGATTTGACTTAACGACCGATGACGTACTATGACCGTCATCGAATTCCGGGCTCCCCCGCAGCTGCACGCCATTCGGGGAGTCCAGAACGCAACGGAGCAATCAAAAAAAAAAATTGCTCCGTGGTCGTTCAGTTGGGTCGTGGCGCGGATTCCCCGGTCCTTAAGGGGTTAAAGCAGAAGTACCACCTCTTCTCATAACTCCTCAATTACCTTGCTATTGCTAGAAAATCCTAATGGCCCTTTGCTCTTGGGCTTTTGTTGAAGAGGTGACTTCCGCAGTCAGTCCTGAGTATTATGCCCCTGGAGGCCAACATGACAGTCAGGGGCAGTTATCTTGCAGATTGACGGATGTGCAGAGATTATGAACCTACTTAACCCTGTGAGTTCCAGAGTGGGTATGCAATGCATGGCACTCAAAAGGCTAACCCTTTAACCCCTTAAGGACCATTGTCGTGCCAGGACCGTCACGGCGGTCCGGCACTTAAGGACCAATGACGGTCCTGGGACGGCATGGAGTTCAGGGCTCCCGGCATGGCTGCACGCCGCTCCGGAAGCCCTGAACCGGAAGAGATAATAAAAAAAAATGCCCCGTGGTCCGCAAGTGCCAGCTGCACGGGATCGCACTGGTCCTTAAGAGGTTAAAGGGATAGCAATACTTAAAATGTAAAAAAAAAAAAAGAAATGTTGTAGGGTTTATCCCCCTGTGTAAAACAAGGAACTCCCACTGCTGACAAGTGCTTTATTCAAAAGTTATTACAGCTCAAAGTTGAGGTTTTTTTAGGTGCAATATCATAGTGGCCTGAAATTGTATAGTGGTGCTATTGGTACACCATCCTATGGATATTTATGGTCCCGGGACCAGAGCTGTCCATAGAATGGTGTAACAACAGCGCCACTGTACAATTTCAGGCCACCATATTTGTATTGATATATATATATATATGTGTGTGTGTCTGTTGATGTGTATGTACCATATTTGTATTGATATATATGTGTGTGTGTGTGTGTATTGATGTGTATGTACCATATTTATATTGATATATGTGTGTGTATAGATGTATTGGTACCATATTTGTATTGATATGTGTGTTGATGTGTATGTACCATATTTGTATTGAGATATATATATATGTGTGTGTTGATGTGTATGTTCCATATTTGTATTGATATATATATATATATATATATATATATATATATATGCGTGTGTGTTGATGTGTATGTTCCATATTTATATTGATATAGATATGTGTGTGTGTGTTGATGTGTATGTACCATATTTATATTGATATAGATATATGTGTGTGTGTGTGTGTGTGTATTGATGTATCAGTACCATATTTATTTTGAAATAGATATATATATGTGTGTATTGATGTAGCTGTACCATATTTATATTGATATAGATATATATATGTGTGTGTTGATGTGTATGTACCATATTTATATTGATATAGATATATATGTGTGTGTGTTGATGTGTATGTACCATATTTATATTGATATAGCTATATATCTGTGTGTGTTGATGTGTATGTACCATATTTATATTGATATAGATATATATCTGTGTGTGTTGATGTGTATGTACCATATTTGTATTGATATAGATATATATCTGTGTGTGTAGATACTGATGTAGCTGTATCATATTTATATTGATATAGATATATATGTGTGTGTGTTGATGTGTATGTACCATATTTATATTGATATAGCTATATATCTGTGTGTGTTGATGTGTATGTACCATATTTATATTGATATAGATATATATCTGTGTGTGTTGATGTGTATGTACCATATTTGTATTGATATAGATATATATCTGTGTGTGTAGATACTGATGTAGCTGTATCATATTTATATTGATATTGATATGTGTGTGTAAACTGACAGCAGCAGCTGGTCCTGGAAACAGCCGTGGCTCTTCAGCAGAGCCAAAATAGCACTATCTATAAAGAAATACTTCACTGAAACGGTCTACAAAGTGTGGTTACAAACCAGGTACACTTTGCAGACTGTTCCAATGAAGTATTTCTTTTCAGATAGCGATATTTTGGCTCTGCTGAAGAGCCTCCAGATAGTTGCACGACTCAGTTCTCCTTCTGTCAGCTTTACAGCTGACATCAGTGAAAGGAGAGGGAGGGGGGAACTTGAACCCTTTGAGTGCCAGAGTGTTACAGAATGCATTGCAAAACAATGCATTCTGTACCACTCTGGCACTCAAAGGATTAAAATGTTTAATCTCTCAATTCATAAAGGTTTGAGAGACGGGACTTGCTCCAGATAATTTATTTTTTTAATCTAAAATATTACATGTTCTTAAAATAAGACATTACTAACCCTTTAAATCCACAGCAGTGAGTGATGAGAGGAATTCGGTACAGGAGCGGTTGTTGTGTCCAATCTGCCAAATTTATCTAATGAAAAAAACAGGTCCAGTGAAGTTCAGTAACAGACAGACACACTAAGAGCCAAACAGCTCCCCCTCTTGGCCTTAAATAATGTAAAAGGCTCCAGAAAAGGTTCTAGGTCCAGCTGGGACACCGATTCCCGCCCAGTAGCCGCTTTCCAAATTCTGGGGTCATTCAAGGTCACAGCTACTGCGGTCAGTGGTAGAGGATTATCCACACTGAGTTCCTCCGGAGGGAAGGCTGAGCAGGGAAGGTGAATGGATACAATAAAGGGGCCTTAGTGTTTTACTGCATACTCTCATCCTTACCGCATGAGGGTTCACCGGACCACAGCAAGCAGCTCACCTAAGATTTAACCCTCTGAATGCCAGAGGGGTGTGCAATGGATTGATGAGCAATGTGTTGAATACCCCCTGGCATTCGCAGGGTTTTAAAAAATATATATATATTATATATACAGTGGATATAAAAAGTCTACACACCCCTGTTAAAATGCCAGGTTCTTGTGATGTTAAAGAATGAGACAAAGATAAATCATGTCAGAACTTTTTCCACCTTTAATGTGACCTAGAACGTGAACAATTCAATTGCAAAGCAAACTGAAATCGTTCTTTAACATCACAAGAACCTGCTATTTTAACTTTTTATATCCATTGTATACATTATTATATATATATATATATATATATATATATATATATATATATATATATCTATATATATCTATATCTATATATCTATATCAGGGCTCAAAATTTCCACTCTCCACTAGCCAACGGAGAGTGAAAATTCAGCCCTGGTGGGTATGTTATGTATTGCAGTGGTGAGTAACTTTTCAGGTCTGGCTAGTAGCAAAGGACTTCAAATTAATGTGGCCCACAGTTGGGGTGGGGGTCTTGGACACCCCTGCACTAAAGTGTGTATTAATGGTGTTTTGCTTATGTTAAAAAATTACAGAGCAAAACAGATAGAGATTATTATGGATTTTGTCATATTTAAAGGAATAGTGGTGCGTAGAAAATGTTTCAGGCGTCTGCAGCTTCATGGATTTTTTTAGACCAAATGTAACACTTTTTAGCTCGTGAACAAAACTGCAGCCGAAGCTCAGTGTAGTAAGAAATGAACCCTTTGATTGTCAGAGGGGTACACAACGCATTACAGAGCGATGTATTGCGTAACCCTCTGACACTCAAAGGGTTAATGCCATGTTTATAAAAGCAAACTAGAGTTATGCTGGCGTACACCAGCTGCATCATAGGTGCCATATAATTCCTAAATTCCCATGCACTCAAGGGGTTAGAAACCCAAATTAATGTAACAGGAATTGATATGTCCCCTATGATGCAGTTGGTTTAGTCCAGAATAACTCCAGTTTGTGTAAATAAACATGTGACTAAGTATCTTATCTATTTGCTCTGTGATTTTCAGGCTCAGTGTTATTAAATAGACACCACGGGGCCATATTTATTATGTAAAGATAGAACTATTCTGGTGCAAACCAATTACACCACAGGGGACACATGAAATTCTAAAAATTCTCACGGACAGATGGACAAACCTGGGACCTTTGTCTTCTAGAGCCCCCGGAGAGGAACCTTGTGGTGCCACTGGGGGATATATGCAACGCAATTCATGTCACAAAGAGGTGAAGCTTAATCGTGGGTGGGGCTGAATAGCTGTGTCAAAAAGTGGACAGGAAGTTGGAGGAACAGGGTGGGAAGGAGGAGAAGTGGGCGGAACATGGTGGGAAGGAGGAGGAGAAGTGGGCAGAACATGGTGAGAAGGAGGAGGAGAAGTGGGCGGAACAGTGTGGGAAGAAGGAGAAGTGGATGAGAAGTGGGAGTAACAGGGTGAGAAGGAGGAGGAGAAGTGGGAGGAACAGGTTGGGAAGGAGGAGAAGTGGGCAGAACATGCTGGGAAGGAGGAGGAGAAGCGGGCAGAACATGGTGGGAAGGAGGAGGAGAAGCGGGCAGAACATGGTGGGAAGGAGGAGGAGGAGTGGGCGGAACAGGGAGGGAAGGAGGAGGAGAAGTGGGCGGAACAGGGAGGGAAGGAGGAGGAGGAGTGGGCGGAACAGGGAGGGAAGGAGGAGAAGTGGGTGGAACAGGGTGGGAAGGAGAAGAAGTGGGTGTAACAGGGTGGGAAGGGAGAGAAGTGAGAGGAACAGGTTGGAAAGGAGGAGAAGTAGGAGGAACAGGGTGCGGAAGGAGAAGTGGGAGTCACCAGTCTACCGGTTTCATTGGCAGCTGTAGCAGGAGGTATGACTAGAAGCTTGGGGTGACCTGTAAAATTAGGACTGTAAGTTAATGCTCCTACACTGAACTTGAGTGAGCATTAACAATTTTTACATGTTGTTTGCTAGTTAATCCTTTAACCCCTTAAGGACCGGCGGTCATGGGACATTTCCGTCCCATAATGACCGCATAGGGGCACTTGGACGCGCCGGTACACGTGACCTGTCGCGTGTATCGGCGCGTCATTATGGGGCCTGATAGAGATCGCTCCGATCTTGGAGCGGTCAATTTCAGGCCCTATTTTTACTTACAGCGCTCCCGGTAGAGCGCTGTAAGTAAAAAGTACGTGACGTACTATGACCGTCATCGGTCCTTGAGTATTTCAAGGACCGTGACGGTCCTGGTACATTTAAGGACTGGAAGGGAGTGCAACACATTGTAAAGCAATGTATTGTACAGCCCTCTGGTGCTTAAAGGAACAGTAAACTTTATTTTTAAAAAATATATACATGTTGTAGAGATTTTCCTGTTGGGTACAACAAGGGTATTCTCACTACTGAAAGATGCCTATTTCCAGAGTTATTACTGTTTAATTGCTCGTTTACATTAAGAGTGCCCACTTGTGGTCAAATTTAAATTATTCTGTTGCATTTTATGGCAGAGGTGAGTCACTGACAAACAGTTCTCCATGGAATGTGATAGCAACTGCTGAGTCACTTCCTGTCAGTTACATCTTTCAGGAAGTAATCACACTGTAATCCACTTCCTGACAACCGGAATCAAAGTAACTTTTAAATATAATAACTGACAGCAGCGGGACTGCAGGAAAAGTGTATCATTTAGGTTTTCATTAAAAGAAAAAGAAAAAAGTTTACTGTTCCTTTATAGGGTTAATTTCTATCATGCTTTGAAAACGTTTAACATATATTTATCTGGGGCAGAAACAAGGTGATAAGCGAGAGTTGTATTTTTATCACTATAATCTTTGCACTTTCTGCTACATGTGAATCTCAGTCTGAAATACACATGCAAATCACTTTACAGGTCTGGGTGTCTGTGCGGATCAGTTACACTCTTCTACTAGGAGAAAGGCAAATCCCGTGACTATTGTCTATAGCTGCGTTTTTTTTTTTGCAGCTAAACAAACTACGTGTCAACTGATTTACTGAATTTGTAGAAACTTTTATTTCTACGCTGGAGTGTGGAATAAGATCCTGTTATTTCCCTGATAGGGTGACCACATGTCCCGGATTATCATGGACAGTCCCTGATTTTATGCGTGTGTCCCATGTCCCGGGCAGCCCCCTCTCGGGAATAATACAAAATCCCTGAAGAAAAAAATCTAAACACTAGAACTGCCCTTGTTCTCCCTCTAGTGTTTAGAACGCTGTGGTGCGCCAGATATAGAGCACTTTGATCACTGATGTCCACTGATGTATACTAACCCCTCCCACATAGCGGCCCTAGACATGGAGAGAAGAACTCGCTTCACCACAGTGTCCCTGAATGGCAGAATGGAAATGTGGTCACCCTATTCCCCGACTGTCTCTATGCAATAATAAAAATATTCTGCATTATAAAATGGACAGTGGGGCTGATGTACTAAGGGAACAACAGTTGAGGAAACCAAGTGAACCATACAGGTGGATTATAGGAAGAAGGAAGGCCGGATAAGGGTAGGTTGCAGTAGTTAGGAGGGATGGAATAAGGCAGCGAGAGTTTTATTGGTAGATTACATAATAAATGAATATGTTTGTTTCTATAGCGCCACAAGTGTACACAGCGCTTTACAACCCAGGACGGTTCTGGGCCGTCATGGAATTCCGGGCATGCTGTTCAGGGAGACTGGAATCGAATCGTGGAGAAAAAAAAAAATGCTCCGTGGTCCTTAACAACCGCGTGCCTTGCTATGACCGTCACGCATTTTTTGCGTTAAGGACTGGTGGCGGTCATAGCACGTCACGTACATTTTACTTACAGCTCTCCTCTGGGATTGCTGTAAGTAAAAACGGGGAGTGAGACTGACCTCTCCAAGACTGGAGCGGTCTCTCTCAGTCCCCAGTGCGGCGTGCCGGTACACATCACAGGTCACGTGTGCCGGCACGTCAGAATCTTCAAAGCAGTACTTAAGGGAAGATTACTTCCCAGGACCACGGACGCCAAGGGGTTAAGCGTTTGGACTATACGGGATAACAATTGCTTAGGAAAATGAAACACTGCAAACGGGGTCTCTGATCGAAAGCTTACAATCTAAAGTAGCAAAGGGAGACATACAGAGAATATAAGGGTTAAGTTACATAGTAATTTAGGATGATAAAACACAAGTCCATCAAGTTCAACCTTTGCCACATTATAACCTAGAAAATAAGAAATACATAATCCTTTCCAGTTCCAAAATATGTGTTTGTCTATTTACCAGAACTGTTTAACCTACAAATACATAGTATAAGGGGATTTGTGTCTTAAAGGGATAGTAATGTTTCACAATAAAAGCAGTTCCAATTAATCTTCATAGTATTTGGGCCATGGAGAGTGTTATTTCAGTACTGTCAGAGTTGTAGTACAAGAGTAATTGAATGATAAAGTATCCCTCTCCTGACCCTTTTACTGATGTAACACTGCTCACCTCAGAGCAGCAAGACTATCCGGATGGATCACAATCTTCTTCACTTAGTATAAGGGAAAAACCTGTCAAGGGGGGCAGGGTTTTCCTTACAATCACAGTAAGAAGATTGTCCCTTGCTGTGAGCTGTCCGGTCAAGAGACCAGATTCCACATCTGAGGGGAGGGGGCTTACACTAGGTAAAAGGGACGGGAGGGGGATATGTTATCATTCAATTACTCTTGTACTACAACTCTGACAGTAATGAAATAACACTCTCCATGGCCAAAATACTATGAAGATTAATTGGAGCTGCTTTTATTTTGAAACATTACTATCCCTTTAATGTGGAAAACGCAGGAACCATAGGAAAAGTTCTCCTCTGGGACAGCTTAAATGAAAAAAATGTTTCTGAGGCAGAGACTCCCTCCTCCCTTGCATTTTGACCCCTAAGCTCAGTTTTAATGCATAGCAAAGTCAAGGGTAAGCAAAACAGAAATGAAAGGAAAAAAAGAGAGTCCCCTGAACAAGGAACCCAAGAGGACCCTCTGTCTGGAACGCAACCCAGTGTTTTTTTCTGGGAGGGAATACTGCGCTCCACATGGATAAGAGAAAAGGATTTATCGGTATGTACATAAACATCCCCTTTTCTCTTTCATCCAATATGGAACCCATGAACCATGGGGATACACCAATACTATCCACCATGATTCAAGGGAGGAAAGGAGAAAAAAAGCTCCTCAAACAAATCAGTTCTAACAGAAATGAACTGGTAGAACATGAACTTCGAGTGTCAACGGACACCAACTCTGGAACTGGCCAAAAAAGTATATCATGAAGGATGACTACACAGGCAGTACCTTCTGGCCAAAACTGGCTTCAGCCGAAGCCAGTTCATTAACTCGGCAATGTTTGATAAGTGTGTGGAGGGACGACCGCATCGCCACCTTACACAACTACTCAGGAGAGGTTTGATTCTTATAGGTCCAAGACATGCCCACCGACATGGTGGAACGCATCATAACCGGAAAGGGCACAGGCTTATTCCTTAGAACATACTGTATGCCTAGCAAATGGTCTCCTTAAAGTGATACTTATGTTTCCTAATAAAGGCAGCTCTAATTAATCATCATAGTATTTGGACTTTGGAGAGTGTTATTTCAATTCTGTCAGAGTTGTAGTTCAAGAGTAATTGAATGATAAAGTATTCCCCTCCCGCCCCTTTTACTGATGTAACACTGCTCAGCCAGATCAGAAGGGAGGTGCCCAGGTGGACTGCAGAGAGGGACAATCTTCAATTAAGATAAGAGAAAAACCTGAAAAACTTGTCAAGGGGAGCAGGGCTTTCATTGTTCTCATAGGAAGAAGACTGTCCCCTTCTGTTATCTGTCTGGTCTATGGACTGCATATCACATCTGAGAAGAGATGGCTTACACTAGGTAAAAGGGGCTAGAGGGGGAAACTTTGCTTGTGAAAATCTCTCACACCATAAAGGTTTGAGAGATAAGACTTATATCGTTCTTCATGTTTTTTTAATGCCTACAAAATAAAATAAAGTTAAAACTAAGTATTACTATCCCTTTAATCCAAGAAGCCACTATTTAGATGCAGCCTGGCCTGTCCGAGAGCCCTTAGGGATAACAAAAATCAAATCCGATTTCTGAAACTGCTGCTTTTGATGAACATAGTAATTCAAACACTTAATTACATCAAACAGATGAAACTCCTGTCTATTAGATGGAAAGAGAAAGAAGAACAATTTCCTAGAACCACCCTATTAGGATGGAAGACCAGAAAATGGGTCTTACAAGATAAACCCTGAAGTTTGGTCATGAGCTGAACAGACACAATAGCCACAAACACTGTTTTGAGCATCAAGAAAAACAGGGAAACCGAAGACAAGGGTTCAGAAGGAGCCTTCTGAAGAACTCCCAAATCCCAAGAGAGGGATCCCAAAAGACAGGGTACGCATGAACCACCCCTTGGACGAAGGTTTGCACATAAGGTAGTAAGGAAATACACCTTTAGAAAAGAGCAGAAATAACTGAAATCTGAACATTAATAGAACTAAGACCAAGCCTTTTCTGAAAGCCACCTTGAAGAAAAGCCAACACAAATGGTTATGTATAAATAAAACAGGAGGGGTGCCAAATAGTGTGTTATTGTTATACAACAAATCCTTTGTTTGTAGAGTTTGTGTTGGGGCTTTGCAACTTTGAGAAAGAGGTGGTAAACCACGAAACTAGTTAGCATACAAGCCGTTGTATTTTATATTTTTAATAAACGTATTCCTACGGATTAAGAATCCTCTGCCTGAGTATTTTACATCTGTTCTTCTGGATTGACATCGCACACGTAAGATTGACCCGAACGGAGACGGGTTTATGCTCTCCGAATGCACGATTGTTAGACTGACTGATAACAGCAGCCATAACCATTTTACTTGTGAGTAATATTCTATTGGCTTCTATTTTATTTTTTGTTGTATAACAATAACACACTATTTGGCGCCCCTCCTGTTTTTTTTCTTTTTTTGGTTACTTATACATATCTCATACCGCTGTTGGGAAGGCGTGTTTGTGGGAGAGAGCCGAGGATGTGTCCATTCAGTGTACCTTTTACTGGGGACAGGAATTAACCCCAGATGTATGAATGCTGATTTTGGTATCACTTGAATTGTGAGTGTACATCTACCAGGGGCTTGGTGGTGGTCGAAGAATATTTTATTGATGTGCACAGGGCGCACCTCTGTTTGTCTCCTTTCTTCTCATTTTACAAAATGGTTATGGCCGTAACCCCCTGTGATATGCCTTGGAAGAAACTGGGTATGATATACTTTTAAATTTGTTATGAAAAACCCACTAACAAGGTTTAGCTACAACATTTAACTTTAAAAGGGCTAATTTTACAATGCTGAAAATGATATTAAAGGACATTCAATGGGATATAATTTTCAAAGTTAAAAATGCACATAAAAAGATGGAATTTATGTAAAATCCTCATAGATAAATGTGAGTGTCAGTATATACCACTGGGAATAAATACAAGAGGAGCAAATTAAGACCAATGTGACTTAATATAGTGGTTTGCAGGTTTTCAAAGTGTTTAAGTCAGAAGGGTCAGATGCATCATCTAAAAATAGAAAGAATGTAATAGAATCTGCAAACAAGCAATTAGGATAGGTAAAATTGAAATTGAGACTATTGCAAAGGAGAGCAAGATAAATCCTAAGCAATTGTACAAGTCTATAAATGGCAAAAAGATTAAGTATGATATTGATCCTCTTAAAACTGAAAAAGGGGAATTCATTAGTGAGGATAAGGCTATGACTGAATCTTAAACGCACTCTTTTCTTCTTTACATACAAAGTAAGAAACAATGGCAGCTTATGGACAAACAGAGAATCACACAGTTTCCTCCATCATGCGCATGGTTTAATGTGGACAAAATCCAAAAGAAACTGGTAAAGGTTATGGTTAATAAAGCACTGGGACTTGATGGCATACACCCAAGGGTACTGAAGGAATTTAATTCAGTAATAACAATATCTTTATCCTTAATATTTATTGATTCACTATCAGGCATAGTGTTCAGAGATTGAATAATGGTGCAACATCCGCTTTCCTCCAAAGAGGGAGCAAGATTTAAACCAGGAAATTATAGACCTGTGAGCTTGAATCCGTAGTGGGTAAGATATTAGTAGGGTCGCTAACGGATAGTATGGGTGAAGCGTGGTACAGTGTTCGCCATAGAAAAAGCAGGAGACTGGTAGAGTAAAAATGATACCTTTATTGGCTGAGTGGCTCTAGGATGCAAGATTTTTAAGGCAACAAAGGTCTCTTCAATCATCATAAGAACGATTACACAATACATGGCAGTTTAAACATTTGCACAATTTATTGTAGCGTTTAAATTGCACTGGCCATGAACATTCTTATCAGTATTGTCTATACTTCATTCCCTAGGCTCCAGTTAGAATCTCTTTGTAGTGGACTAAAAAAGCATTCAGGATTTATCACCTTTTTTGATACTCTGGTGAATGTTAGTCGATGGCCAAATCTATAGAATGGATGAGTTAACCCTTCGAGCTCCAGAGAGGTGCATAACCCATCGTTGCAATGAGCTGTGAAGCCCCTTGGCAACCAAAGGGCCCAAAATATGTTTATTTTGTGGGATAATATCACAAATTCTTGTCACTATTCAGACCATAGTTCAGGGTGTTAAACTTTGTTATTAATTTATACTCCCAGATCTTTCAGTCTCTGTATCCTTAAATTTCCCATCAGTACAGTCTCCTTGAGATCTTTAATTCTGTGATCGGTTTTTCAAAAATGTTGACCCCCTGGGGTGTGTCTGAACTGTGGCCTGAACCATGAACCACACAATAAACATTATGGGCCCTTTGGGTGCCAGGGGGCTGCACAGCTCATTTCAGGTGATGGTTGTGCACCCCTCTGGTGCTTGGAGGGTTAACCCATACATCCACTCAGCCAATATAGGTGTCACTTTTACTCATTTTTCAGTACTGTTGTTGCTTTCCCTTTGTGATACAGTGAATGATTCTGGGTATGCATGCTTTTGTGACTTTCAGTTTAGTGTGCGACTAAGAGCCATATGTCCAGAGGGAAAATGACAAAAAACTGTTGTATGAACGTCAAAAATAAGTCCTGGAATGCATGAACGACATTTTCTATAGAGTATACAACAAAAAACTAGTAATGTCCGTTGTTTATGACACAACTCAAGAATTACTGGACAAAGGGGCATGGCAGCGGCGTGGATAAACTATTCTCCAGTGTCGTATAGAGGAAAGGAATACGTCGTGTACAACGACAAAATGTCTTCCAAAAGACAGAATTTGTACGTTAAAGGGACAGTAATGTTTCATAATAAAAGCAGCTCTAATTAATCATCATAGTATTTGGACTTTGGAGAGTGATATTTCAGTTCTGTCAGAGTTGTAGTTCAAGAGTAATTCAATGATAAAGTATCCCCCTCCCGCCCCTTTTACTGATGTAACACTGCTCAGCCAGATCAGAAGGGAGGTGCCCAGGTAGACTGCAGAGGGGGACAATCTTCAATTAAGATAAGGGAAAAACCTGAAAAGCTTGTCAAGGGGGGGCAGGGCCTTCATTGTTCTCATAGGAAGAAGATTGTCCCCTGATGTTATCTGTCTGGTCTATGGACTGGATTCCACATCTGAGAAGAGATGGCTTACACTAGGTAAAAGGGGCGGGAGGGGAAACTTTGCTTGTGAATATCTCTCAAACCATAAAGGTTTGAGAGATAAGACTTATATCATTCTTCCTGTTTTTTTTTTATGCCTACAAAATAAAATAAAGTTAAAACGAAGTATTACTATCCCTTTAAGAAAAAAGTGGAGGGAATGTGAAGTTCTGAAGGTGAGAAACCAGTAATTTAAGTAAACACAACACAAAAATTACCATAACTAGATACCGACATTTTTGTCTTTACATACCACAATTTCAGTCAGGAATCCAACTCCAATAACAAAACGATATATTTCCACTCACAGCCGACACGCTCTGTAAATATTGAGTCCAGTGACAGTGTACTTTGAAATGTTGTTACAAAAGACAAAAACTATTTTGGTACTTCTTTGAACATACGGCCCTTAGTGTGTGTTCCAGGCACAACGGGTTGCCGTGGGTACAGGACACACGGATGGAGGAAATTGGGTCGTCTTGTTATGTATGTTCGTCTCCATGTGGAACATATGCCTCTTTCCAATGACTGTCCTGGATTGTTGTACGGTTCTGGGCAAGCGCAGCTTTAACGTGGGTTGTGTGACACCGTTTAGGAGGCACAACAGGACTGGTAGAGAACTGGATTTGTACCAGGGCATGACCCAGACGAGGGCCCAGAAGTGATTTGCTATGGAACGCACTCTGTCTCGAATACTTAAGTCATGGCGGTATTTATGCCTATTATTGAATATATTGGGAAATCACAGCAGAAGTTTACTAAACATATTTCTAGGTCTGGAATTTGTCTCTCTTTTGGGCTTTTGCTGACGTGACAGTCATGAAACGCGTCAGCCGCTTTTTTTATTGGTACATATACTATTGGTTGGTGTTTTAATATTTTGATGTTTTGGTAATTTTTATGCATTTATACTTAAATAAATTCATGTTATTAGTTTGTTTCTATCTTGAAGAGTTACCAGCTCATTATTAGCTGTGTACACTATAGAAAGGGAATAAAAAATATATAAAACTAGCAATGTGGGACGGTGCTGCCTGTCAGGCTATATAGGGAATTAATGCACACACACAGATGCAAGACCCAGACACACACGCATGCACTGAGATGCATAAAGAGTGACACAGTCAAATCCCGGGGTGTGAGTGAGTGGCATTCATTCATGTAGTTGAAATGCATGTGATAATTGCAGATACTATGGTAGAAGTTGGATTGTGCTGGCTCCCAGGGTGTGAGTGATTGCATGTGAGTGTTAGTGATTGCGTGTGATTGAGTGAGTGTGAGAGAGAGAGCATGTGAGTGAGAGAGTGTGTGTGTGTGTGTGTGTGTTTTGTCTGATGTTAGGAGCGAGTGGCAGCCATTTTGTTTTCTCAGTCACTTGGATAGTGGTGGGCGGGCTGGATAGTGGGGCCAAGCAAACTCCCTGCCTGATTTAAATCACTCCCCCATTGAATCACCCAATGGGAGCAGTAACTCCTCCTTACTTAACCCTTTGAGTGCCAGAGGGGAAACAACTTGGGGAATCCTCAGAGAAAGATTTAGGAATACTGATAGACAATAGACTTCACAGCAGTGTGCAGTCACTCAGCTTCTTTAAGAGCAAATAGGGTACTAGCCTGCATAAAAAGAGGTGTAGATGTAAGGGATGTTAATATTATCTACCTCTATATAAATCCTTGGTAAGGACTCATCTAGAATTTGTAATACAATTTTGGGCACCAGCTCTTATAAAATAGTAAAGTGACAGACAATGACTTGTGCAACTTTTAAGTCATACTGCCTATATGTTGTATTATTTTTATTTTCATCTTAATCTATTTTTTTCCAATTTGATGCCCCAGACACTGAATTTTGGTAGCCATAGATCTTGTCAGGCACGGTGAAGGCAGGGATAGTGATACTATGTAATACAATTCCTGCTTTCGCAGTCCTTGACAGAAAGATCTCTGGCAACTCAAATTCAGTGACCTGCTTGTCACGGACATAAAAGTAAAGAAAATAGACGAAGATGAGGAACAAAAAAAAAAAAAAAAAAAAAAAAAATGATGGTGTTCCTTTGAGATGCTGTGAAACGTTAGCGCAGAATAGCACAGTGGGTGATGAGGCACAAATAAAACGTGCAACCACATGGGCATATCACCAATTGATTTCCAAAGCATTGCTCACTTCCCTGGTCCTCAAGGGGTTAAACAGTAATTTATAATGAATCTGGAAGTGTCTTGACTTCACACCCCAAAGTTGCTACTGCACAGTGGCGTAACAATAGGGTCCCAGGGTCACACCTGGGACTGGGCCCATCACTCCAGGTGCCCGGACGCCCCCTGCGACCCTGCCCGCCTGGCGCCCGCAATATGCTCATCGCTGAGGTCTGTGCCTTCTTTGGAACAGACCTCTAGCAACTGATCTCCCTCCGACACTCTAGTAATTGAGAGCGCTGGTAGATGACATCATCTGACTGACATCATCACCCAGCGCTCTGCATTACTGAAGAGAGGACCGTGCGGGAGCCCAATCTATAGAGGTCTGTGCAAGAGGTGGCACAGACCTCTCCTGCCATGCCACTGGACCAGCAGGGAGGTAGGAGATGGGCATTGTGGAGATTGGGGGGCCAGTGTGGATATGGGGGGCAATGTGGATGTGGCCAGTGAAGATGGCCAATGTGATTGAAGGGGGGCCAATGTGGTCAAAGGGGGCCCATGGCAATTCTTTCACCGGGGCCGGTGGCTTCTAGTTTCTCCTCTGCTACTGCAGTTGCACATAGAGATTCAGGCAGCCTCATTAGTAATACAGTATTTATATTGGAGCCATTTGTAAATCCTGGTGAGGGGAACGGACCTGAAAGCCTATTCCTGAACATCTCCTCCAGCTCAAATGGACACACAGTGTGCAGGAGCTTCC
This sequence comes from Rhinophrynus dorsalis, assembly GCA_037306005.1. NCBI lineage: Eukaryota > Metazoa > Chordata > Amphibia > Anura > Rhinophrynidae > Rhinophrynus > Rhinophrynus dorsalis. Next base: position 485,488,313 of record CM074723.1, read on the forward strand.
CCTGCAGCACATGGTGCAGATGGAGGTATCTAAAGCAAAAACAGCTTTCCAGCATGAAGGATTCTTTTAGTCCCTGAATGGGGTTTTACCCCAGCAGCATCAAAATCCTCCATCTCTTTTCAGAAAATGGAAAGGTTGTAATAAAATCCCTTTAATCTGTTCCTTTGTAACTGGAATTACAACTCAGTTCTCTAGAAATTAACACATTGCTTGATGGAATGCTTTTTGAAAGGTTTTTGTCTGTGGATACTCCACATGAAGAAGAGCTTTGGAGGGAAATAGATGAACATCCCGAGACCCTCTACTATTACTTGTAGTACACATTTGTCCGTAATGGTATTCCTCCATGGCGTAGTCATCCCTCTAGTGGAGGATCTGTGGGGGGAGCTGAATCCAAACATACCACAACATGAAAGTGGACGTTCAGACTTGGGGGACATTTTTCATTGACCCCAGGTGGATTTACTTTTACATCCACAACCAAAGGATTAATTGACCACATTTGATATGGAATGGAGAGAGATGTCCTTTTATAATCTGTCGATGCGATATGAAAAACTTTTTAATTCAAGTCTTCTAGGTTTGTTTTGAGGCAAAAAGAGTACTCTTGCCTTTTGTGGCTTGACTGAATTTTGTCTAACTCTGCTCCGAACAACGAGACTGTGACTGTTAAAGCTATTAATGCTTTTTTGGATGGTGAATCCGCATTCCATATTTTAAGCCATAAGGTGCGTTTGGCTGCTACTTTTGTAGCTGAACACTTCGCGGCCATCCTGGCTATTTCTAAGGCTGCTTCGCCATTGTACACGGTGGCATACTGAAGAAAGTTTAACAAGAAAAAAAATGTCCTCCTTAGGGATATTGTCTTACAGTATTTTATTTTGCCAAGCTTCCATTGCTCTGCATGCCCAGGATGAAGCAAATGCTGCTCAACTTTTTCCTGTGGGAATGGATAAGAACGTTTGAATTTAAGGATCACTAATGGCTTATCAGGGTTACACATTCATCTTGTATAATATGGTCTAATTCTTGATATGCTTGGAAATTAAATTATAGACTTTTTATGCTTAGAGATTTTGTGTTGGTATTCTATTTTGTGTCTTCAGACACTTCTAGTACTTCCAAAATTGATCCGATTAAGGAGTCTACTGACTGTGTCCTCCTCTTCTTTCAATGACCAATCTGTTCTGGTTTGAGATAGGTCAGTTCCCTCACTGTATACTTCATTATCTTAGGAGTTTGGATAAAACATTAAAATCAGCTACTGAGTCAGTAGACTTGTGATTATGAATGTTAACCACTTACCTAAAACTTTCATAAAGAGATATTGCTTCACAATAAAATCAGCTCCAATTAATCTTTATAGTATTTGGGCCGTGGAGTGTGTTATTTCAATTCTGTCAGTGTTTTAGTTCAAGAGTAATTGAATGATAAAGTATATCCCTCCCGCCCCTTTTACCTAGTGAGTCACCTCCCCTCAGATGTGGAATCTGGTCCTGGGACCAGACAGCTCACAGTAAGGGACAATCTTCTTACTGTGATCGTAAGTAAAACCCTTTGCCCTTGACAGGTTTTTCATTATGCTCACTGAAGGCTGTCCCTCTCTGTGATCCATCCGGAAAATCTTGCTGCTCTAAAGTGGGCAGTGTTACATCAGTAAAACATTCGTTCTAGATTCTGGTAATGCTTTGGCCCAATCAGGCTCTAGATTTGGAGGTAAATCTCTGGCTGTGCTAGGTAAACTTGATTGACAAAACAGTCAAACATTTTTAGGAGCTTGTATGCTTCATGCCCCTGTTTAAACAGTAAACTGTTGAGTTTTTGTTGCTCTTTGTTTTCTCCCCCCCACCTTTGATTACAGACATATTAAACAAATAGAATTATGTGAAAAAGGGGATTGTAAATATTTGAGATAACTGTTCTGAGGTGTCATCTCAGACCGAAAGTCGCACTCTTCTATAGCGACTTCCTGTTGGAATCAAGTGTGCACACGGATGCCACATCGTTTTGTGCGCTTCCCTCTAATATGCAAGAAGACTGTTACCAATATGTGTAGTTGAAGGCTTTGATAAAATACTGGTTATATTGTGTTACATTGGACCTCAATGTGATAATCTCATCAGGTTGACTGTGGCAATATTGTTCTGTCTGTGTGGCTGTACGCAACCTTGTGGTTCGTGTCCAACAAGCACCTTATTCTGGTCTATGAATCAGAATAAGGAGCTCTTAACAAATGTCACACGACAGCCAAGTCCTCTGTGTATTGTGCTGTAATCACCTCCTATATATTGGTGGTGTATAAAGCCTCTATTTTAAATATTGCATAATACCACTGGTAAAGTGTCTCCTGTTAACTGGTTTATAAGCTAAGCGCCTTATTCATCAAGCTAAAGAGACACATTTAGATCAAATACATAGTTTAATTTACTTTATATATTTTTAACCTTTGAGTGCCAGAGAGGTATCTAAAGCATTGGCATGCAGAGGGTTAGTTCAGATCTCAAGGGGGGGGGGGGGGAGAGAGAGAAGCGATGGGCACCATCAGGACCCCTCCCAATATCACCCCAGTTAATGATCTCCAGGCATTCAATAAATCGTAGCATTTATTAAAATACATAAGATATCCAACGTTTAGGTCACGTGTTGTGACTTTCATCACGGACAGTCTAATGTCCCTGATGAAAGTTGCAACATGCGACTGAAACGTATTTTAATAAATGCTATGTTTTATTGAAGGAGTGTTGTCCAACAATATTCATTTGCAAGTTGACAGACGCATACGGTTGGAGGCGCCACTGAATGGATGTGACAGCGTGTGCGGCAGTAATATAGCAAAATTGGAAGCAGGGGAGCAGCATTGCTCCTTTGCTTCCATCCTACCAGAAATACCAGGTAAGAGCGGGCAGGATTGGAAAAAATCTTCTGCGTCACAGATGACGTGTGTGGAAAGCTCTCTCCTGGCCTGCTCACTCCTTCCCAGAAGTTCGGATGCTTCTCTGTGTCCTGATGCCCACCCACGAGGTCTTGATATATTTTCTGGTAATTCAGCAATGCAGTTTTGCCTGCTTATTTAGTGACGGTATTTCGTCCGTACAATGTACAGGGGCTTAGCACAGCAGGTGCAACTGTTCAAGCTCATACATTGTACAGGCCTTGCATTACACTCAACAGGTTAAACCACAGGGGAGAAAAAAAAAAAAGTAAAAGTCAAACAACAAGAACTTTCTACAAAAGAAACCACATTTTATTTCACAAGTCTGGGTGGCTGAGAACCAGGAAGTAAAAACTGCTCATATACATTATCATTGGTTGTCAGCTCCCGGAACTCCAGCTGTTGGGGATTGCATCTCTGATCATTCCAAACCAGCCAAAGACTGGTGGGGATAATGAGAATTGCAGTCTGACAACTGGAGAGCCAACAAATGACTACCTCTGCATTATATCATTTGGTGCGGAAAGGAAAGGGTGCAATATATAAACAACGCTTCCAGGAGTTTACCTTTAGCAAATCCAACACAGTAAAAAAAAAAAAAAGCATCATCATCAAATAGTAGTTGGTAGCAATAAAAACCTAAGTGTCCACTCCGATCAGCCAGATCCAGAATTGTAACAAACAGCCAAAAATGCCTTTCCAATAGTAACCAGTACATAATGATCTACCAAACTACAGGGGAAAGGAGCCAGATCCAAAAATGCAGTAGGCTGGAGATTAAAGGAGAAGAGTCCCTAAAATAAAGGAGGATCTGAAATGATCTTATGGGTGTCAGCACAGAACACTGTATATTCATCACTGAGAAACAACAACTTTATAAAAACCAGCAGTGTGTGAAATGCATTGAGAAACGCGTTTCATACCCCTCTGGTCCTTCAAAGGATTAAACCCTTTGTATGCTAAAGATGAGCTCAATCAAATGGGCAGTGCTAGAAAGGACCCCTAGCCTATTAACTCTGCGTGTCAGAGGGATTCACAATGTGATGAAATGTGGTGCGCACCCCTCTGGCACTCAAAGGGATAAAAAGAATTTCAGCAGAAGAGTACAAAACGGTGCTGTTCTCCATGGTTAACATTAGTGGACTAGTAACTTTACTCCAATTTTTTTTACAGTCCTAACAATGGGCCTTCTTTATAACCCTTTGAGTGCCAGAGGGGCGTGGCTTTGCAATGCATTGCATACCCTCTGGCATTCAAAGGGGAGCAAGTCTAGAGGAAAAAACTGCACTGAAACGCACTCAAAATTGCCACAGATTTAAATGGGACTTTTAACCCCCTGAATTGTAGCAAGAGCGCCAAAGCACTGAAGATGCCTCTAGTATTTAAGGGGTTAAAGGGATAGTAATGTTTCACAAAAACAGCATCTCCAATTAATCTTCATACTATTTGGACTTTGGAGAGTGTTATATCAATTCTGTCAGAGTTGTAGTTCAAGAGTAATTCAGTGACAAATTATCCCCCTCCCGCCCCTTTTACCTAGTGTAACACTGTTCAGCCAGATAAGAACGGAGTTGTCCAGGTAGATTGCAGAGAGGGACAATCTTCAATTAAGATAAGGGAAAAAGCTGAAAAACCTGTCAAGAGGGGCAGGGCTTTCATTGTTCTCACAGTAAGAAGACTGTCCCTTGTATACATCTAGATATATCTCTAAATGAACACTAACAGCTAGTATCACTCTCCTATTCAACTTAACCCGGGCAGAAAATCCTAACGGCCACACGGAATCAATTATCTGTGGATCAGTTCCCAAAATTAATCATTAATTAGTAGTGGATATCAGGTCAATGAAAGCGGACCCCCTCTAACCCTTTGAGTTACACAACACAATGTGTTGCGTACCCCTCTGGCACTCAAAGGGTTATAGGACTCCAGGTACCTAAGCTTCTCCCACTTAAGTCTTCGTAGGATGACCTATATGCACTGAACTCTGATGATCTGAGTCCTCCACAAAAAGTCATGTCCACCTCCAGACACACCATGCGTTAGCAATTCACCCTTTCAATTCTAGAGAGGTCCTCGATGCACTGCAAAGATTGGCAACTTCTCTAGCACTCAAGAGGTTAATTCTGAGGAATGAATCCACAGAACGGATAGAGTCACCATTAGGATTTTATGGCCAGATTAATCCTTTGAATTCCAGAGGGGTGTGCAGAGTCTTGCTTTACAAGGCTTTGCACCCCACTGTGGCACTCAGAGGGTTAAGTAGCACGTTTTATTATTAGGAACAGTTAGTGTTCCTTTCGCCCATTTTGATGCAAGATACACAGTAGATCCAACAAATTATGAAGCAATATGTTGAAGTATTCAGATACCAAAGGGTTAACCAGTAATTTTTGTCCAGTTAAATTCACGAACACTTAGTTTCTGTAAATTAAGGACTTTTCAATCAACAGGAAAGGCAGAAGATTTAAAATCGACATTTTTATTCCCAAAATATCCCCCCCCTCTTTTCTCTTCTGAAGGTGACAGAAAAGAAAAATCGCACTTAGACAGCCTAGTAGAGGTAGATTTTAGACTAAAGACGTACGTGCATAGCCCATCACAAAAATCGCCAGAAAAAAAGTTAGTACATCTATTTTGCAGGTCTAATATTTGATGGGTTTAGATATTAACAAAAAAGAAGAGCGATCAATGGTTCATACCGCTATCCATTTCCTGAACACCAGAACAGCCCTAATATACTATAGTTATCTTTTCTTGTGCAGCTAGGTAACCGCTCACCGACCTCCAGCAGAACACGTTTTCTACCTTTTTTTCCCTATTTGGAGACATTTATGGAGACAAGGCTGTAGCAATTCTTGGACAAACCAATTGCAAACTAGGAGACAAATAAAAAAACACAATTGATCCAAATGGGGCTGGCACCCCCTTGAATGGGGAAAGGAGTTAGAAGCCCCATTTAAACCAGCGTGAAATTTTATTTCATCGATTTTATGCAGTTTTGCCTCTCAAATTATTGAGTATGCAGCAATCTTTTATTACAAAAATTAGAGGGACAGAAATAACAGGATGAACGCTAAATCTTTGAAAAGGAAAAAAAAACAAAAACGTATGAGCCCTCTCAATTCATTTGAAAAAGAAAGAAAAACAAACAAAAAAAAAAACAGCATTTTCAGTTAATCTAAAAAAATGCAGATGAACACCAAGTCAGAAAGACAAATTCAGGGAAACAAATTAAAAAGGTTTCCAATGGATGTTTGGTCTCAGCGACCGCTCTGTGTCCTCCCATAAATACTCCCATAAAGTTGCAGGAATCGATGAGAGCAAATGCAGAACCGCACATTTAATTTGGTCAAGTAATGGTATATTAAATTAATTTGTATAAAAAAAGGAGACCACTCCGGTACGAGAGAGAAAGTGATGGTGACTCTTGCTTGCAAGGTGAAAAGAAGTTCTGAGGTGGACTCTTATGGTGCACTCGAGACAGGAGGCACTACGGGAGGTGGGGTTGATCCATCAGACGGAGGGGTAGGTTGTTGCTGTGATGGACCGGGATCTGCAAAATAAAGGCAGTTTAGTTGATATGATCAGTTACAAATAAATTAGTTCACACTGACAACCGCTACAGCCATTGTTAAAACAAGTTTCATAGAATATATAGATGTATATTTTTTCTTCTATAGTGTAGTACACACGTGTGGGTGGCTTGCCTTTTTTTTTTTTTTTTTTTGGGGTGCTACAATCATCAAGTATGTGCGGCTGCAATAATTTGTAACAAACTGCTGCAACAAAATCACCGGAGTTAACTAGGCATAAGGCGGCATCGAATCAAATTCTGAATTTTATGAAGTAAATGATGAAAGATACTGGGTGGAATTGAATCCATAAAAGCAGGGGTAACCAACTGTTGCCACTGCAGCTGTTGGGGAGTAAACATCCCATCATTCAAAACAGATGTTGTTGGATAATAAGTGTTCGTTTTAAAAAGAGCGTCCACTGAACCATTATTTACCAAAGCAGTAGGAGAGAGGGAGTCGAGTCTAGGAGCTATAGTGAGAACCTAAAACTGGTGCATTTCAGGCTGTAGAGTTGACAGTCTCAAGCTTACAACACCGCAAACAGCCAAGGGCTCATCACTTTAATCACCAAACATTCGTTTCAGAAATTTCATGAAGCTGCTAGATCTGTTCTATACTAGAGCAAACTTTATAAACTTTTGTCTCTCCTTCCTTATAAACACAGGCACATTGTAACTGTACAGTTTGTGATACCTGGGACCCCCGTCACCAATAACTCGCAGCAGTGATTCTCAGCTCTAGTCCCCAGGCATAAAGGGATAGTAATACTTTATTATTACTATCCCCCATATTGTAGATATTTGTAAAACAATTTAATAGCCCCCAGGTTAATCTCTCAAACCTTTATGGTTTGAGAGATAACCAAAGGCAAAGTTCCCCTCTCCCTCCCCCTTCCCTGAAGGCAGCGTTGTACTGACTGCAAGGGAAGTCTGTCATACGACAGGCTTGCGGCTCTGCAGCTGAGCCGAGATCCCGTTAGTGAAGAATAATTATTTCACTGAAATGGTCTTCTACATGTGCTTGGTTTGTGCTTGGTTTGCAAGCACATGTAGAAGACCATTTCAGTGAAATAATTCTTTGTTACCAACGCAATCTCGGCTCTGCAGCTGTGCCGCACGATGAAAGTCAGACCGGATATCCCTGCAGTTGGCACAACGCTGACTTCAGGGAAGGAGGAGGGAGGGGGAACTTTGTCTTCGGTTATATATCAAACCATAAAGGTTTGAGAGATGAACCTGGGGGCTATTAAATAATTTTGCAAATATGTACAATATGGGGGATAGTAATATTAAAGTATTACTATCCCTTCAAGTGAGGCATTAGTGAGAAATAGAACTGGTTCGTCAGGCAGCAGCAGCGTGGCAACAGAGCAGACATCTTGCAGAGAAGGCATTTCTGAGTCTGCACTGTCCGTCCCCTTCAACGCCATGATTGGTGAGTTTAATGCCTTTATACCTTAAGGCAACGGAAGGGATTGACAACAGGCACAGAAAGTGCCTACAGCAAGATCCCAGCCGGTGCTGCCTGCCAAAAAACTTATATTTATCAGTAATGCTGGACTTATACTGCAAAATACAAGTATTTATATGTATATCGCTAAGGTATTAAGGATCTGGGGTTCAGTAAGTCTGATGATCGTTCTGCTTTAACCTGTTAAGAACCAGGACTGTGCACTGCATAACTCTGGTCCTTGAATCTTTACAATTTACGTGTGCAGCAGAGTTAGAGGTCCAGTGAGTAACTGTCATGTCCACCTCCATGGACATACCATGATTACAACCAAGAGAAAATTCATAGGTGCTATTAGGAGTTTGTGCCTAAGGTAAGTCAGGGTCATTAGGTGGCGCTAGTTCATCTTTAATATAGTATGAGCCTGGAAGTATACAAAGAATACAGACTACATCTACACTAGCCTGTCCAAATATATAAATCTTACACATGCCATTAGGAGCCATTGGTGGACGTGGTCCCATCATGGTGCCAGACATTGGCGGCATGCCTGAAGGAGGAGGGGGATGAGCCCCACCAGATGGGTGCATATTGGGCATCGCTCGGCTTGGCATGGGAGGTCCAGTCATCATAGAGCTTGGTCCAGGCATCTGACCTGCAAGAATCAGGAAAAGTGGGTCACAATCACATCAGGGGGCAAAGCAAAAGAGAAATAAATACTGACTGGCGTGGAAACAAGACATACAGGAATATGTACCGTAAAATCTCAGGTATAATACGCATCTGTCTATAATACACAGGTGTATATTAAACCCAAAATTTTAATGAGAAAACAAGAGTTCCTATGTATATAATACGCACCCTTGTTTTCCTACCTTCCTAAAAAAGAAAAAGCTACCAGATACCTTCCCTCCAACCCAGCACAATCCGCTCTGAAAACAATACTTACTTCCACTGAAATCCCACTCTTCCCTGCGGGTGGCAAGCCCCCTTCTTTCAATGGGCTGTCAGGACCTTCCGCCTCTAGCCAATGGTAATGCCCTGTGAGGATCTCAAGGTCATCGCAGGGCAATACCGGAGGCTGAAGGTCCTGACAGTGCATTGAAGGAAGCGGGCGACACATGCAAGCACACCGCCTGCAGGGAAGATGGGGACCTCAGTGGATGTAAGGATGATTTTGAAACAAAAACCCCCCACTACACATAGAGTGAAGGGTAAAATAGTGAGATTTGACAGCAACTACATTTGTTCATCTGCTTAAATTCTGGAGAAAACTCCAATGGATTGAGTAGTAATGACCAAGTGACACCACCTGATAAACAAGTCCATTTCACATTACTGTGGCCCTACTCATGTTCCCCAACAGATAACATTCAGTCAGGTCCTGTAAGTCACGTCAATGGAAGTGGAGATTGGAAACAAACGCCAATTACTGCAAACAGGGGTATTCAGAGTGCATGAGACTACTTAGAGGTGCTAACCCCTAAAGCTAAATTGGTTAAATTTTAAATATCAGGTACGTCAAGCTGGCACCTGTAAAATTTACTGTATTTTATCCCCAAAATCTAACCTTAAACTTGAATTCTTAATGCATGTATAGACGGATTTATATAGTTTCATTTTGATTGTTAGTCTAGAGATATGTTAAAGGGATGGTAATACTTTGTTTTATCTTTATTTTATTTTGTAGGCATTAAAAAAACATGAACGATATAAGTCTTATCTCTCAGACCTTTATTGTTTGAGAGATATTCACAGGCAAAGTTTCCCCTCCCGCCCCTTTTACCTAGTGTAAGCCATCTCTTCTCAGATGTGGAATCCAGTCCATAGACCAGACAGATAACAGAAGGGGGCAATCTTCTTCCTATGAGAACAATGAAAGCCCTGCTCCCCTTGACAAGTTTTTCAGGTTTTTCCCTTATCTTAATTGAAGATTGTCCCTCTCTGCAGTCTACCTGGGCACCTCCCTTCTGATCTGGCTGAGCAGTGTTACATCAGTAAAAGGGGCAGGAGGGGGATACTTTATCATTGAATTACTCTTGTACTACAACTCTGACAGAATTGAAACAACACTCTCCAAAGTCCAAATACTATGATGATTAATTAGTGGTGCTTTTATTATGAAACATTACTATCCCTTTAATGAATTGAAATTAGCGCTGAAGGCTGTTCTACTCAAATGCTTTAACCTTCTCCCTCTATTTAAACTTAATGCACAACAATCACTTCTAAGACACCCCATCAAGATGAATACGATAATAGGAGATCCCACAGAGCAAATGAAAGTAGCTTTCAGTCATCAAAAAAAAAAAAATAACAGAGGTTTGTTTTTTATATAGATGCTAGCGAGGATAATAAGGTATGTAAAAGTGTATAATCTCAGACCATTTTGAGTGTTGGTGTTCCTTTAACACTGAGTGCCAGAGGGGTACCTGGCACTCAAAGGGTTAATGATGAGACGTTCCCAACCCTTTCGCTGCTTATAGGATTAAGATTACCATGTGCAGTATGTACAGCCTGAATCCTGTAGTCTCGCTAGCAACCTGTCATGTACATGGACGTCTCATCCAGGATCGGCTGAAGACGTTCTCCCCAGTAGAACAGATATAGGCGGTGATTAAGATTTACTGTCTATAGCGAGGTAAGTGGGAGCTATTAAGTAGCGTTAGTTCTCCTTTAACCCCTTAAGGACCGGCAGTGTGTGCACGCTGCAAACACTTAAGGACCACAGACGATTTTTTTTTTTAAAGGAGCAGTAAACTTTTTTTTATGAAAAAATATATATTGTAGGGATTTTCCTATTGAGTAAAATAAGGGTACTCCTACTGCCGAGAGATTTATATTTTCAGAGTTATTACAGTTTAAACCCTTGTTTTTTTACAGTAGCAGTGCCCTCTAGTGGTCAAATTCTAATTAGATTTCCTGGTAGATTCTAATAGAGAGGAAAGTCAGAAAAGTCAGAGACATACAATTCTCCATAGAATGTGATAGAAATTGCCTGGCACTTCCTGTCAGTTAGAACTATCAGGAAGTAAACACACAGTAAATTCACTTCCAGTCAGTTAGAACTATCAGGAAGTAAACACAGTAAATTCACTTCCTGTCAGTTAGATCTATCAGGAAGTAAACACAGTAAATTCACTTCCTGTCAGTTAGATCTATCAGGAAGTAAACACAGTAAATTAACTTCCTGGTTATTTAAACTGCTATAAATTTTGAATAAAACATCTGACAGCGATGGGAGTACTCTTGTTTTATTAATCAGGAAATGCTCTATAAAATATGTGTTTTCATAAAAAAAAGTTTACTGCTCCTTTAATTACCCGACTCAGGGCTCCGCGAACAGCATGCAGCTGTGCAGGGATCCCAGAAATCCATGACGGTCCTGGCACGTCATGGGTCTTTATCGAATGCTGGACCCATGACATGCCAGGACAGTCATGGGTCCTTAAGGGGTTAACTAAAGGTAATCCTTTCTATCTGCCTTTAGTTCTTACCTCTGTAGTATATCATCGCTGTAAGAGGATGTTGTGAATAGGAATTCACCACAATTACAGTGTACACACAGACCCTGATGACTGGATGAAGGACCCCATACGTGAGAAATTATGCCGCACGCAAAGGAATGTATGAACAAAGGAAAAGTGGGGCAGTTATGTTGCAAACCAGCCATACCGCCAAATTCATGGATAGTTAAATAGTGATGTTAACCCCTTCAATGCTAGGGAGCTTTTGACAGAGTTTGAACAATTCCGGGGCAAACCAGCATCACCATAGTTGTCACCCAACATTAAAGGGACAGTAATGTTTCATAATAAAAGCAGCTCTAATTAATCATCATAGTATTTGGACTTTGGAGAGTGTTATTTCAATTCTGTCAGAGTTGTAGTACAAAAGTAATTCAATTACAAAGTATCCCCCTCCCGCCTCTTTTACTGATGTAACACTGCTCAGCCAGATCAGAAGGGAGGTGCCCAGGTAGACTGCAGAGAGGGACAATCTTCAATTAAGATAAGGGAAAAACCTGAAAAACTTGTCAAGGGGGCAGGGCTTTCATTGTTCTCATAGGAAGAAGATTGTCCCCTGCTGTTATCTGTCTGGTCTATGGACTGTATTCCACATCTGAGGAGAGATGGCTTACACTAGGTAAAAGGGGCGGGAGGGGAAACTTTGCTTGTGAATATCTCTCAAACCATAAATGTTTGAGAGATAAGACTTATCGTTCATGTTTTTTTAATGTCTACAAAATGAAAAATATAAAACGAAGTATTACTATCCTTTTAAGGATTTAAATGGGGCTTATAAGCCCATTTACATCAAACAAAATGTTTATTTGTATCCTATAGTGCAGCTGTTTGGCTACAGAATTGCCTTTATTAACAAGGAATTAAAGGAATATGGATTCAGACTTGGCACTACAACTTGTTAGAAGTTTTACTCTGCACCATATAAAATGATCTGACTCTCTGGGGACACAGCATGAACGTTACAGATCTGCTATATAAATGACATTTTATAGATCATTCTTTGGGTCTGGTGAAATGGATCAGCCAGTCATTTTGATAACCAGTCTGGATAAACACTTCAGGCAAAAGTTACTGGCTTGAATAAGCAATATAGTTTGATTATTATAATGGAGAATAAACTCTCATCCCATGCAGGTAGTATGACATGACAATTGAGAAGTGTGTTGTGGTTTTTAACCAGAATCCAATTGATTTTTATAATAAAGATGGACACAGTCAGTGCTTGGACTAGCTGTCAGGTGAGACTTTTTGGTGCTAAATCCAAACGCGAGTGAAAATTCAGCCCTGGTGGGTATGTTATGTCTTGCAGTGGCGAGTGACTTTTCAGGTCTGGCTAGTAGCAAAGGACTTCACATTTTAAGCCCTATATATATATTATATATAAGGCTACGTTGCTAGCCAAAACGTTGATTCCAATAAACATGTAACAGCATTTTACAATCAACTGAATTCTTGTGAGTGCTGTCTCCTCGCATGACGAGCACCCAGATTTATGTATATTATCTACAGTGTGTGCATTCCAAATGACTATTAATATTATCTCAATACCTCTCGCTCGCAATACCTCTCGCTCGCAATACCTCTCGCTCGCAATACCTCTCGCTCGCAATATCTATATACACGGATATGCTGAATAAATCGTTGTGCCAAGGCTGGGACTACTTTCCTTTAATTCAGGTTGATTCAGATATTGACTTGTACACCTAAAAAGGATGATGTGTGCAATTATCTGCTGTTTTGTGGCTTTATTAATAAGACCCAATGAGTGCAGCACGGCCGAGCGGTTATTCTATGTATATTTGTTTCAGCTGTACCAGGATGTGGTTGCACTGTGGTTCACATAACAAAATGTCAAATATTTTGCTGCAAATGACCGAGCGCCTCTCATTCGGATGCCTCCCCATCAGGATAACAGGAGCAATGAAGCATTACGGCAGCCAGCAAACGGGAACTAGGCAGCCAGCACAAAATCTCTGCCTACAGCAGAAATGTCAGACATGGTCCAGTTCACTCGTTAGGACTGGAAATAGGAGCAAGCTCAGAATACGAGGATAATAAAATCACCCTACATAACAGCGTGTTCAGAGGGGTGTTATAGGCCAAAGCTAGCACATGGCATGCTCAGGGATTTAGACAGGCATAAAATGCCTCTTCTGATTAACTGTGAAATTCACATTGAAATAAGTGGCTCTTGACCGGTTTACCGATGGAGGCTGGCTGGGGATGACGGAGTAGCGGTCTCAAAGCCAGAGTGGTAAAGGTTGCTTAGCGCTGTTGTAGATATCCCTTCAGCTCTCCTGCTCCCTGAAGAAGCCATGATAGTTGTGATAAGCCTAGACTGGCATAATCAGCTGCTCACTGGACCCCTGGGTTATTGCTCCCCCATTTTACAAGTGGTTCCAGTCTCTAGCTTTCCATAAGTGGTACAGTGGTCACTTTTAACCCTCTGAGTGCCAGATGGCACTGCAATGCATTCCGTGCCCTTCTGGCACTCAAAGGGTTAATATTTAAGGTTTTTGTACTTTAGAGCTATATATTTATGACTCTTAGCACTTATTATTAATTTACAGTAAATGGGTGGCTTTGCACTGCACCAGTACTTTATATATTCACTGAAAGGCTCATTTCTAAATCATTTATATTGTAAGGAGCATTACTTTAATTCATTGGGCCCCCTTTGAACTAAAATGTCCTAAAATGCCCCGTTACCAATTTGATCTTGAGCTTTTGTCTTTTTGAGCATGGTTACTGTCCTCTGCATTTTTATTATGTGGTTTTGTATATGATCTATTGTGGTATTCATTTTAATGTGTATGTACAATAAGTATTCACTATTCCTCTATGCCTTGTGAGGTGTTCCTTGCTAGGAGTGCCAAAGGTATATGTATGATTCCTGGAAGTGTATGTTTTTTTGTCGATGTCAAACTTCATTTTCTCATGCATTATACTTTATATCTAGATTTCACCTTATTACGCAGTGATTTAGGGAAGAGAGGGAGGGAGGAGGGAGAGAGGAAGGGGGAAAAGAGGGAGAGAGGAAGGGGGAAAAGAGGGAGAGAGGGAGTAAGAAATGAGGAAGGGGAGGAAAGATGGAGAGAGAGGAAGGGGGAAGAGAGGGAGTAAGAAATGAGGAAGGGGGGAAAGAGGGAGAGGGAGAGAGAGAGGAAGGGGGGAAGAGAGGGAGGGAGAAATGAGGAAGGGGGGAAAGAGGGAGAGAGAGGAAGGGGGAAGAGAGGAAGGGGGAAGAGGGAGGGAGAGAGAGAGGAAGGGGGAAGAGAGGGAGGGAGAGAGAGAGGAAGGGGGAAGAGAGGGAGGGAGAGAGAGAGGAAGGGGGAAGAGAGGGAGGGAGAGAGAGAGGAAGGGGGAAAGAGGGAGAGAGAGGAAGGGGGAAAGAGGGAGAGAGAAAGGAAGGGGGAAGATAGGGAGAGAGGAAGGGGGAAGAGAGGGAGAGAGGAAGAGGGAGAGAGAGAGAGAGGGGAAGAGAGGGAGAGAGAAATGAGGAAGGGGAGGAAAGAGGGAGAGAGAGGGGAAGGGGGGGAGGAGAGGGAGTGAGAAATGAAGGGGGAAAGAGGGAGAGAGAGGAAGGGGGAAGAGAGGGAGTGAGAAATGAGGAAGGGGGAAAGAGGGAGAGAGAGGAAGGGGGAAGAGAGGGAGTGAGAAATGAGGAAGGGGGAAAGAGGGAGAGAGAGGAAGGGGGAAGAGAGGGAGTGAGAAATGAGGAAGGGGGAAAGAGGGAGAGAGAGAAAGGGGGAAGAGAGGGAGTGAGAAATGAGGAAGGGGGAAAGAGGGAGAGAGAGGAAGGGGGAAGAGAGAGGAAGGGGGAAAGAGGGAGAGAGAGGAAGGGGGAAAGAGGGAGAGAGAGGAAGGGGGAAGAGAGGGAGAGAGAGGAAGGGGGAAGAGAGGGAGAGAGAGGAAGAGAGGGAGGGAGAGGAAGGGGGAAGAGAGGGAGGGGGAGAGAGAGGAAGGGGGAAGAGAGGGAGTGAGAAATGAGGAAGGGGGAAAGAGAGAGGGGAAGGGGGGAGAGAGAGGAAGGGGGAAGAGAGGGAGGGAGAGAGAGAGGAAGGGGGAAGAGAGGGAGGGAGAGAGAGAGAGAGGAAGGGGGAAGAGAGGGAGGGAGAAGGGGAAGAGAGGGAGGGAGAGAGAGGAAGGGGGAAGAGAGGGAGTGAGAAATGAGGAAGGGGGAAAGAGGGAGAGAGAGGGGAAGAGGGGAAGGGGGGAAGAGAGGGAGTGAGAAATGAGGAAGGGGGAAAGAGGGAGAGAGAGGGGAAGGGGGAAGAGAGGGAGTGAGAAATGAGGAAGGGGGAAAGAGGGAGAGAGAGGGGAAGGGGGAAGAGAGGGAGTGAGAAATGAGGAAGGGGGAAAGAGGGAGAGAGTGAGGGGAAGGGGGAAGAGAGGGAGTGAGAAATGAGGAAGGGGGAAAGAGGGAGAGAGAGGGAGTGAGAAATGAGGAAGGGGGAAAGAGGGAGAGAGAGAGGGGAAGGGGGAAGAGAGGGAGTAATGAGGAAGGGGGAAAGAGAGTGAGTAATGAGGAAGGGGGGGGAAGAGGGAGTGAGAAATGAGGAAGGGGGGAAGAGGAAGTGAGAAATGAGGAAGGGGGGAAAGAGGGAGAGAGAGAGGAAGGGGGGAAGAGGGAGAGAGAAATGAGGAAGGGGGAAAGAGGGAGAGAGAGGGGAAGGGGGAAGAGAGGGAGTGAGAAATGAGGAAGGGGAAAAGAGGGAGAGAGAGGGGAAGGGGGAAGAGAGGGAGTGAGAAATGAAGAAGGGGGAAAGAGGGAGGGGGGAGAAGAAGAAAAAGAATCACCCTTTAGAATTATGGGTGAACTGTGAGACAGAGCAAGATCCTTGTACTTCTGAATCAGGGCAGGGTGGTAAGGGACTGTGAGAGAGAGAGGGTGGCTGGTTACAGGAGTTGATTTAACATCAGATGCGTGATCTGTCTGAATGGCTTCCCTGAGGACGTTCTAAAACACTCAGCAGACTGAACTGTTCCTGAATAGAGAGCTCAGGGTGCTCAGAGATTTAAACACTCTCTTGGTAGATTCTTTCTGCAGGTTTCTTAGAATGTGGTTCCTTGAAGTTTATTAACACCCCTGGTGCCAGAGAGACTGACCCAGCCTTTTCTTTTAAATAAATTAGGCAGACTTGGTGCAATATAGAATACTAGTGTAAAAGCCGATACACACGGGCCAAGGTCCGGGTAACGTCAACCCTTTGAGTGCCAGATGGGTACGCAACGCATTGCTAAGGGTTAAGAGGCCGTTAACTCACTGCTTCACGCGATGCAGTCTTGTGTCGCCTCACTCACGCAATGCAATCATGCACAGTAGAGAGATTGTCTGAATGCAGGCACTGCGCATGACTGCATCGTGACAAACATCCTAGTGAATTATTATATAGGATGGGGATATATTCAGAAAGCTAGAGATGCAATGTTGGAACAAACCAACTTTACAATAAAAAAAATAAACTAAATCCCCCAAATTTCTATTCCTTTTTAAGGATTTTCGACCCCTTGAATGCCAAAGTTTTCCAACGTATTGCTTCACAGTGTTTTGGAGACAATGTTTTATAATTATATATATATATATATATATATATATATATATATATATATATATATATATATATATATATATATATATCATAATAAAAAAAAAATATATATAATAGTATTCCCCTCCCACCCCTTTTAACTAGTGTAAGCCACTTCCCCTCAGATATAGAATCTGGTCTCTTGACTGGACAGATCACAGCAAAGGACAATCTTCATACTGTGACCATAAGGAAATCCCTTCCCCCCCTGACAGGTTTTCCCTTATGATCACTGAAGATTGTCCCTCTCTGTGATCCATCCGGACAGTCTTGCTGCTCTGAGGTGAGCAGTGTTATATCAGTAAAAGGGGCGGGAGGGGGATACTTTATCATTCAGTTACTCCTGTACTACAACTCTGACAGTACTGACATAACACTCTCCATGGTCCAAATACTATGAAGATTAATCGGAGCTGCTTTTATTGCGATGAAAATAAAATGATGTCCATGTATGCACACGCTGAAAGCAAAGCAATGGTCCTGGAAAAAGTGGGCGATTGCTCCTGTGTCCAAGACCCACAGAATCTTTACATACAGAATCCACATATATCTGTACAAAAAAATGTAGTGGACATTTCACCTTAAAGGGATAGTAATACTTTGTTTTATCTTTATTTTATTTTGTAGGCATTAAAAAAACATGAAGAACGATACAAGTCTCATCTCTCAAACCTTTATGGTTTGAGAGATATTCACAAGCAAAGTTCCCCCCCCCCGCCCCTTTTACCTAGTGTAAGCCATCTCTTCTCAGATGTGGAATCCAGTCCATAGACCAGACAAATAACAGCAGGGGACAATCTTCTTCCTATGAGAACAATGAAAGCCCTCCCCCCCCTTGACAAGTTTTTCAGGTTTTTCCCTTATCTTAATTGAAGATTGTCCCTCTCTGCAGTCTACCTGGGCACCTCCCTTCTGATCTGGTTGAACAGGGAGGGGAAACTTTGCTTGTGAATATCTGTTAAACCATAAAGGTTTGAGAGATAAGACTTATATCATTCTTCATGTTTTTTTAATGCCTACAAAATAAAATAAAGTTAAAACGAAGTATTACTATCCCTTTAAATCAAGTTGGCATATTTGAAAACTGCATTAAAAACTGCCTATGTGTCGTTTTAGCCAAAATACCAGCAAATGTACAGTTAGGTATTCAATGAGATATGCCAAAGTATGGTCATGGTGGTACCAGTGATGTTTCATATGCAGATTAAACTTTCCAGTGACTTAAAATTTAAGGTGACACGTCCACTTTAACCCTTAGACTGCCAGAGATGTGGAATGACCATTACAGTGATCAGTAGAGTTTCTGATACAAAGCTTTCCCTGTTGCTTGATAAATAAGCTCCTTTACATAAGGGAAAAGGAGAGAAATTCTGGGGCAAACAAAACTGGCCAATATCAAACAAATCAAGATTTCCCAAGTTCTCACTTAAATTATATTAGAGTTTTTAACTCCTTGAAAACAGATGTGGCGAAGACTCTCCTCCCTCCGCCCCCGACTTTCATGGGTTAACCTGGTTTCCAAGTCAGGAACACATACTTAAAACTGAAAAGTGTCATTTTAATTTACATCTAATTCACAGCTCCTGATTAGTTAAGTCTATAGACCAAATGGGCCATACGCATGAACACAAACTGAAGAAAGCCATCTGACCTGTACAGAACGCAAACATTCTCCAAGCAAATTTGGCTTTTAACCAATTGAATGTTAAAGCATTGTCAAACAGATTGCCTCCATGGACATGACATTCAGAAGACTGCTTGAACAGAGACAAGAGAAAATTCCTAGGGAGCATTATGTGTGATTAGGTGTTAATTCTTTAAAGGGATAGTAATACTTCGTTTTAACTTTATTTTATTTTGTAGGCATTAAAAAAACATGAAGAATGATATAAGTCTTATCTCTCAAACCTTTATGGTTTATGAGATGTTCACAAGCAAAGTTTCCCCCTCCCGCTCCTTTTACTGATGTCACACTCTTCAGCCTGAGCAGAAGGGAGCTGCCCAGGTAGACTGCAGAGAGGGACAATCTTCAATTAAGATAAGGGAAAAACCTGAAAAGCTTGTCAAGGGGGGCAGGGATTTCATTGTTCTCATAGGAAGAAGACTGTCCCCTTCTGTTATCTGTCTGGTCTTACAACCAGATTCACATCTGAGAAGAGGTGACTTACACTAGGTAAAAGGGGCGGGAGGGGAAACTTTGCTTGTGAATATCTCATAAACCATAAAGGTCTGAGAGATAAGACTTATATCGTTCTTCATGTTTTTTAATGCCTACAAAATAAAATAAAGTTAAAACGAAGTATTACTATCCCTTTAACGGAGGTGTTAGCTAAATCCATTTGGGGGGGGGGGGGGAGAATGCAGAAAACAACCATATACATATACAGCTTCCAATCTTCACAATACTAATACAATAGCAAAAACAGTAGTTAGACAAGACCTAAACATGATACTGGTTTCAGAACAATCAAAAAATATAACATGAATGCACTGCAGGGCTTGTCTGGATTAGCACAAGGGGACTCCCAGTGCTTAGATTCATTATTCTTACGTTATAGCCCCTCAAGCTAATGACTGCATGGCTTATAGTAGACTGACAAAGTATCCATAGAGACTAATGAAATCGCACATTTTAGAGGCCACTTTAGAGAAACAACAAAAGAAAACCAAACAATGCTGAGCTTGTATAACTTTTGAACAAGTCATCTCCATGCACTGGAATTGCCCCCATTTAAGACACCAGGGGAAAAAATATATATATATTTCATAATAAAACACACTATACCTTTAATCCCAATGCAGGAGGAATCAGTGTTTTTTTTTATTTGTACTGCCCTGCCTCCTAGTGGTCACTGCTTAACCATACTAGTGCAAGTGTGGCGAGAGAAAGTCACCAACCAGGTATAAACCATAAAACAGGCTTCACTTGAGCTTGAACTATACAACTAAAAGTCTGAGTGCCGACTTACACTTCAGGGATGTGCAGTCCGCAGCCCTTCAGCTGTTTAACTATAACTCCCATCATCCTCAGCTAGCCAGAGGACAAAATCTGAGCAGCAGCTGAAGGACTGAAATCTACCTACCACCAAGCTATGTTCTAGGTATCTAGATCACTTTCCCACAGGAGTTGCACCCACTTCTACCCCATACCCAGAGTGCTATCACATCCACTAAATGAGAATGACCTACCTGGGGGTGTGGGGTGGGAAGGCGGCATCTGATGGTGCATGGTGTAAGGAGGTGGATGCGGTTGCTGGTGACCCATCATGGCGGAGAGGGTTGGGGCTCCTGAGTGAGCCATGCCAGGCCCAGGGGGAGCCCCTTGTGGTGGAGCGTTCTGGCTCTGTTGCTGCTGTTCCAGCTGCTGGCGAGCTCGGAGCTCTGCATACTTCAGCTGCTCCATGTGGAAGTTCTGGCGCTCATTGAGGAGCTGCTGCCTCTGTTGTTCCAGCTGTAAGACAGAAGGGGGCAGCATGTAACGGGTGAAGAGGAGACTGCAATGAGAAACTGCACAATGACACTAAGTTTTATTATGGAAAAACACATTGCATGGCTTTTTATGCAGAAATCCCACTGCTGGGAGATTGTTCACTCAAAACTTATAACAGCTCACAATGTCAAGATGGGGCGGAGCTGTGACTGTCTCTCCATAGGCTGTCGTGGTGAGAGGCTGGTGCAGTTTTTGGGAAAGTAACCCCTTGATTCTTAGAGTTCTCCAGCACGTAGCAAAGCAGTATGTTGGATACCACTAGTATTCAAGGGGTTAAAAGCCCCATTTAGATACATTTTTTTGTTCCCTTTGGTGCAGCTGGTTTGAATCGCCAGCTCACAGCAGTGAGAGTATCCTTATTTTACCGAGCAGGAGAAGTCCCATAAACCCCAAACAATAAGCTCCTTCTATGACTGCAGCAGATCCCAGTCTTCAGACCAAATGGTTTAGTATTAATCGGACCTTATGGACAAAAGCCAAAACGGATTGCATGGTTCAGCTCATTTGTCCTAAAATCACATCAAATGCTTTTGAGTGCCAGAATGCCATGCATTGTGTACTCTCTGGCACTCACAGGGTTAGAGAGATGGTAATGTCATGATATAAATAAACATTGGCTTGTCTAATGTCATCCTTCCTATATAATAATTCGCTAATTTGTGTGTAACGCCGCAACATGTGCAGTACACACTGCTGCGCGTGCTGCAGTCATGTGCAGTAGAGACTGCCCGCGCCGCAGCTGATACAAAGCTGGGCGCTCCGAGAGAGCATCCAGCTCTGTATCAGCCGTGGCGCGGGCAGTCTCTACTGTGTGTGACTGCCCTGCGACCGGGTGGCAGTGGCACTGTGGGCCGTGTAATGGGCTGTTCAGCTAGTTTTAAATAATGCACACTTTCACAATGTCTGTATCTTTGTATTGATCTTGAAAATAGAGTCAAATAATTCCCACTCGTGCCCCTTTCCATAATGTCAGTCAGTTCAGACATCAGAAAGCTGGTCCAGACAGACTGAACGAGGGGCAATATTGTTTCAGTATAAAGAAAACCCTGCTCCTCTTCATCAAGGGGAGCACAGTTTTTCTTATACAGACACACACAATACTGACCCTCACTGCAATCCGTCCGGTCAAGCAACCGGCACTCGGACCTCAGTGAGCTGCGAATAAAGTAATGGAAAGGGGCAGGAGGGGAAAGCTTTTGACTATTTTCAAGTACAAAAAGATACAGATATTATGAAACATACTATGTATTATATAACATTACATTTAAACAGTTCCATGTATGTTTATATTATGACATCACTATCTCTTTAAAATGACCTTTTAAAGGGATAGTAATGTTTCATAATAAAAGCAGTTCTAATTAATCATCATAGTATTTAGACTTTGGAGAGTGTTATATCAATTCTGTCAGAATTGTAGTTCAAGACTAATTCAATGATAAAGTATCCCCCTCCCGCCCCTTTTACTGATGTAACACTGCTCAGTCAGATCAGAAGGGAGGTGCCCAGGTAGATTGCAGAGAGGGACAATCTTCAATTAAGATAAGGGAAAAACCTGAAAAGCTTGTCAAGGGGGGCAGGCCTTTCATTGTTCTCATAGGAAGAAGATTGTCCCCTGCTGTTATCTGTCTGGTCTATGGACTGCATTCCACATCTGAGGTGAGCAGTGTTACATCAGTAAAAGGGGCGGGAGGGGGATACTTTATCATTCAATTACTCTTGCACTACAACTCTGACAGAATTGAAATAACACTCTCCATGGCTCACATACTATGAAGATTAATTGGAGCTGCTGTTTTTGTGAAACATTACTATCACTTTAACCTCTTTAGTGGCCGGCCGCGCGCACACACGGCCGGCACTTAACACCCGCAGAACATTTTTTTTTTTTTTTTTTTTTTTTAAATAAAAGAGTCCCCGAACAGCCACGAGGGGACCCGGATTTCCGGGACGTACATGTACGTACTCTGTCCACAAGGGATATCAGCTCGGGACATACATGTACGTCCTCGGGCCGTAAGGTGTTAAAGGGACAGTAATGTCCCTTTTTTTTGTTGAGTTTTGTAGGGCTTAAAAAAAATAAGCTAAATGCCACAAATCTTATCTCTCAAACAGCTATGGTTTGAGAGATACCATGCGCTAAATCCCACTCCCTCCTCTTCTCCTGACGTCAGCTGTAAGTTGACAGCAGGAGTTCCTGGTCCAGGGAGAGACAAGCGGCTCTTCAGCAGAGACGCAATAGCGCAATTTATAAAGAAATACTTCTTTGGAACGGTTTACAAGGTGTGCCTGGTTTGCAAGCACACTTTTTAGACCAATCCAAAGAAGTATTTCTTTTTAAATCGTGCTATTGCGGCTCTGCTGAAGAGCCTCCTCGTGTTGGCCGACACAGATCTCCTTCTGTCAGCTTTACAGCTGGCAGAAGGAGAAGAGGAAATTTAGAGGATGATATCTCTCAAACCATAGTGGTTTGAGAAATAAGATTTGTGTTATTTAGCTTATTTGTAAGCTCTACAAAACGCTAAAAAATTGTATGGGACATTACTATCCCTTTAAACCTTTGATGGTTAGGTCTGCAATGGATCGCAATATGTTAGGAAAGGCAATTGTTATTTGTTCTATGACTATGGTACGGTCGGCCGGTTTGTGAACAGTTTTCCCTGGTTTCTTTGTGTATTTGGCTCAGTCGCCAACATTCTAGATTTTACGATGTCATTTTGATATAAATACAACGCAGATCAACGTTGGTCATCTATTAAGCAGACAACTGGTTAAGACTATTCCCACAAGAGTTAATCGCCTTTCCTATTTTGTCATGGTCACAGATAAACTGCCTTAGGGGCTTTTATACGCACACAGAAAAGAGCAATTTGAACAAACCAAATATCACGGGCAGAAAAAAATCCCCAATTAAATAATTAGAACTTATCTTCTTGAATGCAGGAGGTCTCCAACACATTGCAAAGCAATTATTTGGAGACATCTCTAGCATCCAAGGGGTTGAAAGTGGTGTTTAATTCAATGGAAATTTTTTATTTGTTCCCAAAATGAAGTTGATTTGAACCAAAATCTCTCCAAATTCTTCTTAGTATATCAGCCCCCTGGACACGTTCAGAAGAGTTTCTTTCCTATGAGGAATAGCTGGGCAGTCATACGGTTCCTGGCTTCTCTACCCCGATGCGCCAGGCTCTCTACATCCTTACAGCCATTCTCAGAACAGCCAATCAAAGCCACACGCTGCCTAAAGGCACCAACTGCAGGAAACGTGTCAGACTTATGTTGTGATGGGACTA
Organism: Rhinophrynus dorsalis; assembly: GCA_037306005.1. Taxonomy (NCBI): domain Eukaryota; kingdom Metazoa; phylum Chordata; class Amphibia; order Anura; family Rhinophrynidae; genus Rhinophrynus; species Rhinophrynus dorsalis. The sequence continues at coordinate 485,512,173 of CM074723.1, forward strand.
CAGTTTGTCTAAAATAATCAGGCAGATGACAGACAATACATGCTGTCCGAGTGCTGTGCCGTCACGGAAAATAAATCAAACATTGCAAGGACACAAAATATAAACTAAAGGGGCAGTAATGACATATCCAGTACATAATCCATCACGCTGCAGTAGGGATACTTCTACATACAAAACAGCACCATGAGAGAGTATGTAAAGACGTGAATGGTCACATACACATCAGAGCTGTAATAATGTGTGAATGAAGCAACTCCCAGTAATATTCCCTTGTTTTGTTCAGCTGGAAAAAACACTTGTGTATCTGCAACTATACAAGCAATACAGTACTTTTACCTTAAAGGGATAGTAAAGGTTAATTTTAAGTTGATTTAATATTGTAGACGTTAAAAAAAGATTAACATCGTTGCAAGTCTTATCGCTCAAACCTTTATGGTTTGAGAGATATAACTTGCTAAAGTTACCTTTTCCTGGCTGTTTTACTCAAGTCTGCCATCTAGCTGACAGCTGCAGATTCCAGTCATTTGACCAGACAGTGGCTCTTCAGCAGAGTTGAAATCACGCTATTTAGAAATAAATACTTCATTGGAATGGTCTACAAAAGTGTGCTTGCAAGCCAGGCACACTTTGTAGACCGTTCCAAACTAAGTATTTATCTTTAGATAAAGTTATATCGGCGCTGCTAAAGAGCCACATCTGGTCAAGTGACCAGAGTCTGCTTCCGACAGCTTTACAGCTCGTCAAGCAGAAAGGGGAGGGACCAGAGACCTTTATTTTCCTATATCTCTCACCATAACAGTTTGAGAGATACGAATAAGTGCAAATACTCTTAATTGTATCCACCATATAGTTAATACTTGTTTTCTGACATTACTATCCCTTTAATTCAAGTTTGCAATTTTGAAAAACGCATTTAAAACTGCCTAGAGTCATGTTAAAAAAAACAAAAAAACAAACAATGTACAGTTCAGGAGTTATTCACACTTCTTACATATGTTAATGTATGAAAAGTGGAAGTCAGACGCTGAACTAGGAACGAGCTTGCAATACAGATTTGTAAGCTCTATAGTAATGGTGTCCTACCCAGGTTGCAATCTCATTTAGCCCACTAGTGCCTTTCACAGAGAGGAAATAGCCTAAAGCAGATCATTAGTCCTGCCCTTACAGTAGTCCAACCACGAAATGCCAGGCAATTCCTCTCTGAACAAGAGAAACAGCCAACACCAGATGTATGTTTCAGCCTTGTTGGGCCTCGTCAGTGGGGTGTAGCTGATCTCTCTAGGCACTGATGTGATGTATGCCAATTATGCTTGCCGGTGACGTGTCACATGCCAATTATGCTTGCCGGTGACGTGTCACATGCCAATTATGCTTGCCGGTGACGTGTCACATGCCAATTATGCTTGCCGGTGACGTGTCACATGCCAATTATGCTTGCCGGTGACGTGTCACATGCCAATGAAGGCTTCAGTGACGTGTCACATGCCAGTGAAGGCTTCAGTGACGTGTCACATGCCAGTGAAGGCTTCAGTGACGTGTCACATGCCAGTGAAGGCTTCAGTGACGTGTCACATGCCAGTGAAGGCTTCAGTGACGTGTCACATGCCAGTGAAGGCTTCAGTGACGTGTCACATGCCAGTGAAGGCTTCAGTGACGTGTCACATGCCAGTGAAGGCTTCAGTGACGTGTCACATGCCAGTGAAGGCTTCAGTGACGTGTCACATGCCAGTGAAGGCTTCAGTGACGTGTCACATGCCAGTGAAGGCTTCAGTGACGTGTCACATGCCAGTGAAGGCTTCAGTGACGTGTCACATGCCAGTGAAGGCTTCAGTGACGTGTCACATGCCAGTGAAGGCTTCAGTGACGTGTCACATGCCAGTGAAGGCTTCAGTGACGTGTCACATGCCAGTGAAGGCTTCAGTGACGTGTCACATGCCAGTGAAGGCTTCAGTGACGTGTCACATGCCAGTGAAGGCTTCAGTGACGTGTCACATGCCAGTGAAGGCTTCAGTGACGTGTCACATGCCAGTGAAGGCTTCAGTGACGTGTCACATGCCAGTGAAGGCTTCAGTGACGTGTCACATGCCAGTGAAGGCTTCAGTGACGTGTCACATGCCAGTGAAGGCTTCAGTGACGTGTCACATGCCAGTGAAGGCTTCAGTGACGTGTCACATGCCAGTGAAGGCTTCAGTGACGTGTCACATGCCAGTGAAGGCTTCAGTGACGTGTCACATGCCAGTGAAGGCTTCAGTGACGTGTCACATGCCAGTGAAGGCTTCAGTGACGTGTCACATGCCAGTGAAGGCTTCAGTGACGTGTCACATGCCAGTGAAGGCTTCAGTGACGTGTCACATGCCAGTGAAGGCTTCAGTGACGTGTCACATGCCAGTGAAGGCTTCAGTGACGTGTCACATGCCAGTGAAGGCTTCAGTGACGTGTCACATGCCAATGAAGGCTTCAGTGACGTGTCACATGCCAATGAAGGCTTCAGTGACGTGTCACATGCCAATGAAGGCTTCAGTGACGTGTCACATGCCAATGAAGGCTTCAGTGACGTGTCACATGCCAATGAAGGCTTCAGTGACGTGTCACATGCCAATGAAGGCTTCAGTGACGTGTCACATGCCAATGAAGGCTTCAGTGACGTGTCACATGCCAATGAAGGCTTCAGTGACGTGTCACATGCCAATGAAGGCTTCAGTGACGTGTCACATGCCAATGAAGGCTTCAGTGACGTGTCACATGCCAATGAAGGCTTCAGTGACGTGTCACATGCCAATGAAGGCTTCAGTGACGTGTCACATGCCAATGAAGGCTTCAGTGACGTGTCACATGCCAATGAAGGTCTGTTCTGTACCAGGAAATGTTCACTTTCACTTTTCCCAGAAATAAAAAGGGTGAATATCTCCTGAACTGTACATTTGCTGGACTTTTGGATAACATGACACAGACTGTTTTTAACGCAGTTTTCAAATATGCAAACTTGAATTAACCACTTAAGGACCAATGCGTGCGCGCACACACATCTAAAAATAAACTTTAAATAAAAATATAAATAAAAAATGTCCCTTGGTCCTACACTGTTGGCTGCGCGGCCAGTACTTAAGGGGTTAAGGTGAAAGCTCTAGAACCTCAACCTGTTTGGAGCCGTTCTGGGGTAAGTTATCTGCACTGAGGGGAAAAACAAATTATAAAACACACCATTGATTTAAATGGGGTATCCAACAAATTACTTTATAAACAAGCACCTTTCAACCCCCCAGTAGATTCTCGCTTTCGCACCAGTTGACGCTGATAAGCACAAACTAAAGTACAGGAAACGAGAGATACTTACTGCCTCCTTTTCCCTGTCCATGATGGTTTCAAGCTCCTCAAAATGCCGCAGTTTAATCTCCAACTTTTTCATTTGCGTTTCCACTAACAGAGCCACTAAGGACTTGATCTTGCGTTCCTCCACAGCGGCGAGATGCTACGTACAGTACAGACACAAGATGTGTGTGAATGAGAGTGGAGAGACGTACAAAGACACATTCAGTACATCACTTAACTCTTCACCAACTCCTATCAACAACTCACGCGAACTTGTCTTAACCGTTAACTCTCTGATTGCCGGAAGGATGTGCAACACATTGTGTACCTCTCTGGCACTCAAAAGTTTAAAAGGATAGTAATACTTAAATATTACTAATCCCCATATTGTAGCTATGGTAAAAAAAATTAATTGTCCCCAGTGTCATCTCTCAAACCTTTACAGTAAAAAATAATTATTTCACTTGAAACAGTCTTCTATGTGGGCTTGCAAACCAAGCAAATGTAGAAGACCGTTTCAGTGAAATAATTATTTTTTACTAACGCAATCTCGGCTCAGCTGCAGAGCTGAAAGCCTGTCGTACGACAGACTTCCCCTGCAGTCAGGTACAACGGGGGGAGGGTGGGGGGAACTTTGCGTACGGTTCTCTCTCAAACCATAAAGGTATGAGAGATGAACCTGGAGACAATTCGATTCTTTCTACCATAGCTACAATATGGTGATTAGTAATATTTAAGTATTACTATCCCTTTAAGGACCACAGAGGTGAGCAACATATTGCTTCACAATGCTTTGCACCTCCCCTTTGGCCCTTAAATAATTATTCTGTGCAGCAAATCTTAATAGCCAATACGAATCATTATGTGGATTGGTTCCCTGAAACCAAATCTTTACATTAATAATGCATCTCATGTGCATGGATGCAGACATTTTCTGCAGGATTCCAAACTCCTCCCACTGAAACCTAAAAACAAAAGAACAGAATCCTTCAGGAGGAGGAGGAGCTTGGGATCCTTTCGTCCTACATAAAGAATCATGTCTCCTCCTATAAATATGAAATCCTGAATTAAAGCTTCATTTTGGGCAAATCAACCAACACAGAATTTATTCAGTGGCCATAAGGATTTTCTGCCCTGATTAAAGGTACGAGAGGTTACTGTACCTTTAAGTCAGACTAGTTAATGGCTGATACAACAACTGAGGACAACACTACAGTGCACCCATCAACCATTTCTTCTACTCCAGGGATCTACATACAGAGCTGGACAACCCACTTCCCTTGAACTGTTACTGGACTACAATTCCCATCATCGTAAGCATTCCATGGGCCTGTCAAGAATAGGATTTGTAGTCCAAGAAGAACCGGCAGATCTACCTTTGCTTTGGTTGCAGCTGAAGCCAAAGCAGCAGCGGCAGCCATGGCCACGTTTCCTTCAGAGAGATCATTATCTGCTTTCTTCTTCACAGGATCCGTTTCCTTGGTAGAATCCACATTTTCTTTGTTTTCTTCTGTTTCTTCCTCTGAGTGGGCAAAATAAAAAGACACTGCTCAATCAATCATTCAATTAACCACTGGGTGTATATTTGTAAATGTGACATTTTCACAAAAAGCAAACAGCACGAGATCAGAACTTCCATGAACAGAACTCTACCACCTGGGTCAGGACACTTTAAAAACTGAAATGCAGGCAGTAATGGAGTAGATTGGAGGAGTCGGAAGACTAAAGTTGCCCCCTAAGAATTACCCATCTGGTGACTAGCTGATCAGTAGTGCTAGTCACCAGAATTATTACCTCCTTATAGAGAATTCCTACTGCTCCCGATACTGACAGCCAGGAAACAGCGCTGACATCTTTGCATAGTGACATCTGAAGGCCTGCGCTGTCAGTCCTTTCCAGTACCAAGCAACGCCTCCTAGAGCAGACTGGGACTGACAGAGCAGGTGCGCAGACATCACTATGCAAAGATGTCTAAGCTGTTTCCTGGCTGTCAGTCCCAGTCTGCTCTAGGAGGCGTTGCTAGGTACTGGCAGGGACTGACAGTGCAGGTGCACAGACGTTACTATGCAAAGAGGTCTGCGCTTTTTCCTCTGTCAGTCCCGGAACAGTAAGAATTCTCTATAACAAGGTAATAATTCTGGTTACTAGTACACTACTGAGCAGCTACTCGCTAGATGGGTAAAATTCTTTGGGGGCAACTTTAGGCAGGGTGGTAGTTCCGCTTTAAAGTGCCCTGGCTCCTCATGGCAGCAGATTTACCCCACAGTCCCTGTGCGTATCAAAAGGACATGAAGGAAAAATCAGAGTGAGCTGTAGTCAACAAGAGAAAACACGTGCAGCTTTATAGTCAATACGAAAAGTGGAACAGTTGTGTATTAAGCCATACGCACCACAGGAACAAATCAACATATTCAATGCTTCAAATATGACCAGTCTTAAACTCATTGCTATGCCATCGATTGAAGACCACTAACATTTAAAGGGACAGTAATGTCAGAAAAAAATATTAACTATATAGTAGATACAATTAAGAGAGCGAGAACTTGCACTTATTTGTATCTCTTTGAGAGACATAGGAAAATAAAGTTCTCTGCTCCCTCCCCTTTCTGCTTGATGAGCTGTAAACTGTCAGAGAAAGATTCTGGTTTCTGGATCAGATGGTGGCTCTTCAGCAGCGCCGACATAGCGATACCTAAAAATAAATATTTAATCGGAACGTTCTACACCCATGTGCCTGGTTTGCAAGCACACGTTGTAGACCATTCCGATGAAGTATTTATCTTTAACTATTGTTATATCTGCGCTGCTGAAGAGCCACGTCTTGTCAAGTGACCAGAATCTTCTGACAGCTTTACAGATCATCAAGCAGAAAGGGGAGGGAGCGGAGAACTTAATTTTCCTATATCTCTCAAACCATAATGGTTTAAGAGATACGAATAAGTGCAAATATTCTCTTTTAATTGTATCTACCATTTTTTGACATTACTATCCCTTTAAGAGGTTAAATGCATAATTTAATTAATTGGGAGTTCAATAAATATTTTCTCTATGTAACACATTACCCCCATAACTGCCCCTCCTTTTCTCCCAGGGTCAGGATGTGAGGGGTGCCACATCCATATTGTCTTGCGCTGGGTATTATGTACATTAAATCTAGTGCCAGAGGGAAAGCTATTGCCCAGAGGCCTCTGGGGAGAGTGGATGAGACGTACAAAACAGCAGACTGATTTCTGACTGTGCAGTGGAGCTGGACATGGACAGTAACAGACCAGCACAAAAACAAGAGGACTCTGAAGACCCACTTGGATCAGGGAAGGGTAGTCTGCAGCGCCTCCTGCTGGAGGTGAAATGTCAGCATGTGACAAATTTATTAGCTGAAGCACACCAATGGGTACAAAAAATTACTCAAGTTTCTACTGGACCTAAATGGGGCTTTTTGACTCCATGCAAAGCAGTGCGCTGGACAACTCTGGGGCTCAATGAGTTAACGTCGAATTCTAGAGAAATTTCCAATGCAATGCTTTCTAGAATACAAGGTGTTAAAGCAGCAATTTAAGTTAATGTGAATTTTAATTGGTGTGGTGTAGTTGTTTTTCTCTAGATTTACTCTTATGTGTACCACATCTAAAGCACCTCTATGTATGGACAATGCTCTCCCACCTGGATTCCAGTCAGGACCATGAAAGGTTTCCTTAAGGGATTATCATGGAATACACCTCAGGGCTTTTAATTCAAATGCCAAGTGCAGAGAGCACTGGGGATGGTGGATGTTCTGCAATGGGAGGAGCCAGAAGACATCTAGTTCCCCGCCTCTTAGGGGGAGGAGTTTTACACCATAGTCCGAGCTTTCCCACAGACAGGGAATAAATAAAATGACAAAGCATGGGAGAATTGTCCAGCAACAGAGCATTTAAGGATCATGTTGAAATGTATCTCAAATGCATGCTTAATTATTGTGCAAATATGAATGTGTTTGATGAGAGCTGAAGTCCAGTCATCCCTCTTGAAGGGCACATTTACTTGATACCAGTGTTACCTGGTTTGTCTTTCTCTGTGGGTTCCGCATCTTCATCCTCTGGTTTCTTTTCTGCTGCGCCATCTGCTGGCTGCTCTGTGCTCTCTACTTCAGTCTCCTTTTCACTTTTCACTTCGGTTGGCTAAAATAAAAAGACAAAATAAAAATATGGGTTGATTAAGTGCTTAGAGTGTGCAACAAGAGGCTTTGTTTTAGATTTTCTCTTCTAACCTTATGGACTGCTTATCGAATATCTTAACACAGACTGCCAGACAAGTGGAGAGCCATCAGGCATTCAGAGTTTATTTACTATCAGAAACAAGGAGAGATGTGCAAAACAGCAAGAAACTACACTGCACTACAGAGAAATAGTACCCATTAATTTAAATTGGGATTCAAACCCCATGAGTGTTAGAGGTCTCAAAGGCATTGCTTTGTAATGCGTTTGAGAACGATAGTATTCAAGGGGTTAAAAATCAGTTGAGTGCCAGAGAGGCACGCAACACATTGCAAAGCAATGTGTTGCGTACCCCACTGGCACTCAAAGGGTTAAGTCAATGGTCCCCACTTGTGCCATCCCTACAGGAAAGCTAAAGGGACTAGATGGTCCACAGAACTCTATTCACTCAGTGAGGGTTCCTGTCAGGGACAAGAATAGAGCAAAATAATAATAATAATAATAATAATAATAATAAAAATAAAAATAAAATCTGTAGAAGGTTTCCCAGCACAGTGAAATCACCCTGACTCATGCAGGTCACTCAGAGAACAGAGTGATCTCCGGTTGGTGCTGGGGTATAGAGGGTGGAGCTTTGTTTTGAGTACCCTGTCTCCTTCCAAGACGACTCGCTATACCCCATGGTTCCTGAAACTCTGAGACTCATGAGAAAATGAGATTATTATTATTTTATTTTTTTAACTTAAAAGGTTAGTACTGTATCTTTTAAATAAAATGTAATATTGTAGATATTACAAAAACAAACTGATCCAAGTCCCATCTCTCAAACCTTTATAGTTTGAGAGATATACAATGAAAAAGTTCCCCCTCCCTCCCCTTTCACAGACATCAGTCTCTAGCCGACAGAAGGACATCCTGGTCCCAGGACCGGCCGGTGGCTCTTCAGCAGAGCGGAAATAATGCTATCTAAAAAGAAATACTTCATTGTAACTGTCTACAAAGTGTGCTTGCAAACCAGGCAAACTTAGTAGACCGTTCCAATTAAGTATTTCTTTTTAGATCTCGCTATTTCGGCTCTACTGAAGAGCCTCCCTTGAGTTGCACAACTCGAATCTCCTTCTGTCAGCTTTACAGCTGACATCTGTGAAAGGGGAGAGGGGGGGTTAGTATTATATCTCTCAAACTATGAAGGTTTGAGAGACAGGACTTGGATCAGTTAGTTTATTTTTATAATTTATCTACAATATTACATTTTATTTAAAAGAGACATTACTATCCCTTTAATGATAAATCCTTTTCACTTCATCCACAGAGGGATGCAGGGATCATAAGCATAGGGCTCCTTCTACCAAAAGAGAGCAGTCTTCAAACAAACCCATCCCACTCCCTGGCCTCTATACCTCTCAGCCAATCAGAGATCACTCCATTTATTTGTGTCACCTCCTCCGCTGGAATATCTTCATCTCTTATTTTTAGTTCTGGGAGCCCTCACAGTGGGGAGAGTTTCTGGGACCTGTAAATCCCGTCTCCTTTGCTACACTTTCCCGTTGGTATTGCGGAGTGGGAGATCATTATCCTTTCTTCGCTCCTGCTTGCCTTGGAGAGCTGGACACATCTTGGGCCCTGTGTTACCCCCACAAGGTCCGTGACTTCCGGTTCTTGTGGGTCATATGGGAAGGGGGGGGGGGGGGGGAGAGACTGTGGCAGTGGTTTTCTCTGCAGAGAACCTGGCGTGAATTACTTGTCGCCAGCCATGGCTGTTGCCTTTCACTTATTTTCTCCACCTCTCCCCATGGGGAGTTGGTCACTCCTTGATCTTGTTATTTTCTCAAGTGCACAGTCTCCTTGTGGTCAGAACGTAAAACCATGAGCGAGAGTGAGTGAACATAAACATTCTGTTCTCCGTGTTAAACACTGCTTGGAGTGCTACAGGACTAGACAACCTTTGGCTCACCGGTTGTTGGAGACAACAACTGGCCAACCAGCCAACAGCTTGTTGAGGATGATGGGAGTTGAAGACCCCCAGCAGCTGGAGAACCAAAGGTTGTGTATCCCTACACCAGTAGATTTCTCTCCTTATACACACACACTGTGGAAACCAGGGATATCACAAAGCCCCAGTTTTTTTCAAGACGCTTCTCTCTCTCCATCTGTGACTGTTGCTCAGCACATTGTAGTGCAGAACTAAACCAAGAAGTGTCTGCGAGGTAAATCAAGCCTCAGACAGGAAGTACAGAGCTCCCCCTAGTGATCTCCAGGAAGAATTTACCAACAACTCAATAGGTACCAGTAATCAGTATCAGCACCTTAGTTGGGAGTTCTTGATCAATGTGTGCCCCTCCATAACACCCATTTTATTTTGTAAGCCTTTTCCGTATCAAACCACAAGAGAGTGCACTAAGGACATAACACAAAAGGAAAAAGTAGAGCAAACGTGGTACAAGACAGCTGTAAAATAATTGTAACACTAACCCCATGGACGCCATCCAGTACTAATTTAAGATTAATTTTGGAGCCCCAGTCCACAAAGAAATGCTTCATAGGGGCCATTAGGATTTTCTGCCCAGAGGAAAAGTGGAGTTCATTAGGAAGGGGTAGTGTTCCTTTAGCAAATCTCGATTTTATGGAACGCTTTCAGTATCTTTTACTCAGCAAAACTATGGGCTCTATGAGCAGAGAAAAGTGGTGTAATTTCTGGGAGAAAACGTCTGCATCACGGGAAACAAATAAACCTCATTTGATATAAACAGCGCTTCAAACCATTTAAAGGGATAGTAATGTTTCATAATAAAAGCAGCTCCAATTAATCTTCGTAGTATTTGGGCCATGGAGAGTGTTATTTCATTACTGTCAGAGTTGTAGTTCAAGAGTAATTGAATGATGAAGTATCCCCCCTCTCGCCCCTTTTACCTAGTGTAAGCCCCACCCCTCAGATGCGTAATCTGGTCTCTTAACCGGACAGATCAATGCAAGGGACAATCTTACTGTGATCATAAGGAAAACCCTGCCCACCTTGACAGGTTTTTCCCTTATGATCACTGAAGATTGTTCCTCTCTGTGATCCATCTAGACAGTCTTGCTGCTCTGAGGGGAGCAGTGTTACATCAGTAAAAGGGGCAGCAGGTGGATACTTTTTCATTCAATTACTCTTGTACTACAACTCTGACAGTATTGAAATAACACTCTATGGCCCAAATACTATGACGATTAAATGGAGCTGCTTTTATTATGAAACATTACTATCCCTTTAAATGCAAAGCAATGTGTTCCCTCTATAGAATTCAAAAGGTTTAAAGCTCCCAATCAATGTTTATATTTCATTAGGATTCAGCTGGATTGCAACAGAATCTCATCATTTTTGGCCTGGAGCACGTGGCATTAAATGACTTGGAATAAAGTCACATCAGGAAGACTTGTTCCACTGCGAACTTACCTTCTCTGCTGGTGGCGCTTCTGGTGTCACCTCTGTTTCCATCTTCTCCTCTTCAGGGGCATCTGCTACAGAGAGTAAGATTACATCAAACCAGGAGCACAATGGTTTTTTTCTTTTTTTTATACGGCAACACCTCTACAATTCACACAGTCTTTAATCCAATGAACACTTTAAAGGGGATCTATCAACCCAGTACAGATGTTTGTTAAATGTTAGATTACCTAGGCATTAGGTAGAATTTGTGAATTTTTTTTTTTTTAATCATCTGTTGCCAAAAATTAAAGAGTGCACTTCCGTACAGACTGCGGGTACAGTGCTATACCCGCAGTCTGTCACTCTTCCTCCGCTCCCCTCCCTCTATCCAGCCTCCTCCGATGACGGAGGCTTCTGTCTGTAGGCTACAGCAATCTCATTGGCTAGATATCAATCTCTGGCCAATGAGACCTCTCCAGCTTACAGACAGGAGCATCCATCATTGGAAGAGGCTGGATAGAGGGAGTGGAGGAAGAGTGACAGACTGTCAATATAGCGCTGTACCCGCAGTCTAAACGTAAGTGCACTCTTTAAACATTAATTTTTGGCAACAGACGAAGAAAGGGAAAAAAAAAAACAAATTCAAGAATTCCACCTAATGCCTAGGTAATTTAACAAACATTTGCACTGGGGTGATAGATCCCATTTAAGACCTATAAGTAGTTTCCATTGTTCTTCAGACCACGTGCTTGATACCTCTAGCACATATGCATTTAACCATTATTTTATTCCAGCACAATTATTTGCGTCAACATAATTTTCAATACCAACATCTGAGAATTACTGAATCAAAAATAATAAGGTGAAATGAATTGACATTTTACCTAAACAAAGAAATACAGCTTAAAATGGATAGTAAGGTTTCAAAATAAAAGCAGTTCCAATTATTCTTTATAGTTTTTGGGCCACGTAGAGCAGTATTATCATACTCTATGATGTGCAGTTCCAGAGTAACTGAATGATAATATGTAAAAGGGGCGGGAGGGGGACACTGACACACTGCCTCCCCTTAGACGTGGAATCCAGTTGCTTGACACGACAGCTTGCAGCAAGGGACAATGTTCTTACTGTGATCATAAGGAAAACCCTGCCCCCTTGAAGGAGGAAGGGATATTTTTCCTTATGCTAATAGAAGATTGTCCCTTGCTGTGATCCATATGGATGGTTTTGCTGTGCATCTTTACATAGGTAAAAGGGGTGGGAGTGAGGACACTTTATGATTCAATTACTCTAACTACACATCAGAGAATGAGAACACTCCACATGACTATCCCTTTAATAATTCTAAGTGATATTATTCTGTTCTAAACTCCAAACCTTGACAACTAAGGGTACAACATAAGTAGATTTAGATTTTAGCAAAGCCATGATTCAGTTAGTGATGGGACTCCAAGGTACTTGACTGTTTAAGAAACTGGCAGTAGAACAGACAACAGTGTCAGTGAATAAAACAGAGGTTACAGTTGGGGTTGTTGCTAGGGCCTGTTCTCAGTGTTTTCGTTAGGCATATTAATAGTGGTATTCAAGGTAAAGTGAGCATTTTTTGCAGACACAATGATCTGTAACAGCGTTAACATTGGCAGGTGAATAAAACAAATGCATAATAATATTTTGAGAAAATTGGAGAAATGGACAAGAGTAAGGGCGTTAAAGTTTAATGTCAAAGTGCAAAAATTGTGCATTTGGTTCATACATAGAAAGTAGGCTTAAAGGGATAGTAATGTTTCACAATAAAAGCAGTTCCAATCAATCTTCATAGTATTTGGGCCAGGGAGAGTGTTATTTTAATACTGTCAGAGTTGTAGTACAAGAGTAATTGAATGATAAAGTATCCCCCCCGCCCCTTTTACTGATGTAACACTGCTCACCTCAGATGTGGAATCTGGTCACTTGACCGGACAGATAACAGCAAGGGACAATCTTCTTACTGTGATCATAAGGAAAACCTCACCCCCCTTGACAGGTTTTTCAGGATTTCCCTTATGATCACTGAAGATTGTCCCTCTCTGCGATCCATCTGGACAGTCTTGCTGCTCTGAGGTGAGCAGTGTTACATCAGTAAAAGGGGCGGGGGGGATACTTTATCATTCAATTACTCTTGAACTACAACTCTGACAGTATTGAAATAACACTCTCCATGGCCCAAATACTATGAAGATTAATTGGCGCTGCTTTTATTGTGAAACATTACTATCCCTTTAAAGGGACACTAATGTCTCATAAAAAAAAAAATAAAAAAAAAAAAAAAATCTAGTTTTGTAAAGATTAAAATAAAAAACTATATGCCACAAATCCTAATCTCACAAACCGCTACAGTTTGAGAGCTATAGGCAAAGTTCCCCCTACCTCCCCTTCTCCTGACGTCGGCGTCTAGCTGACAGCAGGAGATCCAGGTCCAGGGACCGCCCAGCAGATCTGCAGCAGAGCCGAAATCCCGTTATTTCAAAAGAATTACTTCATTGGAAAGGTCACAAAGCGTGCCTAATTAGACCGCTCCAGTGAAGTAATTCTTTTTAAATAATGCGATTTTGGCTCTTCCGAGTCGTAGGACTTGAATCTCCTGCTGTCAGCTTTACAGCTGACATAAGAAGGGGGGGAGGGAGGGGGAACTTTGAATGCCCATCTCTCTCAAACCATAGTGGTTTAGAGATAGGATTTCTGGCACGTAATTTATTATTTTAACCTCTACAAAACTATCAGTGAACAATTCTCAGTGGAGGATGTTGCTTTTTATTGTGTATTAATTGCCCGGCTTGCTCCTTCGTGTCTTTGCTGACTGCAGGCAGCTGTTCAGACGCACTAACGGAGGAAAAGAGGAAGGCAGATGACGTGGAGAGAGCTGTAACAGAAGAAAGATGGCTGCGCTCTCCCTCGTCTCTGCTGAAGACGTGGGCTATAGTTTCACCTACAGTGAAATTATTTAGTAGGTGAAACTGCCACATTGTGATCTTTATCCTGTGAGTCACTGGTTGTAGGTGGTTGTTGTGCTGGATGGGTGTGCAATGCATTGCTCCACAATGAGTTTCATACCCCCTGGCACCCAAAGGGTTAAGTGGTTTTTCAAAGGAATATCACCCAAGTTTTAGGTGTTGGCATTCATGCAGTGAAGCATCACTAATTCAGAAATGCACAATTAGGAATGAGCCTACCAGGCTATACAGGGGCGTCTGAATTAAAATATTCAAACATTCCACCTCGGGTTAAGGCCCTTTTAGTGCCATAAATGGAGAATATCCTGAAGCACATTACAAAAATCCTGATAACGCCCACGTGGCAACCCAGCCAAGAAGTGCCAGGCAGCTCCCCAATGAATGAGGAAAGCAGCCAACCCCAGGCGTCTGTTTCAGCCATCTTATGCCTCGTCTGTGAGGTGCAGCTGTTTTCTCTAGGAACTAATGAGCAAGTAACATCAGTGACAATATCCATATTCATACACTGGACACGCACAGCTAAGATTTATTTACTCGTTGGAAATCAAACTAATTCAGAGTGTCACAAATAATCATGAATGGTTACTAATGTGCGTCACTGTCACCCGGCGTCTGCAATATTTTTTAGTAAACTCCCACAACATGTGAACGCAGAATGACATTTCAAATCAACCCCCCAGCATTCAGATTTCGGTTGTTTACACTGGTAAATGTCATCTATGCTTCAAGTCTGAAGAAAAAGACACAGAAGATTTCAACCCTTTGAGTGCCAGAGGAGTAAATCCACCATTCTGCTTTTATACTCATGCACTTTCTACTGTTAAAGGGATAGTAATACTTGAAAATAATTTTGTTTTGTATTGTAACCCTTACAAAAAAACATTAAAAATGATACAAGTCTTATCTCCCAAACCATAAAGGTTATTCACAAGTAAAATAAAGTTCCCTTTTCCTGGCTGTTTCAGCCAAGTCCGCCATCTAGTGGACAGATTTGGAATCCGGTCCACAGATCAACCGGAAGCTCTTTAGCAGTGCTGAGATCACGATCTTTAAAAATAACTATTTAATTGGAACTGTGTACATAGTGTACCTGGCTTGAAAGCACACTTTGTAGACCATTCCAGTGAAGAAATTATTTTTAAAGATGGTGATCTCAGCGCTTCTGGAGAGGCACAGCCGGTCCCAGGACCGGATTCCAAATCTGAAGGGTGGAGCAATGACGTCACTCCAGGGGAAACTTTACTTCTGAATATCTCCCAAACCATAAAGGTTTGGGAGATAAGACTTATATCATTTTTCATGTTTTTTAAGGGCTACAATACAAAATATAATTATTTCCACGTATTACTATCCCTTTAACTTGTTATTTACCAGAGAGGTGCTGCTCCCCATAAATTTTTTTATGCACAAAGGCAATAGTGGAAGGATTCCGAAGCAAATCAATGGCACCACAGGAGACCATGTAAATTTACCACTGTTTTAAGTGAGTTTTTAACCCTTTGAGTTAGAGAGAGGTATGCAACGCATTACAATGCTTTGCATACCCCTCTGACACTAAAAGAGTTAAATCCCTTGGATGCTAGATGTCTCCAATGTGTTCCTTTTGCAATGCATTGGAGACCACCAGCACTGACGGAGTCAAATAACCCATTTTAACCAGTGAGAATTTATATTTTCACCTAAGGTACAGCCTTCAGCCCAAGAACTGCTCCCCCCTATACTCTGTGCATATCCCCAAGGCATTTCTACAGAAGCAGACTGCTTGTCTACAGATTTACAAGTCTGGATTTCTTGCTTACCAGGCTTCTCTGGCTCCTCGGGGGCGGTCCCTGCTATACAGCTGCTCTCCAATCCGTAGTTAGGGTCAACTTTTCCCAGTGCTTTGGCAGCTTCTTGTACCTTTTTGATATGAGCCTCGACCAGCTCCAGCGGCACTTCCTCTCGAACACGGGAGAACTCCTCTGCAGGGAAAAGGTAATGAGTGAGTATAATGAACTATAGTCATTCTGCAGCAAGCCAACTACATCATAGGGAATATATGAAAATTCCCATGATACTTGTTGATTTAAATGAGGATTTTAACCCTCTTGAATGGTATGTGGTCTAGCATTCAAGGGATTAAAAGCCCCATTTTAAACAATGGAAATATCCTCACCCTATAGTGCAGTTGGTTTGACCCAGAATTACTTTAGTTCACTTGTTCTCAATTTTTTTTTTTTCCCACGAGAGCCCTTAACACAATCTGGAACTTTCAGGGCACCCATAGCAAGCTTCATGTATTTTGTCAAAGGCATAATGGCTGTACAATACAATACAATACATACATATTTTATATATACACACACACACACACACACACACACACATATACACACACACACATATACACACACACACACATATACTGGGCAGCAGAATTAAAATGAAGGACTGTGTACCCAAGAGGTCTATGCAGTAGAATGCCTTAACTGTGAAGGGGTAAACTGTGTGACCAAGTCCTAACACCACCTTATATTTACCATTACTGAAAAGGTCCCCAATGCAATGCACTGGAGAACTATCTGGTATTCAGTGGAGTTAAAGGAATAAGGCTTTAAATTATCCCGTGTTTAATAGTATAAAATTATTTTAACCTGTTGGCTTTTGTTTTCTTTAATTCCATGCACCTTCCATGTTTCCTCTATTCCAGTTCTCTTCCACCCCCTTACTGGGCAACAACCTGCATCCTATAAAGCACGGGCGTCCAGCTGGCGGCCCACATGATCTCGGGGTGAGGCCACCTTGAGATTTTTTTTTTTGTTACCCAATTAGCTAGCACACGAACTACTAGGCCAGTAAAACCTATTCCTGTGCTTGCCAGTTCAAGAAAACATGTCTCACAGCAGTACTGTTGCAGACAATCAATAATTATATTCCTTTCTTTAACCCATTGATTGCCAGAGGGGTACTCAACGTTGCAAACATCTCTGGCACTCAAAGGGTTAATAGATCTCCAATATGTATGTATGTATGTATGTATGTGACCCATACAATCATGGCTTTCTGTGAGAACGTCCCTGCTATACAGGGTCTGAAACGCAAGTGTATCTATAAACAATGTTAAGCCCTTAAGGGCCAGCAGACCACAGGTACTTTTACACTTAAGGACCACAGACTACATTCAGGGAGCCGGTACATACGAGTGATCACACCTACTGGCTCCCCGAAAGAGGCAGAATCTGACTGCACCGGTCTTGACGCAGTTTGAGACTCCCTGCATGATCACAGCACACCCGCATGAACGCTTTTATCAAAAATGTTAGAGCGTGCCAGGACCGTCATTGGTCCTTAAGGGGCTTAAGAATTCTTCCATTTGTTTTTCTCTATACGCACTGCTCCTTCACCTACAGATAAATGGTAATACATATATGCACACAGTTCTCATGACGGTCTGCAGACATGGTTGAGTTAGTGCCTGTAGACAGAGGGCGCTCACAAACTGGGAGAAAGAACTGAAAGGACATGGATGGCAAGGAAACGGATATAAAATTCAAATATCCTCACCTAATGACAAGAGAACAAAAGAGCATTTGTCTATTGCGGACTATTAAAAGCATCAGGTGACAGATTAACCCCTTCAGTGTCAGAGGTGTGTTCAATGCATTGCTTTGCACTACAACTGACTGCCAGAGAGAGGCGTTTAAAGATTAAAGTTCACTATAAACACCCCCTGGCAACCACAATACTACTCTGCTGTTTGATTTAAAAGTCCAAGCTACTAAATTCCCATCATTCACTGCCAGGATTGGCTGGATGAGGTTGAAGGGAATTATAGTGCAATTAACAGCTTGAGAGCCACACATTGCTCTTCACTGTACTACACAATACCCACTGAGATGGACACGTCTAACAATCACAAATCCTCTACAACGTACGTCCCTTATTAATAGTTACACATCAAATGTAATTATATTTCCCATTCCAGTGGGCCGTATGCACAAATTCAACAGGAGGAATTCTAGGGCAAAAACAACAAATACAAATTCCCATTAATCTAAATGGGGGGTTTAATCATTTGAATGTTAGGCCTCCGGTACATTTCCACGTGATATACTGTACATCTCTAGCAGCCAAAGGGTTACAATTTCCATTTCAATAAATAGGAGTTTGTATTTGTTCTCTGTCGAGCAGTTTCATGCCAGCATTTCTCCATTTTATCTTTACGTATGGCCCTACTGCATTCCCAGAAGTAACAATACCTAGAGCAGCCTTGGCCGCAGCAGCTGCAACTCTGGGATCCACCACCGAGGCGAGAAAGGCGACGGTACTCATGACAGGATTGCCAGACTGGCTGAAGGGGACCGGTTGGTAGGCAAGGGGTCCCAGGGAGGCATTTGAGTTCTCCAGGTAGGGATCCTCGATGGGCAGCCTGAGGAAGTGAAGGATGCACTCGTCCTGTGTGCGGCTCCCCACGTGCTCAGACACTTTGTTCCAATCATCTTTGTACATCTCCAGGGCCTGGAACCACACGTTCATGTTAAAAGGATACATAACGGAGCTAGGGATCATTTATCATTACAGGAAAAGGAATTCTAAATATGTAAAAAAAATAAATAAATATAAATATATATATTATATGATATATACACACTTTTTTTATATATATTTTGTAGGGCTTATCTCCCTGAGTAAAATAAGGGTACTCCCACTGCTGAGAAGTGTTTTATTCAATAGTTATTACAGCTCAAACTTGAATTGTTTAGTTGCAGTAACTCAGTGTCCTGATATTGTACAGTGGAGCCATTTCTATACCATACTATGGACAGGCCATTGAGATATTGCACATAAAATAATTCAGCTGTAATTACTTTTTAATAAATACCTCAGCAGTGGGAATACCCTTGTTTTATTCAGGAGGATAAACTGTACAATATATTTATATTTAAGTATTAAAATCCCTTTAATTTTGCACTGTTTGAGGACTTGTGACAAAATAAACCGATTTTGGATACAAATACAGAATTTGTCTTTGTTCTCCTGGGCAACTTTGTAACATCAAGTTTCACAAAATGGATATTGTTTTCTATGGGATAGATGACATGGATGACAAAGTTACAATCATTTTCAAGGTCATTCTTTTGTTGCCCCAAACTGTCCTCTGCAGGTACAAATTGAATTTTAGGTCACCTTGGTTTGCTGTTGCCTACACCTGTTCTAGAAGGCGACATCTGCCTCTCCAGCTGCTCACTGCATAGGGAAGATTACAGTTACAGTCTCCCAACAGGTTGAGAGCCAAAGGCTTCATATTCCCTATTCTAAAGGTACAGTGGATACTGGGCTCGTTATCAGAACAGACAGAGCATAATACCTCTCTCCAGCCCTTCCCACTAGTGTCACAGTGCAAACACCATCAACCATTCCTGTGCCCTTGCTCAGGAGGAAATGTTGTGTATGAGGCCATTAACTATCTGAACCCGATGTACCCTCTGTACAGTAGTGGCTGGTAAGAGGTGAACATTGCAGCCTTCATTGTCTTCTATAGCTCCCAGTCTGTTCACTACCACATCACACACTCTATTTTCACCTGAAAATAAAGCACCCATCCACTTCTGCATCAATGCAAACCTCCCTTTACACAGCAAGGTTCTTTATGTGGCGCTCACAGATATAAATCTGAAGAAATGGATCACACGGTGCAGTTCAACCAAGAAGCTTTTCAATGTGCCACCTAAATCTATGGGAAGGTGCATCTGTTCCCTACAGGTGCAGCTGGTATACATCACAATTGCGCCTCCCTTTCTTTCTGCATACTACCCCAGATGTGGTGTTACTTTGATGATTATGGGTCTATATCTAATACTACCCCCCCCCCAACTTTTTCATGGCCTGAAAATTCTAAGGGCCCCTATAAATATGTTTTTGTTCAAGAAAACATCTTAATAAAGTTTTGGATGTCATGTCCATAGACGATGATGGGATAATACAGTTTTAACCATTTTAAGACCAGAGATGTGCCACACGTTGCTTTGTAACTATGCACCACTCTGATCTTGAAGGGGTTAAGTAGGCTCATGCTCTGCCTATCTCAGTTTGAAAAAATTGCCAGTAACTGTCATGTCCGTCTCAGAGGACCTCACACCAACGACGGATTTAAGATTTTATTTATGGAACAAAGGCACAAAAGAACAAAATTTATAGCGCCATTAGGATTTTCTGGGCATGATAACTTAAGTGGAGAGTAATTAGGTGGCAATATCTCTCCTTTAAACAGGACAGGGTGACATTTGTAGCTGTAGTAATGGTTCTGTTGGACGATCTCCCAGAGAAGTCATGGTGAGAGAGCAATTACTTCTGTGCTGACAATACAAACCTCAATCCAAACACGGGCAGTGAGGTCATAGAGAGGCCAGGAGTGGGAGAGGACAAGAGAGATCTGGCTGGTCAGTGCTATAAGGACGCGTGTAATTGTTACACACATGCACGCTGTTCCAGTGAGTCAAAGTCTCGATCATGGGGGAAACAAATGACACCTGAATAGTTTGTGTTGTGGCTATATTTGTATGAAAAGTCTTATAGACAAGTGTTGCCATGGAAATAGAAAACAAAAACTGCTTAAGGACCAGTTAATCTCGCGTGCAGCAAGCACTTGAGGACCACAGACCATTATTTATTTATTTATTATTATTATTATTATTGCGCATCGGGTTCAGGGCTCCATGACTGTCCTTGCATTGCATTGGCTCCCCAGCCCATGACATGCCAGGACCTTTCAATGGTCCTTAAGGGGTTAACACAGCATAAGGTAAACCTCAAAACTCCAGACATACATTTTGGCCTTAACCCCCTTAACGACGAGCAGTCTGGGGAAGTGACCTTCCCTTAAGAACCACTTTGATCTTTGTCATGTACCGGCACACCAAAACCGGGTCAGAAAGACATGGAAATGTCAATTTCAGGCCCCGCTAGTGCTTACAGCACTCCTACAGAAGCACTTTTAATACATTCACAGTTGCTTCAGGGGAAAAAAAATGGTAACAGTCCTGACACGTCATCAGTTGTTAACGGGTTAATGGGCTCAGTCACTGAGGTGCCGCTGAACAATTCTAGGCACAAAATGTGCCCTGCAAAGGACATGCCAAGGATACCCTTCTACTGAGCGAGAGAGAGATTTCGGTGCTGGACTCACTGTGGGTGGAACCAGACGGATTAATATGTAGATTTTTCCTCTCTAATGGCACAGCGGAGTGAAAGATATGACTGGGCAGCCTCTAAGGATGTGCTATCCAAGAACAAACTACTAAGTTACATTGCCTCTCAGTGTGCTCTTGTAACACCTTTAGTTTTAGGCCTCCCTAAGGGTAGGGTATCCTTTGCATGTACCCTATATACAGTGACCTTGAGGACTCACCTCTAGGAGAAGTAGCGTTTCCTGCTCCGTCCATTCTCTTCCAGCACTCGCAGATTTACTCTGTGAAAGGAACCAAATAAATGCAGGTAAATTGGGAACAGCAATGTGTTTCTACCCACCCCTTCAATGTCACATTCAAGGAACTATACATATTAACCCTTTAAGTGCCAGAGGGGGGAGCAAAATATACAGGGGAGGGCTGGCAACTTGTGGCCCAGGGGGCAAATTCAGTCAAGTGGCCCATTTCTATATCGCTCAAGCCCACTGTCCCAGCCCACCCACTATTGTTAATTTTAAAATTGGCATTAATGTTGTGAAGTAAGGCAACTGATACCACATAACTTACAGCTGAAATGAGGCTACACTATTGTGCTCCTACAAAGCTTACAGTTTAAGTAATGCTACACTGGTTATACTATAGAGCTTACAAGGGAATGGATTATGCTACTAGTGTAGCTCCTTCTGGATTGTTCCTCTGTGGTGTCGTTTGTGTAGCTCCATTTCAATTGTAAGTTCTATGTTATCACTAGTGTAGCTCCATTTACAGCAGCAATTGGGAGATTTAGTGAGAAGCAGTGGCCCACCAGCCCAGACATATGACCGGCCCAGGGGGCAATTGCCCCCCTGCCCCCCAGGCCAGCCCTCCCCTGAAAATATAGCTTCATAATGCACTACACACACCTCTGATTCTCACTGTTAACACACTAACTATAAATTCCATAATACGCAAAATATTTAATTATAAAATAGAGAAGTACAGACACCTATCGGTTTTACCCCACCACCCAGTGTAAATGACTACGAAAACTTAGCCATAATGCAGAGGTAGACAAGATCAGGCATCAAATGCTTGATTACAGGTAGATTACGTGACAGTGCCCTGACTGACCCACCGGTGCTGAATGAGAGCAAGTTCCTGAACAATTGCACTGTTAACAGCATTTGAGGACTGGAGTTACCTACAACTACCATTGCAAGTTGGGTGCAACATTGTCTGCTCCACAAGCAGGGATCAGCCGGCCAGGGCTTCCTACAGCAATTCAGTCACGGGTAAAGAATGTGTCCCATTTTCCTACCTTTGCTAAGGTTTTCTTTGAATATACATCTGTTCTCAGCCCAAAATTCTGAAGGTCTGTTGGTTTTTCTTTGCTTTTTTCAGGAAAATGCAGCATCTGTTGAGAAGAGGGCACCTAAAAAAGGCAAAAAGGATAATTCAGTCCAACTGTGCTGGGAAAGTCGATACCACAGTCTGTCCCAGTTCCCAATGTACCAATAGTTACTTAAAACTAGAAAAAAAAAAAACCAAAAAAAAAAAACCAAAAAACAAAAAGAGAAGGCTGTTGATCGTGTCCATCATCACCCCATTCAATCTCCAAACTCCTGTGTAATGAAACTCAAGGAACACGTGAATTTTTATTTAAATATATAAAGTAGGTGGTAGATACAAATGTTAAACAAAAATTCGATACACCAGTCAAGCCATAAGACTTGCTTTTCCCACAGAAATCTCACATTTGCAGTGTTGTTACTACTGCAAGGGATTCTGGGTAGGCATATGCAA
Source organism: Rhinophrynus dorsalis (assembly GCA_037306005.1). Taxonomy (NCBI): domain Eukaryota; kingdom Metazoa; phylum Chordata; class Amphibia; order Anura; family Rhinophrynidae; genus Rhinophrynus; species Rhinophrynus dorsalis. The sequence continues at coordinate 485,535,019 of CM074723.1, forward strand.
ATAAGTTTAACAAGGAATCGCCTTTTTGCCTCAGATTCCACTTTATACATGGATTCCTCATTAGAGTATGTGTATGATGAGCAACAGCTTTAAGACACAACTCAGGAAGAGATGCAAAGCCAGTGAACCCCTCATGGCCGTTTTGTTTTTAATGCAACTTATCAGCATGAGGTTGGTTTTACTGGCTTACTATTGAGGCTTGGCGCACATGTGGAGCACAAACTGAAAAGGTTATGGTGGGGAAAAAAGTGACGAAAACCCCTTCCACCTGAATTTGGTGGGTGGTAGATACAATGGCCACAAGACTTGCTTTTCCCACAAATATATATATATATATATATATATATATATATATATATATATATATATATATATATATATATATATTTATTATTTCCATGGTTTGTATTGAGATAAAAGCTAATGTCAAGTGACTGATTAGGGTCTACTGCTCTTGTATCCAGAAATATTGTTATCCCAGTACATTTCAAGTGATTTTGAACAGAATTACTTTATTGGACTGGTCTACAAAGTGTTCCTTCAAGCACTGTTTCGGCTCTGCAGATCTCCTTCTGACAGCTTTACAGCCGACATGGGGGGGGGGGGGGGAGACTTTAGGGGCAAAGAGCTCTCAAACCATAAAGGTTCAGGAGATGGGATTTGCTCCACATAATTTTTTTTTTTTTTTTAAATCTACAAAACATAAGATTATTACTGGACATTAGTGTTCCTTTAACTATGGCTGCAGAAAAAAAAAAAAAAAAAAAAAAAAAAAAAAAAAAAAAGAAAATTACACCAGTAGAAAGACTAGGTCAGTTTTTCATAAGGTCAGTGTATGTGAGAAACATATTTACAGCTGCCATATAAAAAAAGGAGATCCTGCAAAAATGTCATAATGCTGTACTTTTCTTCATATGTATAGGTGTGCAACTCTATGGGGTATATCAAAACCCCTCTCTATCCATAAAGAGAAAAACAACACACACACACACACACACACACACACACACACACACACACTTTTAGACATATTTGAAAACTTATTTCAAAACTGAGTATGTGTCATTTTAACCAAAGACCCAGAAGGTGTATAGTTTGTGCATCATAATTCTTACTATATGCAACATCACTAAAAAGGCTTCATTAGTATATGAGGTAGTGGCCTCTTAACCTTTTGAGTGCCAGAGGGGTACGCAACACATTGCAAAGCAATGCGCTGCATACCCCTCTGGCACTCAAAAGGTTATCATTACCCGGACACACAGGCTTTTACACTAGTTATATATAATGGAATCCTAGTTTGCAATTGAAAGTAAAGTAGTAATTACTAGGAAGCCTTGTTTTTCTGTCCATCATAACAAAAATGTGTTTTGACAAAACTACTGTGTACAATAAGTCTGAGAATCACTGACATAGGGAACGCACACATCTGAACAATGGGGTACTGCATGCAGTTATGACACAGCTCCAAGAGCCAGTGCTCACTCCTAATAATGCATAATATGGCACACACCTGAGGCGTCCTCATGTGTACAGGCACAAGACCAGAGGGAGTATCAGCGAGTACATTGAAGTGAGGCGTTGGGGGAGGGCCCATAGCCATAGGACGAGAATCAGCATCCACTTGGTAATTCACAAGGCCCCACTGCTCCAGGAACGCATGTACTCTGGGACAAAGGAACAAGAAAAATCAAACTCAGCCTGTATTAATAATGTTCAAGTGAATTCTCCATCAATCTCAACTGACCTCATCACTGCACAGACATCTCCAGTAAGGTTCCTTCTGCAGGCCGTGCTGGTGAGATACTCCTGCGGGTTCAAGCGGTAAGTGTCTATGATGAAGTTCCGGTAGGCTAGGTATCTGAGTAGAGTGCAAAAGAACATTGCATTTCACATACACAAAGCTAAAACACAAATGACCACATTTACCTAGATCATTCTACACAAAAAAGGTACTACCTAGGTAAACGTTACTCATTATAGACTTTAAAAGTGTGAAAGACAATCTGTTTTGGTGGAACTAGAGCCTGGGCCCACAAAAAGCTAACACACAATACTTAGAAGTTTACTTAAATGAAAGTTTGTTTTTGCCAAGTTTTTATAAACTATGTGCCAGGACTGTCATCGGTGGAAGTGTGTTAAGGACCGGTGACTGTCTTGGCACGTCATGGAATTCTGGGATCACAGATATAAATCTGTGGTCCTCTAGAGCTGCCTACCCCTGGACTGCTTGGTCATTAAGGTGTTAAATAGTAATAAAAAAATATGAAGATAAAAATAAAAAGTAGACACTTTGAATTTACATATTCTTCATGTAGTAGTAAGAGGACTCCCTTTAGAGCCAATTCTCTGATGAGGAAAGAGAGGCCGTCCTGGGTGCACAACACACAAATGAGGCTGCTTTTCCTACAATTATTCATCTCTTGAATGACAGGGACCTCCAAGGAAATGCTTCTCAATGCGATTGAAGCCTACAGCACTCAGAGCTAAAAATTGATCCCAAAATATAAAAGGGATTCTAACTGTATTCATATATTTGGGGAATTCCATGCATAACTTTTCCAGAGACCTCAAAAGGTTCCTAAAAGCAACCCTGTAATTAACCCCTTAAGGACTGGGGACATGCCAGGATCGTCATAACTTTCAGCCCAATAAGTACCAGTGACTGTCCTGCCAAGTAACGGGTTTAATGATCACAGCGCATCTGAGGGTACACGCTGCGATCATTCCGGGAGCAGTCAGTTTTAGCCTCTCTCTAGGGGAGCCAGTTTGATTGCTCACATGTGCCGGCTCTGCAAATAAACTGGCCTTGGTCCTCCGGTGCACAAAACCCCTGCTCCTTAAGCGGTTAAATTTACTATTTTTCAAACTGGTGAAACAAAAGTTACCTAATGCTTGGATCAGAGATGTCTGCCAGACACAGGCAACGGTTAGTAAGGAAGAGAGATGTGATGGGAACAATTACTGGGTATGAGGAAAGAACAGGAAATACTCACATTTCTGGAGTCTTTGACTTATTCTTTCCATTGAAGAATTCTGGAAGTGCCCGACGTTCAATCACATGAATGCTGCAAAACAAAGAGGAGGTTAATTTGTAAACAGGTTTTTTTTTTTTTTTATTAACCAGTTGGATACTATGCACTGGAGATCTCTCTGGCATCCATCTGATTCACACATTAAACTTATTGGGCCTTTTTTTTTTTTTCTTCATTTCAGAGGGTGTGCAGCACAAAAGTATTAAACAAAAGTGCAAAAGTGAGGGCACTAAAGTCACATCCAGAGTCCCATAACCCTTTGAGTCCCAGAGTGGTACGGAATGCATTGCTTTGAAATGAATTCTGTAACACTCTGGCACTCAAAGGGTTAACGACCCATGACGGTCATAGCACATCATCGGTAGATCTGACTTAACGACCCATGACGTACTATGACCGTCATGGAATTCCGGGGCTCCCCTCACGACTGCACGCCGTTCAGGAGGTCCGGAACCGGACTCCGGCCAATCCTTAAGGGGTTAAGGACACACTCTCAGTTGATATTGTACACATTGGTACTATTATAGCGCAGGGGTCACCAACAAGTACCTAGGGAGCTACTGGTAGCTCTTTAATCATTTTCCAAGCAATCTAGCCAGACACAGGTCCAGCGGTTAAAATGTGTTCCGATTCATTGGCCACTGCTGGGTTCCACTGACGAAAGCTTCACACTCACATTTACTGCAGCCGGAGAGCAGATAGAAAACCTGACAACACGTTACTAGTCTTCTCGCTCCACTCTGCTGCTATAGCTCTTTAATACCTGCTTACAGATTAATCTGAAAGCCTTGTCACGATGACTTATGTAGCAAGTATTGTGGGCAGTATGTGGCGTCAATAGTATGGAAAGGAATGAAGAGTTCATAAGAACAGCTTTAGAGATTGTTTAACCCTCCAAGAACCAAAGGGGTACAAAACATATTGCTTTGCAACATGTAGCATACCCTTCTGGCACTCAAATGGTTAATATTTACAATATTTTCTATGCATCTTAAGTTAGGTTTCTTGTTCGCTGTTTTCTCCACACTGGGACGGCAGTGAATCAAGGGCAGAAATGTTTGGTCCCCCAACTCCCATAGAGACTCGCCTTTGGAGAGTTCCAGCAGGTCCCCAAACTGCACACCGTGCCCAACTGTACGGGCAACACGTTACACCATTTGCTAGTTTATAATCAAGCGAGAGGCACACAGTCACCTTTCTCCCTTCCCACACTCATAAAGCTATTATTGTGCAACAATTTCCATCATCCTCAGATAGCCAACATCCAAATAAGGTGGAAGAGATTTAGTCAGCAGCAAATTAAGATCTGTTGGCTGCCCATCCCTGTTGTACGGATTGCTGCCAGTCATATCCTCATATAATGAGCCACTATATAGGACACTGCTAAACTGAAGTGGCCATGAAAGGGTTATGGAGGCATTTCTCACACCGTACATCAGGCTCAGACACACTGCTACCATCACGCTCCCAACCAGTAAGTTACGTGTGCATTCAGCTCCTTGTGTGGGGCTGCCTTTTACTTTATATGGCAAAAAATAGAAGAGTCAATGCTTTCCACGTTGCTGTATGAAACATTTTACAGAGATACTGGTGAATGTTACTGCACGTTACATTAGGGCAGTGGTTCTCAACCTGTGGGTCGGGAGCCCTTTGGGGGTCGAATGACGATTTGCCAGGGGTCGCCTAAAACCATCAGATATTTATACTTCGATTCATAACAGTAGCAAAATTACAGCGATGAAGGAGCAACGAAAATAATTTTACTGTTAGGGGTCGCCACAACTTGGGAAATTTTATCAAAGGGTCACGTCACTAGAAAGGTTGAGAACCGCTGCATTAGGGAGACACGTGAACATTTTAGGATTACTTTGGAAAAAGGAATGATTGGTACCCGTTATAGTCAAACCACGCTGCATAGCTTGGGATAATAATGTGGTTTGTCTGCTCTGTCACATTATCTTCGCCGTTGTCTATCATTCTGCTCTGGTCTCGGCTGGGATCTTCATCCTCCTAAACAGGACGAGGAGAAAAACAAAAAAGGACTTATTCCTCTAGAGCCCAACAATGTCTACTTACAGCTCTCAATGGCACCAAATAAGACAGAAAAGTAAAATATCACTGCATAACCACAGTGTACTGATCAGTGACATAGCCATTCCAACTGAACCACTTGTACCCCAGATGGGAAATATTTCAGTTCTCTGGTGGTCAGGACTGGGGTGGACATCTTTGTCGAACATGGATAATGTCCATAAAAGGGAGACCACCACCTAATAATTACACCTCCTAGTAACTTAACTACGGCCAGAAAATCCTAATGGTCCTTATGCCTTTTTTCAAGGGATACCCTCTTCAGTCTAAGTTAAGTTCATGGGGGCGGACATGACAGTTGACAGCAGGACCGTAGGAGACAAAACACACATTATAGTCTTAACAAATAAAAGAAAAGATGGGTGTACAGCGCATTGCTTCCTAATGTGTTGTGCATCCCTTTACTATCCCTTAAGGACCAATGTTTCACAAAAACAGCAGCTCCAATTAATCTTAATAGTATCTGAGCCACAGAGAGTGTTAATTCAATACTGTAAGTTGTACTTCAAGAGTAATTGAATAATAAAGTATCCCCCCTGCTGCCCCTTTTACCTAGTGTAAGCCACCTCCCCTCAGACGTGGAATATGGTCTCTTGACCGGACAGGTCGCAGCAAGGGACAATCTTCTTACTGTGATCACAAGGAAAACCCTGCCCCCCTTGACAGTTTTTTTTTTTTTCAGGTTTTTCCTTATGATCACTGAAGATTGTCCCTCTCTGCGATCCATCCGAACAGTCTTGCTGCTCTGAGGTGAGCAGTGTTACATCAGTAAAAGGGGCAGGAGAGGGATACTTTATCATTCAGTTACTCTTGTACTACAACTCTGACAGTATTTGGGCCATGGAGAGTGTTATTTCAATACTATGAAGATTAATTGGAGCTGCTTTTATTGTGAAACATTACTATCACTTTAAAGGATTAAGTAGGCTCACACACTGCCTGCTTCGACATGGAGGGGGAAGAAAAAACACACCCAACACAAAACTCCAAGTCTCCTGTCCGCCTCCAGGGAAATGACACCAAGGGACTGACTGAAGGGGTCATCTCTCAAACAAGGGCACATGGGTAAATTCATAGCAGCCATTAGGATTTTCTGGTTGTAACAAGGGGTGTGTGCATTTATGTGCGTGACTAACAGCGTTTGCGTGAGTATGTGCATATATTAGTAGGTATTAGATCTCTTTAAAGGGATAGTAATGTCTGAAAATAAATGCAGGTCAGATTAATCCTCATACACAGTGGGTCATGTAGAGCTGCATTTCAATATTCTCCGATTTGTAGCTCAACAGTAATTTGATTATAACGTTCCCTCTCCCTCCCCTTTTACCTACGTCACGCTGGCTCTCTAAGCCAGTCGGACGGAGCGCACCGAGGGACAATCTTCACTGATCATCAGGAAAATCTTGCCATCCCTTGTCACAAGGGGTACAGGGTTTTCCTTATACCTACTGCATGAAGACTGTCCCTCTCTGCATCCGTCCAGTCACATGGCCTGATTCCACATCTGAATGACGGTAGCTTACAGGAGGTAAAAGAGGAGGGGGGGGGGGGGGGATCATTTATTTTGGAATTACTGTTGAACTACAAAACAGAAAATACTGAAATGCAGCTCTACATGGCCCATTACATATAAGGATTAATGGGACCTGTGTTTATTTTCAGCAATTACTATCCCCTTTAAAGGAATACACACGTTATATTACCTTTCCACTAGCAGCCACAGCTTCTTCCTCCTGTTCATCTGGAAAACAAAACACACGCTGCAGAACCTCATAGCAAAAAATGCACAAAAATAAACCATGTAACATCACGGCTAAAGTAAAACATTATTATCAAAAGTATTTTACCAGGAAGGATACACTGAGATTCTCTCTAGTTTTCTATGTTCTGGGTACTTATTTTACATAACTCACAAGGGTGAAAGGCTGAGTTGATCTTGCTGGGACTAAAACCTGCAACCCTGGGGCATCAAGCAACTGAACCATCTCACCGGCACTGTTCTTGCATGCAAGCAGTTGGGTAAGGATACAGTAAAGTTGTGCAGCTGGCAGTCAGCCAGTCATATGAGGGCAGGAGACAATGTTTTATACACTGCATGTTAGGCTTCCCAGGAAGCCTTCAGTGGCAGGAGGTTTGGGGTTATGGACTTCAGCAAAGAAATTCAAGAGTGTATCCACCGATGGGATATCCAGGGACAAATAAAGTTCAGTTTGTGAGAACCAATCCAGATAGAACGGATTCATAGCGGCCTTTAGGATTTCAAGCACACATTAAACATGAACTGGGGTTATATACACTTAATTTTCCTGTAGGGCTTTTATAAAACTATTTGATTTCTGAGAAGAAATAATACGGATTAACTCAAATATTATCACTCTTTACAATCACAAACAAAATTAACCAAAATGATGCCTCAACATGACAGTCTAAAAATGAATAATAAATGTATAGGATTTTATTTCAGTCATCAACCATAAAATAATTTACGAGGAGAGACATAAAAAGGTATATCAACCAATTAAAATTTTTGGTGCCCCTTCCCATCACTCCATTCACAGTGCCCAGAGATCTGAAAACTGGTTGCTTGACCGGACGGATTGCAAATATTGTGTGCGTCAGTATAAAGTGGGCAGGGTTTTCCTTATACTGACACAATATTGCCCATCATTGCGATTCGTCCGGAGCAGCTTTCTGATCTCCGTTAACCGTGAATGACATAATGGAAAGGGGCAGGAGGAGGAGGAAACGTTTACTTCCATTTTCCCAAAGAATACAATGGCGCAGGCACTACAAAGGATACTATGCATTATATAAATGAAAATTGAACAGTCCATGTATGTTTGTATTATAACATCAAATTCAACCCTTTGCCTATTCCGGTTTACCACTGTTGTTCCAAAAGGAGGCAAAACACAAAAAACAAAACAAGCCCATCAATACGGCAATTTAACCCCTTAACGACGGATGACTACCAGGTACGTCCCCCGCAGAAACTGTGACTTAGTGACAAAGGACGTACCTGGTAAGTCACAGAAGTCCAGATCTCTGTGCGGCTGCACGCTGCTCGGAGACTCCGGACTTGTTTGGGGGAAAAAAAAATAAAATAAAATAAAAAAAATGTTCGGCGGGCGTTAAGGTGACAGCCGCGTACGAACGTGGCTGTCACTAAGGGGTTAAATTCTGCTTTGAATGGGGGGGGGGGGATTCCTTCTTGATTCCAAATGGCAATCCAATTTCTCCTTGAATCAACAAGCACTAAATGTATATTAATCCCAATATGAATGTACATAGAGGGCTATGTATGGACAGAAGCTTAGAGAGTAGTATATAAGTGGAATAGCCTATCACCAAAAGTGGCACAGGTTAATACAGTGAGGGAATGTAAACATGCATGAGATATAGGCATAAGACTGTCCTGAAGACCAAGGACCAAATAAGATCTGATGTATTTACAGTAGGGAAAAAAATGGGCAGACTAGATGGGCCAAATGGTTCTTATCTGCCATCAAATTCTATGTTTGTATCTTAGAGTTTATTAAAGACAGGAGCGCCAAGGCAATTTTTGTGTGCGTGTGTGTGTGTGTTTGGAGTGTGTTATGTGTGAGTGACCACATGCACCTGCTCGCAGTGGGAGAGGCTGAAAAGGACTGCTTCAGTCTTAAAGCAGTCAGTTTTAAACTCTCAACCCCAGATCATAGTGTGCCAGCAGGCGTGCTTTGATTAAAAAAAAAAAAAAATAAGTGACATGCCAGGACTGTCACAGGTCCTTAACAGGTTAAAGGGATAGTAATACTTTATTACTACAATCCCTCATATTGTAGGTATTTGCAAAATAATTTAATAGCCCCCAGGTTCATCTCTCAAATCTTTATGGTTTGAGAGATAACCGAAGGCAAAGTTCCCCCTCCCTACCCCGTTATACTGACTGCAGGGGAAGTCTGTCGTACAACAGGCTTGCGGCTCTGCAGCAGAGCAGAGATCCCATTACTGACAAAGAATTACTTCACTGAAAAGGTTTTCTAACGGGATCTCGGCTCAGCTCCAGAGCCGCAAGCCTGTCATACAACAGACTTCCCCTGCTGTCAGCACAACGCTGACTTCAGGGGAGGGGGTAACTTCGCCTTCGGTTATCTCTCAAACCTTTAACCTGGGGGCTATTAACTTATTTTGCAAATACCTACAACATGAGAGACAGTAATAATAAAGTATTACTATCCCTTTAAGGAAATACAAAAAACAGACGTCAAACATTAAGCAGTCAAGAGAAGAATGGAAGAAGTTTTTTTTCACAAATCAATTATGTTTTGAGGTCCCCTTTGCTGACAAGACACTTACCTAGGTCTGCAACCACGCCGCCTTTCACAGGTGTGTGTTCACTATCTTTCTTTGGGTTCACTAAAACACAGGTAAGAGTGCCCGGTGAAATAAACTTCACAGGAATGAGCTTTAAGAAAAGTGCATTATTTTTTGTTTCCTATTGAATTCACATTCTGTTCAGAGGGGGCATAAACATGGCACACACTCTAAAGATCAGATCAGATTTGTGCCAGCAGTAAAGATACCATCTTATTACAAACAGGTGCATAGAAAAAAAGCTTTCAAATCCTCTACATGATGCTGCTCCCCTTTGATTTACAGAGGGGTATACAACGCATTGCAAAGCAACGTGTTGTGTCCCTCTCTGGAATTCAGAGGGTTAAACAAAACATGCCTATGTAAGAGTCCTATATGTCATGGATGATAGTGGAAGCTGTGATGCTCATTGCAGCCTCCAGCGATTGGGTGATAAATATAGGTGTCAGCTAATCAAATCATCTATGGCAGAAGTTAGTGTGCCCAGGCTATCCAATACTCTCGCTTTTAATGGGGGAACACAGGACAGTGTAGGTACTACAGGCAGCATCTAATGCTTTCAATTCAGCTGGGTTAATTTAGTCTAAAACATGACACTGAATTCTCTTTCAAAGGACACCTTTAAAACTGTATGGGCCATACCAACAGTGGATCAATCACAGGGCAAAACCAATGACCATCCTCTAATTTTCCATAGATTTATATGAAGCAATTAACACACAGGTAGGTGGAATGTGGCCCTGATCTGGCTCACAGACCAATTTACTATTGCCTTTAAGTCTAGTTGACTGTCATTTTCACTCACATCTCAGTTAAGAAGGGGGATTACTACAAATGAGGCAGGGGTATTAGTCAAATACAAAGGTATAATATACATACAGAATTCCTGAAATCCATAATCCCACTCCCCCACCACTCACACACAAGACTCCAATAATCCACACCACCCACCACTCACACACACAACTGCCTATAAGACACCTCCCTTCATTATAATACAGGATCCCCATCAGACATGCCCCCCACATACAGGAACGAACGAACGTGCACACACACAATTCTCAGACAAGTAGCTTTCAAGCTACTTACATCATCTCGTCAGCTACAAGTGAGTAGCTCCCTAGAATCCATTCAGGCATAAAGCTATCTGGTCCACCAGACATAGGTCCACTCTCGGAATTTGCTGCAGCCAATCCGGGCACAGCTTTCATCTGTGGTACCCAGCAGTGGTCAGTCAGTGAGCTGACAGTAATGCAGGTAAAGGGACTCACAGCATTTTTATGGTCTTCCTGCCACATTAATTGCTTTATAATTATTATTATTCTTTATTTATATAGCGCCAACTAATTCCGCAGCGCTGTACAAATGGTGCTTAAAGATTATTCTGAATGCTTTGTGGATGACTTGTACAGTAAATGTTTTTGGAAATATGTGGTGTCAAAGCAGTTAAGAGCCACAGTGCAACACCATATTCATTCACCAATGCTGTAAAAAGTTGCCACCTTTTGATTATAGTCATAAAAGGGACAGTAAAGTCTGTTTACATTAAAATCTAACATCGTAGCTATTACAACAATAAATAAACTAACCAATATAAGTCCCATCTCCCAGACTTTTATGGTTTGAGAGATTTACGAAGATAAAGTTCTCTCCTCCCTCCCCTTTCTCTGACATGAGCTATAAAGCTGTCAGCAGGAAATTATGGTCGCTCAAACAGGCATCGGCTCTTCAGCAGAGCCATAATAACGCAATCTAAAAATAAATACTTCATCGGAATGATCTAAAAAGTGCTCCTGGTTTGAAAGCACACTTTGTAGACCATTCCAATGGAGTATTTTTTTCTAGATAGAAAAAAACAGGATGGTCCTGGGACCAGGATATCCTGCTATAGTCAGTGAAAGGGGAGGGAGGGGGGGCTTTATCTTCGTGTATCTCTCAAACCATTAAAGTTACATCGGTTAGTTTATTGTTGTAATAGCTACAATATTAGATTTGAATGTAAACAGACTTACTATTCCTTTAAATGATTTCATAAACCACTTACACCTTTAGACATGCATAGTGATAGGGGATAGTGTTGTAATGTATAGAAAAGCAATAGCAGAAAATCGGAGGCACTGGAAAGCCGCATGTTTTGTCTTCTTTAGTCACTATGGACTAGTTCTGCTAATAATAAAACCTCTTACATCAGCACTGTATCACATTCAACTGTAAGGTTATTTGTTTGCTGTTCAGCACTTTGTTACTGGAAGGAGTTGAAGGTAGGCAAGAATAGCTTTCCAGATGGTGTAACATGTACATTTATAAATTAATATATTTTAGCATAGCTCAGTGCGTTTCATCCATTAAAAGTTGCTCCCATTAAAGGAATGGTTGGAGACCCCTGCTGTAAGCTATACCCCCCATCAATTGCTCACACAACAGTATTCCAATGGGCCATTCCTACCCCAACTCCACACATACAGGATCCATATAAATCATTAGCACCTCCATATAACACTCACACAGGATCCCTATAAATCATTATCACCTCCATATATCACTCACACAGGATCCCTTTAAATCATTAGCACCTCCATATATCACTCACACAGGATCCCTATAAATCATTATCACCTCCATTTATCACTCACACACAGGATCCCTATAAATCATTATCACCTCCATTTATCACTCACACACAGGATCCCTATAAATCATTATCACCTCCATTTATCACTCACACACAGGATCCCTATAAATCATTATCACCTCCATTTATCACTCACACACAGGATCCCTATAAATCATTATCACCTCCATTTATCACTCACACACAGGATCCCTATAAATCATTATCACCTCCACATATCACACACACACACACACACACACACACACACACACACACACACACACACACACACACACACACACACACACACACACACACACACACACACACACACACGCGCGCGATCCCTATAAATCATTATCACCTCCATATATCACTCACACACAGGATCCCTAGAAATCATTATCACCTCCATTTATCACTCACACACAGGATCCCTATAAATCATTATCACCTCCATTTATCACTCACACACAGGATCCCTATAAATCATTATCACCTCCACATATCACACACACACACACGCACACACGCACGCGATCCCTATAAATCATTATCACCTCCATATATCACTCACACACAGGATCCCTAGAAATCATTATCACCTCCATATATCAATCACACACAGGATCCCTAGAAATCATTATCACCTCCACATATCAATCACACACAGGATCCCTATAAATAATTATCACCTCCATTTATCACTCACACACAGGATCCCTATAAATCATTATCACCTCCATATATCACACACACACAGGATCCCTATAAATCATTATCACCTCCACATATCACTCACACACAGGATCCCTATAAATCATTATCACCTCCACAAATCACACACAGGATCCCTATAAATCATTATCACCTCCATATATCACTCACACACAGGATCCCTATGAAGCATGACCACCTCCATATATCACTCACACAGGATCCCTATAAATCATTAGCACCTCGACATATCACACACAGGATCCCTATAAATCATTATCACCTCCATATATCACTCACACACACAGGATCCCTATAAATCATTATCACCTCCACAAATCACACACAGGATCCCTATAAATCATTATCACCTCCATATATCACTCACACACAGGATCCCTATAAATCATTATCACCTCCATATATCACTCACACACAGGATCCCTATAAATCATTATCACCTCCACAAATCACACACAGGATCCCTATAAATCATTATCACCTCCATATATCACTCACACACAGGATCCCTATAAATCATTATCACCTCCATATATCACTCACGCAGGAACCCTATAAATCATTATCACCTCCATATATCACTCACGCAGGAACCCTATAAATCATTATCCCCTCCACAAATCACACACAGGATCCCTATAAATCATTATCACCTCCATATATCACTCACACACAGGATCCCTATGAAGCATGACCACCTCCATATATCACTCACACAGGATCCCTATAAATAATTAGCACCTCGACATATCACACACAGGATCCCTATAAATCATTAGCACCTCCATATATCACTCACACACAGGATCCCTATAAATCATTATCACCTCCATATATCACTCACGCAGGAACCCTATAAATCATTATCCCCTCCACAGATCACACACAGAATCCCTATAAATCATTATCCCCTCCATATATCACTCACACAGGATCCCTATAAATCATTATCCCCTCCACAGATCACTCACACAGGATCCCTATAAATCATAATCCCCTCCACAGATCACACACAGAATCCCTATAAATCATTATCCCCTCCATATATCACTCACACAGGATCCCTATAAATCATTATCCCCTCCACAGATCACTCACACAGGATCCCTATAAATCATAATCCCCTCCATAGATCACTCACACAGGATCCCTATAAATCATTAACACCTCCACATATCACTCACACACAGGATCCCTATAAAGCATGAACCCCGTTACATATCACACACACACACACACACACACACACACACACACACACACACACACACACACACACACACACACACACACACGATCCCTATAAAGCTTGACCACCTCCACATATCACACACACAGGATCCCTACAAAGCATGAAAACCTCCATATATCACTCGAACACGATATCTATAAAGCATGAACCATTTTACATATCACTCACACAGAATCCCTATGAAGCATGACCACCTCCACGTATCACTCACACACAGGATCCCTATGAAGCATGATCACCTCTACGTATCACTCACACACAGGATCCCTATGAAGCATGATCACCTCTACGTATCACTCATACACAGGATCCCTATGAAGCATGACCACCACTACGTATCACTCATACACAGGATCCCTATGAAGCATGACCACCTCTACGTATCACTCATACACAGGATCCCTATGAAGCATGACCACCTCTACGTATCACACACACAGGATCCCTATGAAGCATGACCACCTCTACGTATCACACACACAGGATCCCTATGAAGCATGATCACCTCTACGTATCACTCACACACAGGATCCCTATGAAGCATGATCACCTCTACGTATCACTCACACACAGGATCCCTATGAAGCATGACCACCTCTACGTATCACTCACACACAGGATCCCTATGAAGCATTACCACCTCTACGTATCACTCACACACAGGATCCCTATGAAGCATGATCACCTCCACGTATCACTCACACACAGGATCCCTATGAAGCATGATCACCTCTACGTATCACTCATACACAGGATCCCTATGAAGCATGACCACCTCTACGTATCACACACACAGGATCCCTATGACGCATGACCATCTCTACGTATCACACACACACAGGATCCCTATGAAGCATGACCACCTCTACGTATCACTCACACACAGGATCCCTATGAAGCATGACCACCTCTACGTATCACTCACACACAGGATCCCTATGAAGCATGACCACCTCTACGTATCACTCATACACAGGATCCCTATGAAGCGTGACCACCTCTACGTATCACTCATACACAGGATCCCTATGAAGCATGATCACCTCTACGTATTACTCATACACAGGATCCCCCTATGAATCATGACCACCTCTACGTATCACTCATACACAGGATCTGTATAAACCAAGACCCCCCATCCCACACACACCACCAGTCTCACCATTCTTTGGAAGTATGACTTCTTCCATGTTTGGGACAGGCGTTGGGTCCTCCATGTCCTTGGTCAGATCCTCCTGTTCATCATCTTCCTTTTGTCCTCTGCGCTTTCCGTACAGACCTCCAGGACTAAATAATGAAGCAAAAAAAAAAAAAAAAAAAAAAAAAAAAAAAAAAAAAAAAAGTACAGAAGAGGTTAATTTATGGAGCTTATGTGAGCTATGGGGTTAACAATCAAGCCTGGAGCAGAGTTCCACTCCACAGTGCCCACAGATTTATCTCTGTGGGGATAGTAACTCGAGTGCCAGAAAGGTACCTCACTCATGTACACAAGAAGGGCAGTAAAACTATGGATTTCTTTGCTTCAGGATGCTGTGTCTGCAGATACTGTAAATGCTTAAAAAGTAATGGATATGTATATTGCTCAGAACTATATTGAGAATTATAAAGGTTCAAAGCAGATAGGTTGTTGATCCAGTGAAATATCTGACTGCCATTTTCAATTAGGAAGGATTTTTTTTCCCCCCACACACACTTGGGTCTTAATTGGGAATGCCTTCAAGGTTTTTTGATCAACAAGGGTGATATGGAATGGGCTGAACTCAAAGGACATTTTTTCAGCCTCATTAGCGATGTTACTGAGTACGCAAGGACTGCAGGTGGTGCTGTTGCTACATCCATCTATGGCAATGTTCAGTCCTCAGAGAACACCAACAGATCAGGTTGTGCAGACATTCCTGGATAATTAGAAGTGGTTAATCCGTTTACTGTGACTGATTCACCCAATACCAGTCATCAGGGCACAACAACTGGAGAAGTTTTTACGGATATCCCTGATTGTGCCCTGATGACTGGGGCCTAAAATCACTAATCTTTGGGAAGCTTTGTCTGCTACATTCAGCTTTTTCACAGGCAGAAATAGCAACAGCGCCATCTGTCCGAAGAATAAACAAAAGTTAGCTCTGTAGTAAGGTGACCGTAGTACACAAATGTTTACTCATCAGAGAAAGTCTTAAAAATGTTAAGGATTTACCGTCCAATTTAATATAACAGAACCCTGCACCAAGCATGGCCATTAAAGTCCAATCGGATTCTCTAGACCAGGGATAATTAAAAGATGGGCATCCACAGCTTGTGGTTAGAGATGATGGGAGTTGGAGTCCCCAACAATTAGCTAGTTGGGGATGACTGGAGCTGGAGGTCAAACTATTAACTACACCAGGTCTAGAGAGGAACTGGATATTGACGTGGAACTGTCACTTTGTAACAAATAGGAAGTATAGAAGAGAAAAAAAAAAAAAAAAAAATGCAAATTCATGTATTTTAGTCATGTTTATTGCAAACAATATTTTGAGATATTTAGCTTTGTCGGTTAATGCACCTGAGCTAGTACTTCCTGGTAGGAAGTGGCAGTTGGTAATGCAGAGAAATGTGGAACGTTTTAGTCCTCCAGGCATGCCAGGAAAACTTGCACTAAATGACAAATAATGCTAAATATCTTATACTATTGTTTTAAAGAAAATGCCTAACAAATCTAGTTTACTCTTGAAAGTGCTCAAAATAACCTCTTTGTTACAAAGTGACAGTCAAACTTTAAGGTAGTAGCAGAATGTCTCCTCTTGTACCAAGTAAACTGGAATAACCCATCGAGTGCCACAGAGGCATCCAATGTATTGTGAAGTAACTATTTGGACATCTGTCAGGCACATGATTTAACATGTCTATCACAAGGTCTCTGGATGTTCTTTCTAGAATGTCGACTCTAGACTTTCTCACCCTCTTTTGCCCGGCTTCTTCCGCCCATCAGCAGACTGGGGAGATGGAGAACGCTTCCTTTTCTTGGCGCTTGCAATGGATTTCCTGTCTTTCCTTTCAGGAGTTCTCATTGCCTACAAGTACACATTAACAAACAATTAATAACCCAACGGGATGATCTGAAGTGGAAATGCCACTTCGTAACAAACAGGTGATTTGAAACAACCGTCAGCTTATCCATGTTAACCTTGGGAATCCGTGTGATATTTAGCTCTCATAGTTTATGCAAACCGGACAGTACTGGTAGGCATACCGGCCAGATACTAAAATTTCACACTGCTCTCCATCCCAACTGCCTCACCCTGCCAGCCAGATACCCACACTGCTCCTCGTCAGGGAGTAATAACGCTTTTGGATAAACTGACAAACACAAGTTAAATACTCTTTGTTTTAAATAGCTAACAAATACAGATGACTGACAGCTCTTTCAAAAGACATACTGTTACAAAGTGAACATTACACTTAGTAACACTTAAAGGGACAGTAATACCTAGTTTAAACTTTATTATTACAGGCATTAAAAAAAATTAAGAACGATATAAGTCTTCTCTCAAACCTTTATGGTTTGAGAGATATTCAAAATTAAAGTTTCCCCCAACATGACGTCATCACTCTAGCTGACAGACTTGGATGCTCGTCTTCAGACCGGCCAACGGCTCTTCAGAAGAGCAGAGATCACCATCGTTACAAAGAACTACTTCACTGGAATGGTCTACGAAGTGTGCTTGCAAGCCAGGCACACTTTGTAGACCGCTCCAATGAAGTAGTTCTTTGTAACGATCACAATCTCGGCACTGCTAAAAAGCCACCGGCTGGAATGCAAGTCTGTCAGCTAGAGCGATGACGTCACAGAGGAGGAAAATTTAGTTTTGAATATCTCTCAAACCATAAAGGTTTGAGAAATAAGACTTACATAGTTCTTAATTTTTTTTTAATGCCTATAATAATAAAGCTTAAACTAGGTATTACTATCCCTTTAACATGTAAAATTTTAATGGCTATAATTAGAGAGAAGGATATACCCAGTAGACAGGTGAGTTTCATACAGCATTATAGCTTTCTTTGAATTAGACGTCTGCATCTGAAGCAAGGTGTAGTCACACGTTCGGGAGTTATGTACTTTATGCCTCCTTATAGTCCACCAAACAGTGACATATTTCATAAGCAGGGTCATTTTAACTCAATGCTGAGCCATGTATAATGCAGCTGGACTCCATTAACCCTTTGAGGGGTATCATACCTCTCTGGCACTTAAACAGTTAAACTGAGGGGGAAAGAGTGCAATGTGAAGCCCTCCAGCTGTTGCTGGACTACGATTCTCATCACAGTCTAGCAGCCAACAGCTGTAAGAGGATGCTGAGAGATGTACCGAGTCACATTGCCCTCACCTTCCTTAAATGCTAGAGACAGTAAAACCAGATCTTTTCAGAGGCATTTCATAAGAATTCCCTCGTCACCTGGACCCACACGCAATGGTCTGCTAGGCAAAGCCGGAAGAGAATGTGATTACCAGATGGATTTCTGCAGGGATATACAGCTGCACAATGATAAAGGGGAAGAGGAGAGGAGCAAATACACTGGAATATACTGGAAGGGAGGTGCCTCAGGTTTCAGTCCTGTGCAAAAGCTTTTTAATTTATTAATGATCTAGAATTGGGTATTGAAATTGATTTAATCTTTGCTGATGACACTAAGCTGTGTAAGGAAATACATACAGAGCTGGATGTCTTCTCTGAAGAAAGATCTGGATAAACTGAGTGAATGGGTAGAAAAGTGCCAGATGAGGTGCAATATAGATAAATGTAAGGTTATGCATTTGGGCTGTAGAAACAAACATGTTACATATACACTAAATGGGAAACAACTTGGGGAATCCTCATCAGAGAAAGATTTAGGAGAACTGATAGACAATAGACTTCACTGCAGTGTGCAGAGTCACTCAGCTGCTGCAAGAGCAAATAGGGTACTAGCCTGCATAAAAAGAGGTGCAGATGCACAGGATGGGAATATAATTCTACCTCTCTATAAATACTTGGTTCATTCTCATCTAGAATAAGGAGTACAGCTTTAGGAACCAGTTCTTAAAAAAAAGACATTATTGGACTGTAAAAAGTGCAGAGGCGTGCAACAAAACTGATAAAGGGATTGGAGAATCTAAATTATAAAGTGACACTAGCCAAATTGTTTTTTTTTTTTTTGTTTTTTTTTTTTTTTTAACATTAGAGAAGAGACATCTAAGGGGTGATATGATTACCATTTATTCAACGATCAATACAAAGAACTATCCAATGAGTTATTTACTCAAAGAGCTGAGCTAAGAGCAACAGATCATCCATTAAAACTAGAGGAAAGGCGCTTTCAACTAAAACAAAGGCAGGGATTTTTTTTTTTAAGGGTCAGTTAAGTTATGGAACTCTGCCTACGGATGTTGTCCTTGCAGATACTGTAGTTTTCAAAAAGTAATGAACATCTTTCTAACTCAGAACAATATGGGAAACTATGACAGTTTGTTTCAAAATAGATATAGTCTGTTGATCCAGGGAAATATCCAACTAGTATTTGGAGTCAGGAATTATTTTTTTAACCCACTTGGGGCTTATCTGCCTTCCTCTGGATTTGGCATGGGCTGGGACTTGACAGACCCAAGTCTTTTTTCAGGCCCATCAACTATGTTACTGTGCTATATGAATAACTCCAGGCTAGGAAAGTCCTGTCCAGCAAAACATCATCCCAAGTGCAGTTTTGGTATTACTCTATTGATTAAATGTAATTTCAGAACTGTGAGATGCTGTCAGATATTCAGTGCCTTTACATATTTCAAACATATACAAGGCATCCACACTACAGTTAAAAGAAAATATCTAACAATAGAAATGGGGCTTTTAACCTTGCACATACTTCCAACAGCCAACTTCAAGGGGTTAAACACGGCATAACATTTCTTGTTTTGTTTTTTCTAAATCGGGTTTCACCAGTCTGTTTAGTGCTCCTATACAAACTATGTTTTGGTTTCTGGATAAAAAGCTTTCAGTTTGTGCCATAGGAAACAGAATCCTGCTTATTTCCATATAATTTCCATGCAATTAATGCAGTTCTCGCTAAATACCCCACCTCTAAATGATTTAAACTTGCCGACAATTTAATTACCTCATCATTCTTTAAAGAGATCCGCTGGCGGAAACTTGCCACTTTCTTATTTTCATCAAGCTCGTAGTCTTCTTCATTCATCCATTCGTTAAACAAATCTGTGTCCAAGAGCCATTTTGCATGAACCTAATATTTAAAAAAAAAAAAAAAAAAAAAAAAAAAAAAGTTACACAATATTTTTATTGTACATACTGACTGGAGAAAGATTTTACACCTACAGTGGGATGCAGCATACCGCTTTACACATCTACCTGGCACATAATTTAAAATTCAGATCTGTATATAAGCTGAAGACTTGTGATTCTGGAGCTAACCAACTTCACCATAGGAGACAATCCGTTAAATGGGGTCTAACTCAATGCCATGTAATAGGAGACCTAGCATTCAAGGTGCTGTAGGGAGAGTAACACACACACACTTACTATTTTATATATATTTATCTTCTTGACTAAAGTAAGGATGCTGGGAGGTTTTTTTATTCAAAAGTTATTGAAGCACAAACTGGCTTTTTTTTGGTGCAATATATCAATGCAGTGGTTCTCAATCTTTTTTTGTTCATGGCACCCCTAACACGTAATCTAGAACATTTGGGGCACCCCTAACATATTTAATGTACATTATCAAGGGCATAAGAAGGGTACAATACATAAATATACAGTTATTATTATGTTTTATAATCATATTAACAAAACTAAATATATTGTGCATAACAATTTCTATAAATCTTTATTTAAAAGTCTATTTTTGTTAGTCTTCATAGAAAACATGGGGCACCCTAAACTGATGTCCGTGGCACACTAAAGTGCCACGGCACCCTGGTTGAGAATCACTGTATCGATGGCCTGAAATGTGACAGTGGCACTGCTGCTACACCAGCCTATGGGGATTTATGGTCAACTGACCAGTCATTCATAGGACGATGTAGCAACAGCGCCACTAACTTTTCAGGCCACCAAGATACTGCACCTTAAAATAAATAATTAAAAAAAAATATTATATATATATTTTTTTTTAATTCAAGTTTGTGCTGCAATAACTTTTGAATAAAACATCTCAGAAGTGGGAACAACCTTGTTTTACTCAGGAGGATAAAACCTAATATATACATACATTATTTTTTTACATAAGTATCACTCTCCCTTTAAAAGCCCAATTTAAGTCAATGGGAATCCTGTGAATGATTTTCTCCACATGATGCAGTTAGTTTAACCAACAACTGCACTCCTTCAGCTTACTGAATAAAGCCCTGGAGGAAATTGTTTCACACAAACCACAACTTGGTGGTTTTACCCCAGAACTGCTCCTCTTTTACCTTCTGTATATGGCCCAAGAAAACAAAACAACCTACTTTCCAAGGCTTTTCTGCAATGGGTGCATCTTCCACTTCAGCTTCTAAGTCTGTGGCAGGAACCCAGGTATCGTAGCTAAAACACGGAGAATACAAGTGAGATCAGAACAAGCAGCAGTTTGGCCTTTTTCCACCTTTCCAAAGCAGATTTCTTGTAAGTTACTGTGTTGCATTACTGGCAATGTAGACTACATCCATCAATTGTGTAGAATGTCATACCACATCTGTGCAAAGCTGAAATCAGCATTTCTCCCCAGGAAGAGTTACAGTATTTGCCTAGTTAATTGAGCAGAATCTTACATTTCACAGAATGTTTTCCCATATGGCATAGTGTCTCCCCTTCGGTTATAATGGGAGCAAAAGGAGTTCCAGCAGTGGGAGCACCCTTGTTTTAGTATCCACCTTTTTACACCAACATTTACTGCAACTTTAAATGGACACTAAACCCGTTTGTAAAATAAGCACAAGTACTTTTTCTGTGGAGTACAAACAATGGTACGTCCCACTGCATGGAAATGCTTTAATTAGAAGTTATTACAGTGCAAACGTTATTTACATTTTTCTTCTTTTTTTTTTTTTTTTTTTTTTTAAGAAATAGTTTTGATAGTTTTGCAGCCAGGGGGTTTTAATAAACATAGAAATAAATAATCACTCGCATGAACTGCAATGTGAGTAAAAACAATATTCCTTTGTCGAAACAAAAATGTAGATATCTTAATTACATTCTGAAAATTCTGAGCAATGGAGGAGAGACTTGTGAATGGTACAACTAGAACCAACAGGTGTATGATCGAGCCCTCACCGATCAACGCGTTTCACACTTAAGCACGAAACGCGTTGGTCAGTGAGGGCTCGAGATCATACACCTGTTGGATCTAGCTGTACCATTCACAAGTCTCTCCTCCATTTCTCAGAATTTTCACAATGTAATTAAAGGTATCTACATTTTTATTTGTTTCGACAATAAAGGAATATTGTTTTTACTCACATTGCAGTTCATGCGAGCGATTATTTCTGTATTTTGGACGTCAATTAAGGGAGTTCATTGGAGAGAACCCCCATGTCGCTCAGCTCATATACTGCTTGTTTAATTGATCTGATAATGAATGTTTATTTATACACACTAGTACTACAAGGGTTAATAAGACTGTTTGCAAGTTAGGTCTAACATCAAATAGAAGTAAGAGCTGTCAGTCTTCATAGTATGCATGTTTTAATAAATATGCTTGGATAGATGACAACAGCAACAGCTCCACTTGCAAGCAAAAACCTGAAGTGATCAGAATATAAAAGTTAGCTCTGTAGTAATTTCTGAAATAATCATTTCTAGTATTGGGAGAACTCTTCTTACCCTACAACAAATACAGAAAAATCTGTTGTATAACACACACCTGTGGTGTAACACACACCTACACACCTGTGGTGTAACACACACCTGTGTAACATGCAGTCTCCCCCACCTCAATATTAGTACTTGCCTGGCCCCTTGCAAGCATATATTGAATCTATGGTAGGTCCTGACAAGGCATCCCCGATACTCAGAGGAGTTCCAAGAAAGGAAGAAGTGGGTGGCGAATGCAAAAATGCCGCCTACTGTCCCAGTATCATGGCTGCCTCTAGACGGGGGATCCTGGTTATTATGGTGAACTTTAACATTTTCTTGAGTAATGTAGCATAGAGGAAGCAGGTGCTGAGTGCAGTAATGCCACCCGCTGCCTCCAGATGGGGGGTCCTGGACGTCAGGAGAGGTCTGATTGCAGAAAGGGGGGCAGCCAAGTACTAATGTTGAGGTGGGGAAGACTGGGAAGGGCGATTGAGGGGGTTATTTAATCTTTGGTGTTTTTGTGTGTGTATAATATGCACCCACCACTTCACATAAGGTGAAATGGGGTAAAAATGTGCGTATTATACCCGAGATTTTACAGCATATATTTTCAGAATTATGGTTTACTGCCCCTTTTTGAGATAAATTAAAAGCTTTGTCTACCAATACACAACGAAGATGATTATTACCTGTCAGGGTAGAATCCCCAGTGCACAAGAACTTGTTTATCCTTTTTAATCACAGGCCTTAGCCACTCATCTGAAATGAGAAGAAAACAAATTCAGTTAAATATGGTCAACTGATGAAATCTACCAATGTAACCGCCTGCTGATCCCTCCCCACCTCTGAGGCAAAGTGCAAGAAAACCTACCACGGCTAAATAAAACGGTCATACTCACTTAAAGGGATAGTAATACTTTACTTTTACGAATCCCCATTTTATACAACTTAAAAAAAGATTGTTAAAGCCCCAGATCGCATCTCTCAAACCTTTATGGCAAGAGCATAAAATTGTGTAACCACTTGTATCAAAAAGACACTGAAAAGACTGAAAAACTCATAATAAGGAATGATCTATCTATATCAATATGGAACAAAAATAATTAGTGAGTAAGCAGCAACGCTTCGTGATCTGAATTAACTGGTACACACAGCAGCTCTCAAAAACAGCTCCAATTACACTGTGATATATATGCCCCAGTTCTACTGATAACTCATTCCAATTGATTGGATAGCCCTCTGGCACTCAAAAGGTTAAAGGGATAGTAATACTTGCAAATTACTAATCCCCATATTGTAGATTTGTTAAAAAGAAACTTATTGCCCCCAGTGTCATCTCTCAAACCCTTATGATTTGAGAGATGATAGCGCTCAAAGTTCCCCCCTCCCTCCACCTTCCTTGACTTAAAGCTGACTGCAGGGGACGCTGTCGTACGACAGTTATGTGCATCAGGCGGCTCTGCAGCTGAGCAGAGATCGTGTTTATAAAAAAGAATTCTTTCACTAAAACGGTCTTCAACGTGTGGTTGGTTTGTGATTGGTTTGCAGGCACACGTAGAAGACAGTTTTAGTGAAAGATTTATTTTTTATAAACGCGATCTTGGCAATGCTGCAGAGCCACCTGATGCAAGTAATACCGGATATCCCAGCAGTCAGCAATCAGTCAGGGAAGGCGGGGGGACTTTGAGCGCTATCATCTCTCAGGCCATAAGGGTTTGAGAGAGGACACTGGGGGCGATAAGTTTCTTTTTAGCATAGCTACAATATGGGGATTAGTAATTTGCAAGTATTACTATCCCTTTAAGCAATGAAATGTAAAAATAAGTGACTTTTTTTTTTTTTTTTACTACAGCATCTCCCAACTTCTCATCAAGACCGCGCATAAATGAAGCTTAATAAATTGTTTAATAAATTGTTTCGCCAACACATAATTATGCACGAAACAGAGAATGTTTTAAAAGTTTGAGTGCCAGAGAGGTACGCAACGCATTACGTACCCCTCTTGCACTCAAAGGGTTAAACAGACTGCATAATGTCTGCTGCTTCTGTGAAAACCCAAATTTGCTCGTGGGGTCAAGATACAGAGCCTTGCAATGTGTCACTGCCCCATTCCACAGACTGTTCAATCACAAGCACAGCCTGCAGCCATCATTATTATTTATACAGCACCAACATATTCCACAGTGCTGTACAATAGGGAATGGACATACAGAGATAATAGTAGAAATCAAATGTGATGAACAGAAGGATCAGAGGGGCCTGCTCGTGAGAACTTACAGTCATGCACACATTCCCTTCGCAATGTGTCGGTGCACACATTCCATTCGCAATGTGTCGGTGCACACATTCCCTTCGCAATGTGTCGGTGCACACATTCCCTTCGCAATGTGTTAGAGTCCTCTAGAATTTAAGCTTAAAAGCAGCATTTAAAAAAACAAAAGGAATTTGAATAATGTGCATTTATCCTCTATGGTGAAGTTAGTTTGTCCTAGAATCACTCAACTTCAGAATTGCCACCGTAAAAGCAGCATTTAAAAAACAAAAGGAATTTGGATAATGTGCATTTATCCTCTATGGTGAAGGTAGTTTGCCCTAGAATCGCTCAACTTCAGAATTGAAGCCACATATTGTAGGCTTTGTTTTTTTCTGAGACTGCTTACCATCATCCAGTGAGGTAGGAACAGGGTAAACATGATGCGAGGCCTTCAGCTTCTCTTCTGTCAAAGTACCCTAATAAGCAAGAGACAAGTAAAATAAGCTGGAGTCAACGTTTAGACAGTTTTAAATTCTGGACTTGTGATCGTGCTATCCTGGGGAGATCCATAGCTATATGGCAGCTGGGGGAGGGATCCCAAACTTCCAGCATAACCACACACTGCAGTGCTCCCAATCAGAAGGTGTTACCAGATTTGCGAGGTAATCTCCCAAGTAATTACCTGATGGCGTTTCACTATGTCTTTCAGTTTATTGGCCAACTTCAGCT
The DNA here is from genome assembly GCA_037306005.1 of Rhinophrynus dorsalis. Lineage (NCBI taxonomy): Eukaryota > Metazoa > Chordata > Amphibia > Anura > Rhinophrynidae > Rhinophrynus > Rhinophrynus dorsalis. Next base: position 485,560,877 of record CM074723.1, read on the forward strand.
CAATGTCTGGAACGAGGTAGACTGTTGGTCTGGTCAGGCAGTTGTTCTGTGTGGAAACAATACATTGGGTACATCCTTTCAAGGCATATTTTTTCCTTACTGAAGGTTTATATGTTGCACAGATAAATATGTTCATTTTAAAATGCTATTTCAGAGCCACTAAAGCCAAGCAGTTGATTTTTCTTTATTAAATTAATTTGTTTGTTCCCAGCGGTGTAGCTTGTGTGCCCTGCTTACCTTTATGCATAGTCCTAGAGCTGTATGCACAAAATAGGAGCAGCAAATATGTTGCAAATCAACCACCACCACAAGGGAACAAAAGCTCCCATTCTGTTAGATATAATAAAGAATAATTCTTAGATACACAGGTGAATAGAAATGTCAACACTGTGAATGTGTGTCGAATTTTCACGAGCGATGCTCATGAGAACATGGGTGAACGCTTCATCTTTGAGCACAATATCTGCAGAAATGGTCAAGTTATTACATGATTTTTACTGGATCACAATGTTTACTGGGTTGAAAAACTGATCTAATCTGAATGGAAGTTTTGTTTCAGCAATGGGATCTCCTTTTTCATACCCAGAAAGGCAGATGAGAACACTTTCAACAGCTACTCAAAAACACTGATTTTTGACAATAAAACTATATAACCTTGTCTACCAACCTTGTCTTTATAATCATTTGTTTAGTATACCAGTGTCATCACTTAAGCCAAAGCTGGTGAAAATCAGACACCTTCAGTTTGTTGCAATTTTCATTTTCACCACTGCGTAAGCCATTTTGCAGCATATAATTTTTAAATGCATTAAAATTCATATTAGATGCTGTTGTTCCTTTAAAGGGATAGTAATACTTAAATGTATCTTTAATTCATATTGTAGCCCTTAGAAAGCCAAATTAAATTACCCCAGCGGCATCTCTCAAACCTTTATGGTTTGAGAGATACCCGCTTACAAAGTTCCCCCCTCCCCTGATGTCAGCTCTCCAGCTGACTGCAGGGGAATCCAGTCCCGGGACCAGCGAAGGCTCTTCAGCAGAGCAGAGATCGCATTATGGAAAAAGAAATCCTTCACTGGAATGGTCTTTTACATGTGCTTGGTTTGCAAGCACATATAGAAGACTTTTTCAGTGAAGGATTTCTTTTTCATTAACGCAATCTCAGCTCTGCTGCAGAGCCGCCGCTTGTTCAGGGACAGGATTCCCCTGCAGTCAGTTAAATGCGTGTCCCACAATAATCCCAATACTGGAGGATTACAGCTAATAATGAGATTTACCTGCATTAACGTTTTCTCAATGGTCATGAACATCTCCACATTTCGGTCCATCCTGGATGGGTTCTGCAAATCAAACCTCCTCCTAAGGGGGAAAAAAAAAGAAAAATAGTTAATGTGCTAATATAAAAGAGCCAGAAAAATGCGTCTTGATCATCATTACACATGTTCCGTTAACCCACTTAGGTTCCAGGAGGTCTAATACACTGGCAAGAATGTTAATATTTTTTGTCAGAAGAACTAACACATCGACAGATAACAGGATCTAGAAGAGTCATTTGTTGGCTAATACTTATATAAGACGCACTATTTCATAAAGTTATAGGTTTTTTTAAACTGCAGTTTTCAATAGCTGTCACTAGAGGACACTGTTGCATCACTTAAGAGTAACACATTTATTTTTAAACACAATTTCCTGGATGCATTTCCTGAGAGGGTTCAGTCAGGTCTGTGACAGCAGAAAGTAATATACTGTAACAGTATCCCCAGAGCACAGTACGCTCTGCATGCTACAGAGTTCGTTTTTCAACATGGTTTCACAAGGTTTTTAGATTGATGCACGGTTTTCACAGTTCCACAAAGAAAGCTCTCTGGAAATGCCGCTCCCTGTCAAAGACATAAGTGGTAAAGGGGACGATGAAAATAAGCAATATTTAAAGCAGGCTTCAAGAAACTCGAAGCGCCAGGTCTCCATGGTGACTAGGAATTACTTCATGGCAACTAGGGTTTATTTCACTGCTTGTCATGTCCCATGATGCAGAGACTGCACACAAAACCTGGCCTCACATAATGCTGCAGCCCCTGCACTAACACTGTGCAATGGAATGAAAAAGGAATGAGGGTGTGAATTTCCACACAGTGCAGGTCTTTGCCGCTACGAGGAATTACGTGACCTCACATAACTTCACATGTGCACAGTCCGGACGTTTGTGAACATTTTCATAGACTAAGATGTAAAAAACAAAATAAACATCACAAACACAGGGCATCATACCGCCTATGTTTAATTTTTTTGAGTGCCAGAGGGGTGTGCAATGTATTGCACACCGCTCTGGCATTCAAAAGGTTAAAGGGGAAATACCACCCCGCAATAACGTTACATGAATTCAGTCTTCATCTGGCGACTAGCTGCTTAGTAGCGCTAGTCGCCAGAAATATTACCTGGATTCAAAGATTTTGCAGTTTTTCCGAGGCTCATTTTAAAGTGGAAGTATCACCTCTGTACATATGAAAATGGAAGCAAAAACAAATATTCTACATAATAATTTGCTAAATTGTCAGAAGGCGTCATGCGCAGTAGACACGGCTGCGCGCGCTACAGTCATAGGCAGTACAGACTGCTTGCGCAGCGGCTGATGACTGAGCTGGGCGCTCCGAATTCAGACCGTAGTCCTCTCTGTGCACCGATTATGGTCTGAATTCAGAGCGCCCAGATACATATCAGTCACGGCGCGGGCAGTCTCTACAGTGCATGACTGCACCGCGGCCGTTGCTGCCTGACACTGTGGCCGTGTATGTACACGGACTCTTCTTCAACTAGTATATTATATATTGTCCTGCGCTCTTCGGCAGGATCATACTAGTTAGGCAGAAATACTTCATTTGAACGGTCTACATGTGCGTTGGCAAGCACACAAACCAAAGGAAGTATTTCTGCCTAACTAGGGCAATCACGGTGCTGCTGAAGAGCGCAGGACAGTCTATGGACCGGGATCTTGGAAAGCTGACATACGTGCAAAGGGAACTTGCAAAGCTAATATCTCTCAAACCGTAGAGATCTGAGAGATACGACCAGGTGGAATTAATTTAGTTTTTTTTTTTTTTTTTTTTTTTTAATACCTACAGAATTCAATATACTTTTATGAAAGTATTACTATCACTTTAAGCCACTACTATACCTTTAATTGCAGTGCTGATAGTTCCCCAATAGCCTTGTATACCTGTCCACCGCCTTCCCATATTTCTCATGGAGTGTGTCTAAAGAGCTTCCTGCATGAAACAGCAACATGAAGGAGCATGCCAGACAACGAATACACATTAAAAAGTAACATCTTGCACTGATTGGTGTAGTATGTTGCTTTTTACCCAGTATTTGTTGTCTGGCTTTCTCCTTCACGTTGCTGTTGCGGGCAGCTCTTTAGATGCACCGACAGGATGGTTAACGAACCAAAGGAGGAAAAGTGGCATGAGCTTAAACAGTGAATGACAGGGAGAGCACTGCCAATCATGTTCAAGGTAGTAAAGATCGCCACACTCTCTCTCATCTAAGCTCAAAACTTAAGGTATGTTTAAGCCATCAGGAAAATTCTATAGCATTTTAAACGGTCGTTTTGTTTTACTACGTGTATTTGGAAATTATTCGGTGTGTGGGGGTTATAGTAGCTGACTGTTCCACTGTAATACAACTCTCTATACTGCTTTTATACTGGTAGATAAAACCTCACCAGTGAATGAAAACACAGGAAAGGCAATCCCACATCTAAGTATATGTACACTGGACAGAGGAGGGCAACCTCAGGGCCTTCACTTGTTGCATTACATGCCCCATCAAATGGAATTTGTACAGCAAAAGCTGCAGGGCCCTATGTTTACCACCTGTGACAGTCTGAAGAGAACACATTGACAGGCCCTACCATCCTTGGTCACTCCTGTGCTTGTACGCTGCTCCAAGTATGTGACACAGAGATCCACCAGCCTTGAAATCCATGAAGCACTTTACCTGCAATTAGACAGATTGGCTCAGTTAACTGAAGGACAGAGAAGCACAAACAATGACTAAAGCAGGGAAAACTTGGCTCGATTCCTCTATTACCTCCTCATCACCTTAAGAAAGTCACACTTTCATCCTATGCCTTAGGCACAAAAACTTAGATGGCAAGCTCTTACAGTCCCAAAAATGTTTTTACAGTTACGTAGAGATTAAAATAGTAATCAAACCGCTCCAAACCCCATAGTTAGTCTTACGTGTTGAATCCTTTTCTCTTAGTCCATACAGGTTACTGGTAACTTTGGGTAGGTGACCAGCCCCTTTAATTGTAGGCAGGAACAATTCTAGAATTGTATTCAGAGGGTGAAGCCTACCTTCCCTCCTTGGCTGCAGCTAGCCAATCAGGTCCAGAAACATTTGAGAGACTAACCATGACTAGAGAGTGGAAGGAAAGAAGACTCCTGTGAGCGTGACCCCGAAGGACCCTCACGGTCTGCCATAGGAGAGCAAAGCATGGTCCCTTGACAGGGTGGGAGACTAGTAAACTGTATGGACCAAGAGAAAAGGATTTAACAGGTAAGACTAAAATCCTCTTTTCTCTGTCGTCCAATACAGGTTACTGGTAACTGGTAACTTTGGGATGTCCAACCATTGAGTTTCCCAGAGAAGGGAAGTAAGGCAAGAACCAGGCGCAAGGCCCCCAAAGTCACCAGAGAAGATATGAACCATCAGATCAGAGATAGCCCAACAAAACAATGAAGGGTCAATGGACACTAAACAGGGGTAACAACACCCCAGAAACCATTACACAGCACACTGAACTAGAGCCAACAGGGCTCAAAAGTGAAGGAAGCACCCAGAACTGAAGAAGACCATAGACAGGCAAGACTGCCTCCAGGATTTTCCTCCCAAAGCTGGCATCAGCCGATGCCAGCACATCAACACTGTAGTGCTTCGAAAAGGTGTGCACAGACGACCAAGTGGCAGCCTTGCACATCTGATCAGCAGAGGCCTGATTCTTGTAAGCCCAAGAAGCCTCAATAGGTCTTGTGGAATGAGCAGTGACTCGAAAGGGGACAGGCTTCTTCCTCAGCTCGTAAGCCTTATGAATAGTGAACTTGATCCAAGAAGCAATAGTCACTTTGGATGCAGGTCTTCCTGCCCTAGGACCCTCAGGAATGACGAACAACACGTCAGATTGCCTGAGAGCTCACTGTGATGTACATAAAACTTAAGACAACGCACCACATTTAACAAGTGGAGATCCCTCTCCTTGTCAGAGGTGGAGTCAGGGCAGAAAGAAGGCACCACAATCTCCTCATGTGGAACGCCAAAACCACCTTCAGGAGAAACTCATGAGAAGTATGAAGCACTGCTTTGTCCTTGTGAAACACCAAAAAAGGTGGTTTACAGGACAGTGCATGTAACTCCGCAAAAAGGCGAACAGACACGAACGCCAGGAGAAAAGCCATTTTTCACCTCAACAGGCGTAGAGGAATAGTAGCCAAGGACTCAAATGGAGGGCGCTGAAGAACGCCCAAAACAAAGTTAAGATCCCACAGAGGAGGGGGATTCTTGAAGGCAGGATGTGTATGAGCAACACCCTGGAAGAAAACCTTGACATCAGGAAGGACGGCAATGCCCCTCTGAAAGAAAACAGAGAGCAGAAGTCTGAAACTTAAGGAAACTCAAACTGAGGCCCTTATCCACATAGTCCTGGAAAAAGGCCAGGGCCGTAGGTAAATCAAATTCCTGAGACACATAGGAAGGTCGACCAGACACTATGGTAGATCTTGGAAGAAACAGGATTGCGGGCACTGAGCTTAGTAGCCACCACCCCAGAAGAAAAACCTCTCTTTTTCAATATTGAGGATTCAATTTCCAAGCCATCATCCTCCTTCCACAGATAACCCTGCAGAAGAAGATCTGGACAGCAAGGGAGCCAGAATGGCTCCGCCACTGTCAGATCCAGAAGCTTCAGAAACCAAGCCTGTTGAGGCCAGTAAGAAGCAAATCAGAATATGACTGGATAATGATAGAGTCACAACTTCCTTAACACCCTGTGCAACATTGGAAGGGGAGGAAAGATGTAGGCCAGAGGAAATAAAGGAATGGACATTGCATCCACCACCAGAGCTAGAGGGCCCCTCCAACGAGAGTAGAACCTCAGAAACTTCCTGTTGTGTCTTGTCGCCATCAAGTCGATGTAAGGAAGACCCCACTTCTGAACAATGAGGGAGAACAACTCTGGGTGCAGTTCCTACTCTCCGCTGTCCACTTTGTGTCAATTGAGGAAGTCCCCCATAACATTGTCTACACCAGGAATGTGCACTACAGATATGGCAGGAACGTGTACTTCTGCCCAGGAAAAAATAGCCTTGACCTCTAACCAAGTGGCACCCTGCTTGTTGATGTAAGCCAAGGCCGTGGAATTGTCGGCCTGTACCCAGACTGGACAGTCTTCCATCTGAGATGTCAAATGACAAAGGGCATGAATTATCACCCAAAGCGCCAACACGTTGATGGGAAGGAGAGATTCCTCCAGCAGATCACCGACCCTGAGCACTCAGGCGACCCAGGACCACTGCCCAGCCGGAGAGGCTGGCATCCGTCGTCACAGTGTTCCAGAAGGATACCAGGAAGGACTTGCCCTTCAGCAGATTGGAGAGGTCCAGCCACCACGACAAACTTAGTTTCACATGAAGAGGGAGGGATACTGACATCTTCAGAAGGTCCGGGTGACCCCTGCACACCTGGATTACAAACCTCTGGAGTTCCCTGGTGTGTGCCATGGCAAACGGGACCACTTCTATGGTGGAACCGAATTTCCCCACTAGAGAGGACAGCTCCTTGGCTGGAACTGAATTTTGAGCCAGAACCGCAGAAAACCTGTGTGAGATCTGGTGTGCTACCTCATCCGTGAGAAACACCATGCTCTTCTGAGTGTTGAGGAGAAGGCCCAGGAAGACGAGACGCTGGGATGAGACAAGCTCTGGACTTGTACATGTTGATGATCCACCCGTGCTGGGTGACAGCGCGAATGCATAGCTGAACCTGCTGATGAAGAAGTCCCGCAGAGGGGGCTTTCAGAAGCAGGTCGTCCATGTATGGAGTAGCTCTGATGCCGACACTAAGGCTCCCAGGACACTTGAAAACTTGAGGAGCTGCAGTCAGACCAAAAGGGAAGAGCTGAAAACTAAAAATGCCCTAGGTCGCAGGCAAATCTGAGATACTGCCAGCTCTCTGGATGAATGGCGATGTGTAGATACGCGGCCCTGAAGATCCAGCGATGCAAGGAATTCCCCTGGGCACGTAGCAGCAATCACTGTCTGTAGAGACTCGTGGTGATAACGAGTCCGGATCACAAAGGAATTGAGATCCTTAAAATCCAAAATGGGGTGACAACAGTCATTTTTGAAGACCACAAAGAGGTTTGAGTAAAAACCTATACTTCTGTCCTGAACTGGAACCGGCTCTAGAACATCACTGTCCAGAAGAGCCTGAATAGCACAGTTGAACAGCCGGCGTTTATCTGCGCCCTGAGGCATATGAGAAGGAAAGAAGCGTATGGGAGGAAGAGATCCTGTACCCTTCCGTCACCACCTGTAAAACACACGGTCCGCCACTGAATCCTCCCAGATGCTTTGGTAGTGACGCAGACAACCACCCACTGCAGAGTGGGGACCTGGGTTTGGCGAGTCATGCCAAAGAATGCTTGGAAGCCTTGGGCTTGTCGGAGACCTTGGGCATCCATTGTCATTTGGTCTTGGAGGCACGCGGAGCTGAGGGAACCGTCTGGTTCGCCGGACGTGTCGCAGTCTGAAAGAAACAAAAATACCAATTAGGCTTAAGCTGTGTTTTCTTCCTGGGAGCCAAGGGTAGAAGAGTAGTCTTACCCCCTGTAGCCTCACTGATCAGATCCTTAAAATCTGGCCCAAACAAGGAGGTACACTGAAAGGGAAGGGAGAGCAATGCTTTCTTAGAAGCAGTGTCAGCAGACCAGATTTTGAGCCAAAGAGCCCATCTGGCAACCACAGACCTGGTGGAAACCCTAGCCACCAAACGGATAGCATCAAATAAGGCAACAGAAACATAGTGCTGGGCCTCAGAAATGTTGGCAAGAAGGCGCAACATAACCGAAGTAGGAGCACCCTGACAGCCAGCCAGGGTGAGCTGTTCAGTCCAGACCGCAATGACCCGGGTTCACCCATGCTGCAGCGAATTCTGTACGCATGGCAGTACCAGCAGTGTCAAAATGGACGTGAGGGAGACTTCAAGTTTCTTGTTAGTCCAGTCCTTCAGAGCGGACGCATCAAACTGGCAAGGCAGTACTGGAGATAGGAGCATCCACTTTGGGAGGATGAACCCACTGAGCAAGTGCTGCCTCAGAGAAGGGATAAAGTTTGGCAAATTTCTTGGACACAGAAGGTATCCTATCCAGAGACACAAGGAGGTCAAGAGCGGGATTAGGTGGAAAGCAAGTAAGGGGCTTTTTATGCTCCTGAAAAAAATCAGAGGGATCAGAAGGAACCTCCTGAACTGGAATGTTAAGGGTATTCAAAACAGCCCTGATCAGGCCCTCAGCTGAGGGCTCAGGATCAGCATCAAAAGGATTGCCAAAAAACTGAGAGGAGTCCACAGCAGAACATTCCTCAACATCTGAATCCACCAGCAGTTTGTCCTCAGAAGAATCTGATATGTTGGGTACTCCGAGGTTTTGGCAGGGAAGACTTGACAGAGGAGGGGGTCTGCCAAGAATGGAAGACCCCCTGTAACTGGGATGGAAAGAGTTGCAATGTAGACTTAAGGTCCCTGGTAGCAGCCTTGAACTCTTGCACCCAAACTGGCTCTAATGCATGGCTGGAGGTCCCTGGGACATCAGAACATGCTGGGCATAAATGACCTGAGAATTCTCTAGGTAACCCTGAATGACAGGAAGAGCAATGCGCAATAGGGGATACAGAGACCCCAGCAGTAGTTTTCCCAGAAAAAGTACCCCAACAGTGCCCGAAGCGCCCTGAGCCCCCCAACACACTTGCAATGTGAATCGGATGAAAGAGCAAGGGCAGACAATTAAAATGAGCTCTCTCTGAAGTCACTAGGTTAAACTGTTGCAGAGAGATGTCCCAAGCTGTACAGTCCCATAGGAGTGAATGGAGCAATGGCGCCTATGCGGTAAAACGCGCCAGAACTCAAATTTTACAAAATTGAAACAGTAAAATAAAAATGCATGAAACATCACTAGAACATGTTAGGGTACCCACAAAACACTGAACCAGTAGGAAAAGTGTCAGAAAACCACCTAAGATGCAAAACCAGCAGCTAAAGGGTTAAAGTACCACATAAACCTGCTCCAAAACACCCAACAGACATACAGATAAACCCAATCAGTGCAGGAGTGTGCAATAGGAACTCCAAAGGTAAACCCCTGTGCACAGGAGCAACGAGGGACATGTGGACCTGCAGCACTCAAAGGGTTGCTCACCTTTCCTGCAGATCTTCTGTCTTCAGATTACCATGTATTAAGAAGAAGCCTCGGTGGGCAACTCCTGAGGAAAGAACTTGTAGCCAAGATTCCCCCCCCAGGGGTTAAGGTCCACAAAAATCACCTGGTCACTGAGCTAGCCACATCTAAGGGCATTGTCAGTTATGGTAATCCGCCTAATGGTGATATTCCATTTCTAACAGAAAAATAAAAAAGTCTCTAAAACTAAAGCAGAACTGTTCTCTTGCCTGTGTTATCTTCACCAAGGAACAAGTCTTTCTGGGGCTGGTTGGCTAGCTGTATCCAAGGAGGGAAGGTAGGCTCCACCCCCTGCACACAATTCTAGACTTGTTCCTGCCTACAATTAAAGGGGCGGATCGCCTACCCAAAGTTACCAGTAACCTGTACTGGATTATAGAGAAATAGGGATTCAAAGATCCCCCCTACCCTTATGTCAGCTGTAAAGCTGACAGCAGGAGAATCCAGTCGTATGACTCGAGGAGACTCTGCACCAGAGCCCGAATCTTATAACTTACAAATAATTAATTAATTGGAAAGGTCTAAAAAGCGTGTCTGGTTTGCAAGCAGACTTTGTAGATCTTTCCAATGAATGAATTCTTTAAGCACCGTGATTTTGGCTCTGCTGCAGAGCCGCTTGCTGATCCCCAGAACGGCATCTCCTGCTGTCAGCTAGACGCTGACATCAGGAGAAGGGGAGGGAGGGGGAACTTTGAATCCCTATATCTCTCAAACCATAGAGGTTTGAGAGATAGGATTTGGAGCAATTTGATTAATATTTTAAGCTCTACATAACTGTAAAAAAAAATGTTGGGGACAGTAAGGGCAGAGATTCTATATACAGTACTACATGCAAATAGGTAGCTGCACATATCACACTAAAGATACATGATAACATTCACAGCCAGTATGTAAGTGGCCAAAACATAGTTCTGCCACAGTAACACAAATTCAGAGAAGCCATTATCAGAACATGGAATGACTAAAACTCTAACGTTTTTAGTAAATGTATTACTACAATTTACCATAATCACTGAGCACTAAAGAGGACACCCCCAACCCAGCAAGTAACACATTCATATATACCCATTACCACTACTGAAAAGCCAAAAACTAAGGATTTATCATTTCTTTTAAGGAGAAGTATAGGGTCAATACAAGCCCCTTTTAACCCACTAATAGTGCCCTCAATGCTATGGAAATAGAGTTCCCATAGCTAGTAACTCACCCGTTGTCTGTTGGTTTCCTGGGCAGATCATGGATACCTGTACAGCTGGATGGCGTTATTCTCACCATAGGAGACCAAGTACTGCTTTCTCTCACACAGACTTCTATGGAGGCAGGAAAAAGCCCCCTTGAGGGCAGAATACCGCACGGACGTCACCAGCTGTACAGGTATCAGTAATCGGCACAAACTCACTCAGTGTATGAGTTGTGAGCTATGAGAAGCCTATTCCCATAACGGAGGGGACTGGCAGTGGGTTACATCTTCTGCTGACACTACAATGCCCCTTTACATGCAGTGACCACAATCTCCGGGGACTACAGCAGAACTGGGAGACACAGGAACATGTGCATAAAGACAAATGAAGAGCAATTCTGAAGCAAACCAGCAGCATCATTAGGGGACAACTGAAATGTCTATTAATTGAATGGGGCTTTATAATTCTTGAATGCCGGAGATCTCTCCAATACTCAGCAATGCAATACGCTGGAGACCTCATTCAATCAATGTGACTTTTTATTTGCCTCCTATGGTCCAGCTGATGCACCCTTGTGCAGGGGAGGACTGGTGTCTGGAGAGGAAACACTCACAGGCAGTTTGGTGAAGGCAGGATTGGTAACATGTCTTCCAAATGCATCTTCCTGGAACTGCAGGAGCTGGGAAATCAGCACGGCCAAGGCTTTATTGGTTGGGGAATCAGCCTGAACATACTGCAAGAGAACAAACACGCTATTAACGCCAAGGCTTTACCAGAACACAAGGACGAAGAACTGTTACACATGCTAAATAAGGACAAGTCTTCCTATTCAACAGAATAGAGTTTAATGATTCCTGTAGGTAAAACCATGCAATGCAAGGGATACAGAGCAGACTTACACTGCCTTAAACATACCGGAGGTATAACATGGAGCATTTACTAGTTCAGAGAAACATCAGGACATAAAAGACTGAGTAGCAGGGATAATGTGGTTGTACTGTGGGAAGGCAGGGTGAGACAAGAAACCTCAATGACAAGTAATACAAGGCTTTTCCTGCCATGTAAGACAAGCACACTACCATTGTCGGGAAATGCATATTTCAAGATTTATTACAGTTAAAAGTTTAAAACATTAAGTGACCTCTAGCGGCCATGTAATGGATCATAGTCAGTTACTGGAAACTGTTCTCTGCCATAAGGACTGCCGCCTATTTATTTCAGACTATGGGAGAACTTTGTACAGTTTAGCGGCAGGCGGTGCTCCAAGAGTCAGAATATATTGACTGCCTTGCTTATGAGCGTCTGTGACTGAGTAACCACAGGTTCAAGGGGTCTGCGCAATACATGTTCCCTAGAATGTGTATTCCAGCCCCTCTAGCCTTTTTGGGCTATTGTCTACCCTAACCCAAGTCCTTTGTGCATTAATGTAATCATGTCTGCCTTATTGTGTATCCCTGAGCCATCTGTTGTTGGTTACTTTGTATTAGGTGTTGTGATTACATTATCCCTGTTTGTCTTCACCATTTGCTGTGACCTATTGTATCCACTGTGATTGTATTAGGTCTTCTGTAGTCGAGGTGTTGTGATTGCATTATCCCTATGAATACGCTTATTGTGTTATGTCTTCACCATGTACTGTGATTGAATCATGTCTCCTGCACTGCCCAAGTTAACTGTATAAATAAGATGTGGTTTCAAATATAGTAGAGTGAGTCATTTGGAACTAAGAAGAAATACAGAGTCTTCACTCCTGAATGGTTTAAAGGGATAGTAATGTTTCATAATATAAGCAGCTCTAATTAATCATCTTAATATTTGGACTTTGGAGAGTGTTATTTCAATTCTGTCAGCGTTGTAGTTCAAGAGTATCCCCTCCCACCCCTTTTACGGATGTAACACTGCTCAGCCAGATCAGAAGGGAGGTGTCTAGGTAGACTGCAGAGAGGGACAATCTTCAATTAAGATAAGGGAAAAACCTGAAAAACTTGGCAAGGGGGGCAGGGCTTTCATTGTTCTCATAGGAAGAAGATTGTCCCCTTCTGTTATCTGTCTGGTCTATGGACTGCATTCCACATCTGAGAAGAGATGGCTTACACTAGGTAAAAGGGGCGGGAGGGGAAACTTTGCTTGTGAATCTCTCTCAAACCATAAAGTTTTGAGAGATAAGACATATCATTCTTCATGTTTTTTTAATGCCTACAAAATAAAATAAAGATAAAACCAAGTATTACTGTCCCTTTAAAGAGTCCACTTTGACTCCCATTCAGGAGCCCTATGTTCCAGTGTTCCAGCCAGTTATCCTGTTTCACTAGACAGGCTACCCATTTGTAGCCGCATCCAGGAGGAAGAGACCCAGAACGATGGTCTAAGTCAGCCCAAGGACTTAGGATCCCGTTACACGCCAGATTTCAGATGCTTATACTTCTTGCACTCTATGGAAGAGAGACCACTGACAAAAGTTCTGAATATAAAGTGATAGAAAGTGCATAGTCAGTTCCTTACTCTCTGTAGCATTATAACTGTTGAACAACTGATTGCAATGGGAGTACTCTTGTTTTACTCAACAGGAAGAAAAATATGACAAGGTTTTTAAAAAAACTAGTCTGAGTTATTTGGAGGTCTAAATAATGGTAAATGAAGCATGCTGTGCAGGCACCTTCCTGTCATTCTCCTACCTTACATCCCCCTCTGACATTTAAGCCATTCACTGCTGGGAGTGGGCAATGCATCACTGAGCAGTGTAAGTGAGTGGGGAGGTAATGTAGGGATAAGACAGGACGTCAAGTGCTAGGGGAAATGGGTAATGCATTGCTGAGCAGTGTCAGTGAGTGGGGAGGTAATGTAGGGATAAGACAGGAAGTCAGTGCTAGGGGAGGTGGGTAATGTATTGCTGAGCAATGTCAGTGAGTGGGGGAGGTAATGTAGGGATAAGACAGGGAGTCAGTGCTAGAGGAGGTGGATAATGCATTGCTGAACAGTGTCACTGAGTGGGGAGGTAATGTAGGGATAAGACAGGAAGTCAGTGCTAGGGGAGGTGGGTAATGTATTGCTGAGCAGTGTCAGTGAGTGGGGAGGTAATGTAGGGATAAGACAGGAAGTCAGTGCTAGGAGAGGTGGGTAATTCATTGCTGAGCAGTGTCAGTGAGTGGGGAGGTAATGTAGGGATAAGACAGGGAGTCAGTGCTAGAGGAGGTGGATAATGCATTACTGAGCAGTGTCAGTGTGTGTGTTGGGGGGGTACAGGTAATGTAGGGATAAGACAGGAAGGCAGTGCTAGAGGAGGTGGATAATGCATTACTGAGTAGTGTCAGTGTGTGTGTTGGGGGGGGGGGGGACAAGTAATGTAGGGATAAGACAGGAAGTCAGTGCTAGAGGACGTAATGTAGGAAGTGCCTGCATGGCATGCCTTAGTTATCTTTATAGCTAAATAGCTCAAAAATTACAAGGCTAGAGACATTTAGGTCAGAATCAAAACATTTTTAGGTGATATGTCCCTTTAAAAAGATAAGCTTGAAATATTGAATCCCGTTTATAGGAATATTGGGCAACATATAAAAACCCAAAAACAACAAAAATTCTGGGGCAAACCATAGCACACAGACGCTCCCTTTGATTTAAGGGATGTCTGAGGTCACCGACATATTGTGGAATTTTTACATGTTCCATGTGGTTCAGTGTGTTGGCTTTAGAACTGCTGTACTTTACTGCTTGTGTATAAGGCCCGTTGTGGGTAAAATCTTGTTTAGTAACATAGTAAATTAGGTTGAAAAAAGACAAGTCCATCAAGTTCAACCTTTGCCCCATAACAATTATATACCTTTCCAGCTGCCAAATGAGTATGTCTTTCAAACCTTCCTGATTTGCCTACTAATATACAGTATAACACTGTGTGTCCCCTTTTGAAAGACTTCCATCTAATCTTCTCTTAAATGTATTCATTGTATCTGCCATCACCACATCCTTGGGCAAGGAATCCCACAATTTAACAGACCTTACTGTAAAAAAACAACCAAACAAAAAAAAACAAAACAAAAAAAACCCTTCCTTTGTGATCCTGATCACAAAACACAAGGGACACATGCAGGAAGAGAAATTGTTTCCAAAATGCAAAACTATTTAACCCTGAGTGTCAGAAGGCACTCATACCCCTCTTGAACGCAAAGGCTTAAAAAGCATATTTAATTCCTTTAATACTTGAGCTCTCCAGTGCTTTGTGGAGACCTCACTAGCATTCAAAGGGTTAAAAGCCACATTCAGTTTTCATCCCCATCGTATTGTACCAGTTGGTTTGCTCCAGAATTGCCCATTTAGCTTTCTGAGTAAGCCTATAGGCTTTAGTCACATATGGAGAAATTCCAGACCAAACGAACTTCATCAAAGGGGAAAAAAATAATAATAAAAAAAAAAAAAATTAAAAAAAAAATATCACTCATTTAATTAAAATTGTCTTTGCAATGTGTTGAGACCTCTCTGTCATTCAAGTGTTTAAAAATAGTGTTTAAATCAATGGAAATGATGGCAATTTTAACTTCACTACTAAACACAAACATCAGGTAACAAATATCAGTGCTTTGTATATCATTGTATGTCAAACAATGAAAGCAGAAAAGACTACACAAACAGTAACTAAACCAAAAGCTGTACACATTGTGCCCTTAAAGGAGAAGTAAACTTTATAAAAAAAAAAAAAAAAAAAAAAAAAATTATATTGTCAGCAGTGCCCTCTAGTGGTCAAATTCAAATATTTCTGTTACATTTCTTAATGGAGAGGAAAGACAGTGACATACAGTTCTCAACAGAATGTGATAGTAACTGCTGAGTCACTTCCTGTCAGAACTATCAGGAAGTAAATGGCACTGTAATTCACATCCTGATTATTTCAACTGTTATACCTTTTGAATAAAACTGACAGCTGTGATAGTGTTCTTGTTTTACTCAAAAGGAAAAGTTCTAGAACATATAGATTTTCATATTAAAAATAATATTACGTTTACTGCTCCTTTAACCCACTCAGTGCCAGAGGGGTTGAGCAAAACATTGCTTTCCACAGTGTTAAACCCATCAATACCACAAATGGGTAAACAATGCATTGCTCTGCAACAAGTTTCCTACCACAGACATCTGGTAGGAGCCCTAATAAGAACTCTATAATAGTTCTAGAGTTGTCCGATAAACTGCTGATACCATGTAAAGTGAAATACTGCTCATCAGAGAAGTGCCTGAATGTCACACAGAGAGCTTACTGCAGCACAAACTGGAATTACTTTTATGTAACGACAGTAAAGTTCATGGTTTTTACACAAATGAAACGCATCACTTGGTTTTCTCACGCTGAAAAGAAAAAAGTTTTCATACAGATTGTAATCTCTTAGCGGCAGAGCTCGCTTAGCATTCTGTTTCCAATGTTGGACTATAAGGATATTTATTACGTGCTACCTTGTACCGTGCCCTGTTGTCCAGAACTGCATTATATGTTACCACTTTCCAATTAAAAAGATAGATCTCCAGGATTCCTAATATTTTTTTCCTTTCTGCTGGCTCCTATACTTTGCACCCCCTGAACTGACTACAAAGTTCTTTATACTTTGGTGAGAGTGTTATCCCAAGTCTAGACATAAAATAAATATATAGATAAAGCAGTTATTTCCAAAGAGTAATTCTTACATTTTACCATTTCTATCCAGTTTAATCTAAATATTGAGGCACATATATGAAGACAAAACAATGGGAAAGACATTTTTGATGCTTTGCAATGTGCTGGGGACCTCTCAAGCAACCAAGTACTATGAAGTCCTAATTAAATCAAGCACCTGCTTGTTCAGCACTGGGGAGTTCTAGGGTTAATGATCTGCAACCCTTTTAACGACAGGTGTAGAATAGAAAAGAACAATGCATGTGCTGCACTAGGATTTAGTAGCACCTTTTAGGTCAAACCCGGAATAGCTGTGCTAAGGGTTTGTACTGTGCAATCACCTGGAAATTGATATAAGGCAATAAAGTATTACTAATCCCTATAGCAAAGTACTACTTAAAAAAACGTATTGCCCCCAGTGTCATCTCTCAAACCTTTATGGTTTGAGAGATGAACGCTTCTAAAGTTACCCCCCCCCCCCCCCCCGAAGTCAGCATTCTAGCTGACTCAGGGAAATCCGGTCAGAGATCATCAGGTGGCTCTGCAATCGCGAGCTGCGATTGCGTTAACAGAAAAAAAAAAAAAAAAATCTTTCACTAAAACGGTCTTCTACGTGTGCATGCAAACCAAGAGCAAACCAAGCACACGTAGAAGACCATTTCAGCGAAAGTTCTCTTTTTTAGTAATGTGATCCGGCTGTGCTGGAGAGCCGCCTGAAAGTCATACGACTCTCTTCCTTTCAGTCAGCTAGAACGCTGACTACGGGGAAGGGGGAGGGCAACTTTAGAAGCGTTCATCTCTCAAACCATAAAGGTTTGAGAGATGACACTGGGGGAAATGCGTTTTTTTTTGTTTTTTTTTTTTTTAAGTAGTACTTTGCTATAGGGATTAGTAATACTTAAGTATTACCATCCCTTTAAAACACAGGTACGGTAGAAGCGGTTTATACAAAAATGGCAATTCCAGGGCTCCATCTACTGCACCCTAGGGCATGGGTGGTCTAACCTGCCCTCAAACCCCACAGCAGTGCATTTTATCAGGATCTCCTCTGTTAACCCCTTAAGTGCTGACGACTCACCAGTGTCCATACCTTAGAGCTGGAGATGGTCATAACACATCATGAGTTTTGTGTTCACATCGCTCCTGCAAAAGTGCTGTGAGCACTACTGGAGTCTGAAACAGACTGTTCCAAGACCGGAGAGGTCAGTTTCAGACATTCGCTTGCGGAATTACATCATGTGGTCCTTAAGGTGCATCCAATCCCAGGAATGCAAGATGTTAAGGGGTTAAACACAAGTGAATGTGACTGACTCACCTGTGCTTAATCAGGGAAATCATTCCTTCCTGGCCTGTTGGTGGCCCCTGAACACTGAACGTGTACAGCCCTGGTCTAGTGCACTATTTCCCAGCCATATCATCATGGACTCCAACAGTCCTTGTGTTTACGATTTACCTTGGACAGGTGAGTGAATTCACTGAGCCCCCGATTACATCAGCTGTGCACATGCAGTTAAATCAGAAAAACAAGGCCCTGCTAGAAGTCCCAGAGGGTGCAATTAGCAAAAACTGGACTGCAGATTTTTAGGGGGTTCACCTGCTAGTCACAGACTAGTGAGGTTTTCCAGTCTGTTAATGAGTTGTCAAAAACTCAGGTGATATGCACCCTGTTATGCAGAATAAGGGGGGCTAGAGAGAAATCTTACATAACATGGTCACACAAGCCTTTTGTGAAACCAATGGCATATCTAACCAGCATTCAAAGGGTCAATGAACACAGCTTTGCCATTGCACAAAAGATGATGTTTTCATAAATACATTTACATATCGTTCTACAATATTAGCGGTTTTCAGTGGGCTGCGGGGGACAATGGCCTTATGTATAAAAGTGGAACACTGCAATTCTGGGGTAAATCAAATGCACTAATGGGGGGACCGCCAGACACTTAAAAATCCCCAAGATTCCCATTGATTTAAATGGGCACGTATATTATTTATAGGAATGTATATATAGAGTAAACATCATTGTACTACAAGTTTAGGTTGAGCATTTGCTCACCAGTTTGTAGTGAAGTAAAAAGCAGATATCACACAAATTAGTAAATTACATACACGGTAGTATAATGCAATCCATTTTAACTCCTTAAGGACTGGCAGCTCACATACTTTGCAGTCACTTAAGGACCACTGAGGGTTTTTTTTCCCCGTGCGATCCGATTCCAGACTCCCCGAATGGCTTGCAGCCGCATGGGGAGCCTGGAATTCCATGACGGTCCAGGACTGTCATGGGTCCTTAAGGGGTTAATAGTAGGTGAAACTAAAGGTGGAAAGAGAAGGTGAATCTCACAAGCAGATTAAAGTGGAACTTTCATCAGATAACAAAAGAGCCTCATATGATAATTGTATTAGCGATATGCACATACCTAGCTTTATTTTCAAGAATAATTGTGGCATTAAACAAAAACAGAACCTTTTATGAAGGCGGGCACTGGCTGGGATCTTGCTGTAGGCGCTCTCTGCTCCTGCCCTGTCAGTCCCTTCAGGCGCCTTTCAGCACAAAAGGCATTCAACCCACCAATCATGGAGCTGAAGGGGACGGACAGCGCAGAGGTACCTGCTATACAAGATGTCTGCGCTGTTCCCCGGTGCCTGCCTGCATAAAAAGTTATATTTTTGTTTAATGACGCAATTATTCTTGAAAATAAAGCTAGGCATGTGCATATAGCTAATATAATTACCATAGGAGGCTCTATTGTTATCTGATGAAAGTTCTGCTTAAAGCGGAACTACCAGCATAGGTAAAGTCGCCCTGCAATAACTAGGCAGGTGGCAACCAGCTTAATAATAGTTATATTACCTCTCAGAACAACACGATTCTACAGAAATCCTTAATCTTCCGAGACTGACAGCCAGGTTAGTGCAGTCTGTACGCCTGCACCATCAGTCCCTTTCGGGACAGTGCAATGCTTCTGTAGGGAGGACTGTGACAGTGTAGGCACACAGACAAGATGTCCACGCTGATGCCTGGCTTCCGGCCTCTGAATAATAAGGTCTTCTATAGAATTTGTCGTTCTGAGAGGTAATATAACTATAAAGGTAGTTGCCACCTGCCTAATTATTGCAAGGCGACTTTAACTATGGTGGTAGTTCCGCTTTAAGTCTGCGGTGCTCATTAACCCTTTGATTGCCAGAGGGGTACACCTCATTGCTTTGCAATGCATTGCGTACCCCTCCAGCACTCAAAGGGTTAGGATGGGAAATTACAATACAGCAAGAGGAAAAGGAATGAGTGAAATGATTGAGTTATTAACCCTTTGAGTGCCAGAGCTATGCATTGCACTGCAATAAACTTGATGCCTCTCTGGCATGTCAAGTGTTAAAAGATATGAAGGGAAGTAGAAATTGGTTGAATAGTAAATCCATGAATAAAGGAGTGAGATTGCCAGATATGCCACATCTTAACCCTCTGAGTGCCAGAGTACGCAACGCATTGCAATGCATTGTGTACCCCTTTGGCACTCAAAGGGTTAACTTGGAAAACCTTAGAATTATACTGTGCGATTAGGAGGTACAAGTTATTGACATAATGGAACAATAAAACAAGTGTGCATAGGGTCATAAATGGGGAATTGTAACCCTTCAATACTAGAGTTCTCCAATGCATTGTGAAGCAATGATTCAGAAACCACTAGCATTCAATGGGTTAAAAAGACTAATAATTTGTCCCCTGTGGTGCAGTTAGTTTACTCCAGAATAACCTCAGTTTTGTATAAATGTGGGCAGTTCATTTTTATTTTTTAAACCATATGTACTTGGTGCTGTGTCTTACACCCAATCACATGACCAAGAGGTTACGATTGCAGAGGAAAGGGATCCCCCCTCTCACCCGCTGACTTTAAAAAGGTTCAATGCCACCTACTAATCCATCACACAAAACAGGTCCACATACAGTATTTACGTCTATTCAACATCGCTTTTATTCTGGCAGCCCATCAGATCTTGAGAAAATTCAATCAAAGGTGATTACTCCATCCTAATCCTCCTAGATCGCTCAGCTGCATTTGACACCATTGACCATGGGATTTTAATAGCGCGCTTGCAGCACCTCTGTGGTCTACGAGGTACAGTTCTTAACTGGTTTAAATCTTTCCTCACTGGTAGATCACAGAGTGTAACATCAGGATCTTGCTCATCGGCACCAACAGAATTAGCTTGCGGAGTTACACAAGGTCCCATCTTGTCTCCTATGCTATTCGCAATTTACTTACTACCACTGGGAGACATCATCAGAAGACACGGCCTAAGATATCACTGTTACGCAGATGACACACAACTCTACTTCTTTGCTCCAGATACTAAAGACCCAACATGCCTCACCAACAGTTGCTTAGCAGACCTCATAGAGTGGATGAATGCTAGTTGTCTTAAAGTGAACCCTGACAAAACAGAGCTACTCTTGGTGAGGGGACCCTGGGCAACAAGAATATCTCAGGATCACCCAACTGGCCTGGAACTTGGAGGCTCTGAACTCATTAGTTCAGAGGTACGAAGTCTCGGAGTGATGATTGACTCTGGACTGTCATTTAAACAGCAGATCTCTTCTGTAATAAAATCTGCCTTCTTTCATCTGAGAAACATAGCCAGGATACAACACTTAATTCCACCAGGTGATATGCCAACATTAGTCCATGCATTTGTGTCGTCTCGTCTAGATTACTGTTATGAACTTTACTTGGGCCTCCCAGAAAAAGAACTCCATCGCCTACAGACAGTACAAAATACAGCAGCCAGACTACTGACCAATAAAACCCGCTCATGTCACATGACCCCCGTTCTCCACTCCCTGCATTGGCTTCCAATTAAATGGCGAACATATTTTAAAATTGGCCTGCTGACCTTCAAAGACTTAAATAATCAAGGCCCACAGTACCTGAAAGAGCTCATGACACCCTATATTCAATCCCGCTCACTGAGGTCAGCCAACTGATGCCTCCTGTCAGTGCCCAGCCACGCTGCCCCCACATTCTGGAACTCTTTACCGTCCTCAATCAGAGAGGCTTCATCATTACAGACTTTAAAAAATATACTAAATACCCACCTCTTTCATCAGGCATTCAGTCAACTCATGTGACCATAAGGAACCCTTAAATGTTATGTCTGTTTATAGATCTGTAAAGCGCTTTGAGTCTCACAGGGAGAAAAGCGCTATAAAAAAAAAAAATCACAAATTATTATTATTATTATAATAATCTACCAGGCAGCACAATAAAAACCAATCCAAGACTTATGAATTTGCACCTGCTTTGTTGCTTACTTTATACAGGTCCTGTCTTTCAATTCGCACACTTACCAGGTACAGCCAGACACCAGTCTACACGCTGAAAGACAGGACCTGCAGAATTACACAACAAAGCGTGATGACGCTTGGGGATGGATCAGTCTTCTTAAACTTATTTCAATCCTGTGAGTGTTGTAGTTCAGGTGTAACTGAATGATAAAGTATCCCCCTCCTGCCCCTTTTACCTAGTGTAACACTGCTCACCTCAGATATGGAATCTGGTCTCTTGACCGGACAGGTCACAGCAAGGGACAATCTTCTTACTGTGACCATAAGGAAAACTCCCCCTTGACAGGTTTGTCCTTATGATCTCTGTGATCCATCCGGACAGTCTTGCTGCTCTGAGGTGAGCAGTGTTACATCAGTAAAAGGGGTGGGAGGGGGATACTTTATCATTCAATTACTCTTGTACTACAACTCTGACAGTAGTGACATAACACTACCCATGGCCCAAATACTATGATTATTAATTAGAGCTGATTTTATTGTGAAACATTACTATCATTGAATTCTGCTATTTGGCTTAACCCTGTGAGGCATTCTGTGGGTTAAGTTCATGACCTGCCCCCCAAAAACTGAAATTAAGTTGTTTTTTTAATCTGTTTCAACCACCTAATATCCTGGCAAATGCAGTAGATGTCAAAGCATGGCCCATTAGCCAAAGCAATTAATATTGCAGCAGTAGTGTTTGCCTTTTGAAGGAGTCCAATCCACTGAAATCAAAGCATTATGTTCTCTGAACCCATAACACACATTATGTATCACACAGCTGGCTAAACTGCAAGCATTTGGCACAGACACCAGATGACTGAGCAACTACACTGCGGGTCCTATAACTGCAGCCAGGCCAGTCTTTTGTCTGCACACTACAGAAAGAGGAGTCGCGCATCCCCTGCCAAATTCACTTTACCAGCTGCCACCACTATAGAAAACACAGCAGAGAATAATGGACGATTCTAGAACACCCTGTACCCGTCATGCCGCATAGAAAGCCCACTGTACAGAGTCCTATAGGACTGTATCATTACTGTATTCCCTCAGGAACACAGTAAAGTTACAGTAAGGTCTGTACAGAGGTCTGTGGGGCTGTATTATTACTGTATTCCCTCAGGAACACAGTAAAGGTACAGTAAGGAAGGTCTGTACAGAGGCCTATGGGGCTGTATTATTACTGTATTCCCTCAGGAACACAGTAAAGTTACAGTAAGGTTTGTACAGAGACCTATGGGAATGTATTATTACTGTATTCCCTCAGGAACACAGTAAAGGTACAGTAAGGAAGGTATGTACAGAGGCCTATGGGGCTGTATTATTACTGTATTCCCTCAGGAACACAGTAAAGTTACAGTAAGGAAGGTCTGTACAGAGGCCTTGGAGAGCAGTAGTGCTATAGAAAGGAAAGTTTGTGCTGTGGACAATGGGGGGACACTATCATTTACTCTTGAGCTACAACTCCGACAGTATTTAAATAACACTCTTTGGCTCAAATACTATGAAGTTTAATTGGAGTGGCTGTATTTTGTGAAACATTACTAGCACTTTAAAGAGATAGTAACGACACACTATGAATACATCTCAGAATATTCTTTGTACTTTTTAATATTGATCTGTACTTTCCGGTTTGCCCACATCTGTGTGATTTTATTGTAGTTATATTTAAAAGATTTCCCCCTCCAGACATTACAATTCTTCCTTCAAATGAGAAAGACGGTCCGGACAGAAAGCAATGAGGGACATTATTGTGCGAGCATGAGGAAAACCTTTGACAAGGGTGGCAAGGTTCTCCTTATACAGACACAGACAATATTGCCCCCATTGCGATCTGTCCTGTCAAGCTACTCAATTTCAGATCTGAGGGAAGAGTGTTGTTGGGAATAGGGGCGGGAGGGGGAAACTTTAAATAATAATTTACAATAAAACTACATGGATATGGACAGCGTGGAAAGTAGAGCATTATTAAAAAGTATAAAAATAATCTGAGATTCGTTAACCGGGTGCTATTACTCTCTTTAAAGGGATAGTAGTACTTTGTTTGATCTCTATTTTGTAGGCATTAAAAAATATGAAGAACAATGTCTTATCTCTCAAACCTTTATGGTTTCAGAGATATTCACAAGCAAAGTTTACCCCCTCACTGACCAAAACGGTCAAGTCTGCCATCCAGCTGTCAGATTTGGAATCCGGTCAGCAGATCAACCGCTGGCTCTTCAGCAGAGCCAAGATCGCAAGATATAAAAATAACTATTTCTTTGGAAGGGTCTAAAAAGTGTGCTTGCAAACCAGGCACACTTTGTAGACTATTCAAATGAAGTAGTAGTTCTTCTATCTCGCGATCACGGCTCTGCTGTAGAACCACGGCCAGTGCGCAGACAGGATAGTGGAATAAAATACCAGTAACACTAAGGAAGATATTTGAGGAAGGGACCTTAAGGAGTTCTCTGATAACTTCATTACAGCCAAACATTCTTTGTCTGAAAGCTGACAGAAAAGTAATGGTGGGTTGACAGATAATGTGTGTATATTATTGTAGCCTAGTAGTGAGTCTTAAATTACAAGCTATCAAAACATAGAAATTCAACAGACTGGAAATTAGAGGTGTCCAAATCAATGCTAGCATCTAAGGGGTTAAATGTTTTGGTTAGTGTTCCCAGTATTTTTTTCCCATGTGCTGCATCAAGCAGAGATAGAAAAGGTGTGGAAATTGAGATGTAGGTCTGTTACACACGTGTTAACAAAACAAGGCCATTGAGAATGATTGCAAATTACACCAACAGAAAACAATGATACCTGTTTTGTTAAACTTGTGCTGTGAAGTTGCCCATGTAAACTGGATCTTACAAGATAAAGCAGGGGGTTTATATTTGACAAGAACTACTGTAGATCATCACCTGGCACATATACCTAAAGGAAAAATGTCATGATAAAGGCACCTAAAAAAGTATTATCAACTCTAGTCAAACAACACCAACAGGCTGGTTTATTGGGATACCATGCATTAATCATTTAAATAGAACGTGTTGCACAACCGTGTGGCCCTTAAAGGGCTGACTGAGTCACTGCTCACATGATTAAAAAAATAAGATCTACTGAAAAGCTAGCCTACTGGCATGTCCCTGGGACTCAAGATGAGGAAACACTGTACTACACAGAAGATCAATACACAAATTAAACTTGAATACAAAGACGCAGAGCATCACTGCCAAATAGGATCAACCAATTAGAGGAATTCCCAGAACAAATGAAGCAAAATGTGCCATCTTTCTAACCTAAGCAGAAAGACTGAAAATTTGTAACATTCTACATTTAAATACAGCATGGTGGAGGCCACACTGCCATTTGTGTGTCACTCCTCTTTTCAGCAGTCCTGGGAATTTAGAATATTCCATTTATAGCCACGATGTGTGGTATTTCAGATGCAGTCAGGCTAATGTATCATAGAGAAGTAGTGTAATTGTGGAGATAGCAACTAGGCCCCTACAATCAGTACACTGGGCGCCTGCATGTACAAGTTATCAGTGATTGTACCATATCAATAGTACCACCAGTGATTTCCCTTATACCCAAGGCTCTATGCAGCCTACTGATACCCAACTGCATATGGCTCTCTCTCAAATCAAAGCCATGTGTAATAGTGGCTTCACCCTGTAGTACTAGGAAGATTGGCTCAAGTGCACACTAGTGATACCCAGTCTCCAGGCACAATAGGGATAACCACACTCCACGAACAAGGTGCATTCTCCTGATATCCAGTCTCCAAGCCCCATATGGATATCCAGCCTCCAAGCCCAGCAAGAATATGCACTCTTCATGCCCCGGGCGTACTCCTGATACCCATCATGCAAGCCTAAGATAAACACATTTATGAAACCCACACTCCAGGCCCAGGGTGCCCTGTCTAGACACCCACACTCCAGGCCCAGGGTGCCCTGTCTAGACACCCACACTCCAGGCCCAGGGTGCCCTGTCTAGACACCCACACTCCAGGCCCAGGGTGCCCTGTCTAGACACCCACACTCCAGGCCCAGGGTGCCCTCATCCCACCCACACTCCAGGCCCAGGGTGCCCTGTCTAGACACCCACACTCCAGGCCCAGGGTGCCCTCATCCCACCCACACTCCAGGCCCAGGGTGCCCTCATCCCACCCACACTCCAGGCCCAGGGTGCCCTCATCCCACCCACACTCCAGGCCCAGGGTGCCCTGTCTAGACACCCACACTCCATGCCCATGGTGTCCAGTCTAGACACCCACAGTGCAGGCCCTCACCTTCTTGTAGTGCTTCCCGATCCACACTCGCACACAGTCCAGCTGGGACACGGTGTCCGGACTCTCCCAGAACTTAGCAGACGGTCCCCCGTCCTTCCTCCGGGCCTGGAGAAGTGCCGCTAATCCGCCGGCTGGGGCTGCCATAGCCTCGGTGTCCCGGGATCCTTCTTCCTCCTCCTCCTGCAGCTCTCCCTCACACTCCTCCTCTTCGTCTTCCCCTTCGTCCTCCTCCTCTTCTCCGTCCTCCTCGTCTTCCTCCTCGGGCTCTCTCCGGGGCTCTTCCCTGCGGGCCTCCTCTCGCCGCGGCCCGGACTGGTAGTGACGAGTGGACTGGTCCCGTGCTGCTACCGCCGCCGGGCTTCCGTCCTCTCGCTCCCCACCCGCCGCTCCTCCTCCACCACGGCGGCGCCTCCTCCTGTGCCTGGATCCGGGCCCCGCCAGCCTGCCGCTGCTCTCGGTGCTGTTATTGCTGCCGTTGCAGCCGCCGGGGAGGCCCAGTCCGACCTGCCTTTGTTTCATGGCTGAGATCCCTCTCACTCACCTCACAGGGCGGACTGAGCGGCAGAGCGCGGGAGCGGCCCCTCCCCCAGCCCTCTCACACACTAACCACACCCACCGCACGGCAAGCCACGCCCACACACCTACTGCGAGTCTAGGCAACTACCTCCTCACTGACAACGCCCATCCATTCGGCGACAACCTTCTCTGCACAAAGCCACGCCTACCCCTTTATTTTTCCCTACTTTATGGCTCCGCCCATATAGGTCGCGGCCCTGCCCTCCTACACACAATGTGGTGCACTCTACCGCGAGGCTTCCTGCTGAACGTCAACAAGCACAACTTTATTGACCCAAATGTATGCGCAATTTCTTCTGCTGCGCATTTCCGGAAAAGCGCGGGAGATGTGGGAATGGGCGGGGCGGTAATCATGTAAACACGGCTTAGTGGGAACAGATGTGAGGAAAACATGGACAACGTGAGGCCCTTTAGCTTCTGCCAACTACAACTCCCATCATCCCTTGCCAGCGTTAGTACGCTGTGACAGGATGGTGTATTGGAGGATATTATTATTATTGTTAATATTTTCTATATATTTCTTGATGGAAGCAGGGACCATGGGGTATGGAGGCAGAGTGCTCGAAATAAATCTTCTCATACTCCCTTCCCTTTATACCCCTTCTCCAATCAGTGGTTCCCTAGTTTTTTTTTTTTTTTTTTTTTGAGTGGCCTTAAGGAGGTTCAGGTTACTTTGCCTGATGTTGAATCAATCAACATTTTCGTTTTCTTTCAGTCAGTGGATTCTGTGAAGCCCACATTCATACCTGGAAACTCTCAGGATTTAGTAACATAGCATACCTCCCAACATTTCAAATTGCCAAAGAGGGACATTTGTGTTTTAGGGGGTGTTGCTGGGGTCGTGGCTGGTGGGCAGGGCATTACTGAGAATTTTTAGGCTATTTCATGATGTATTGACACCTCCTTTTATAACCTAATAAATGGCTTATAACAAGACCAGTGTATTTTATTTACACACACTAATTTATAAACACATATACTGACGTTTATACAAACATTAATGTGAGTTTTATTGCTGTAGAGCAATATGATACACTTATATACACACCACACAGTCTGATTTCCTAAAAAGAGGGACATAAGGGTGGGAAAGAGGGACAGGGGGATTTGGGTCTAAAAGAGGGACACTTGGGAGGTATGCATAGTAATTTAGGTTGAAAAAATACTTGCGTCCATCTAGTTCAACCTTTTCCTATTCCGGTTTACCATCTTTGATCCAAAAGAAGGCAAACCCCCCCCCCCCCCCCCCTCAATTTGACCCTGAGTCTCAGGGTTTTGCCCCAAATCTCAGGGTGAAGGGCCAAATTCTCAGGGTAAGAGAGTTCTGTGTTACCTACTAAATGATTTACAGCAATTAAATGTTACTTTAGTCTCTAAATTGTGCCAGTTGTTCCATAACTACGGGGGAGAGGTCCTAGTTGTCTTGTTTGTGTTTAGGCAGTGATCTCTCAAAGTTATAATATGATAAAGGTTCCTTTAGGACCGACTGTAGCACCTCTGGATTAGTGCAAGCAGGTATTTATTGCATGAAATCTACAATATGGGATGCTTTAAAGGTCAACATTTCAAAGATCGCAGGGTCTGCTCATTTTAAAAGTTCCCAGGTATGCCCATATTTGATGGACTTTTATGTTCCATCCCTTTGCTCCTCTCTCCCTTGAGTACTAAGATTTGAGGGAATATTGTGTTGTTTCATTTACTGTTGGTTTTGGGGACCGCTTGAGTGCTTTGGATCCTCTATTTATGTTCCAGATTGTGCTGGGATATTTTGCCATTCTTACTTGGGCTGTGGGGGTTCTGATGCATTTGACTCTGTATGGTTCAGAGTCAATTAAATTTGAGTAGGGCACAGTGGGGCATTTTCCCTTTCCTTCCTCCGTGGTGCACTATGGGAACTTCATTGCATTTGACCCAGTTTATTTCTTGGTCAAGCACTCTTATTCTCTCGTACCCCACTGTTACGGGGTGTTTTATTTTTCCACTTACAACTTGGAACTGGGTGCATTACACAACTTCCAGTTGCGCTTCCCTCTGGAGACATTACCTTATCATTCGCCTGCTTTTTCTGGTGGATACACAGTTGCGAAGGTTGCTTTCTTGGCCTGTGTTCTTGGTAGTGGGTGTCTTGGCAGAGCACAGAGAGAGGGAAAGCAAGGCTTGTGACACAAGGGTATATCTATGCCTCTGGTGTTGCGGGCGCTGGCCGTAGATGCCCTGGTGATTCCTTGACCATATGCTCTGGTGTAAGTGTTTCCTCCTCTGGCTATGTTTCCCCAAATTATAGCCAAACTCAACTGAGAAAGGATTCTCGCTCTTCTCTTTGCACCGTTTTGGCCCAGTCTGGTTTCATCATATACTCAATGTGTGTGAGGTGGAACCCTGGCATTTTCCTCTGATTCTGGACCTTCTGTCTCAAGGTCTGGTTCAACATCCCAGACTGGACAATCTTGCTTTAAGAGTGGGGAACTTGAGGCCAATATGTTACAACACAGTGTGTTGAGTAATTCCATTGTCCAGACTATGCTGCATGCCCACAAGCCTGTCTTGGCCAAAATCTAATATCAGGTTTGGCGTATTTTCTGTGCTTTTTGTGGTCATTAGGATCTCAATCTCTTGAGCTTCCACTGGTGTTGGACTTTTTACAAGCTGGCCTTGAGAAAGACCTCTGTCACCTCTCAAGGTTCAAGTCTCTGCCTTGTCTATTCTTTTCCAGCAGAAACCGGTGAGGTTTCCAGAGGTTCATATTTTCTTCATGGGGTTATTAACATCTTCCCTCCTTAAAAGTTTTCGGCCACTCAGTGGCTTCTTCAGTCCTCCTTGTATGAGCTTTTATATTCAGCTTTGCTGAAGCAATTGACATGCAATTCGATCTCGCTTACTGCAATCACTTTAGCAGGTCATGTTTCCCAGCTCAGTGCTTACTCCTGCAGATCTCCTCACCTTGTTTCAGCCCAGTGTGGTTTCCACAATTCACATAAATCTGGAACTGGTTCTACTTTCTTTGTGCTCTCTTCCTTCCAATTCCTGGGAAGAAGTGATCCACACTTTGGATGTGGTTTGCTATGATCACAAGTTCTTTCCACACAATCTTATCGGCAATCAGGGACACTCATTCCTGAGGGCCTGGATGGGTATAGAGGTCAGGGAATAGGAGGAGTTTAATTTCAGGTGGCCCATGTCCTGTAAGAAGGAGCGCTATACCCCATTGTCCCTTCATCCCTCAGTGGACTAAGAGAAAAGGATTTACCTGTAAGTATAAAAATCCCATTATTAAAGCAACACTAACCCCCTCCTAATAATAATGTGCAGAAAATCCTAATGGCCCCTATGAATTTTGCCCTTATGCTTTGCTCAAGAGATACCATATTCAATCATTCCTGGATGTTATGTCCATGGAGGAGGACATGACCTTTTCTGGCTGTCATTCCAACTGAAATAGCATACAAGAGCTTACTTGAAAGAGTAGTAAATCTTCATTACAAAATACTAATAGTCTAAGCATCAATCCCACATCCTAATACATTATCTGGGAATGCAAGACACTATACCTAAGAGCTTGGGAGGACTAAGTCTCCCTCACCACTATTCATATCACCTTGCTTTACAGCTAGCCCAAATCATTCAATGGCAACGTCCTTCTTTGGGTTCATATAGAAGAACATTTTACTGTTCCAGCTCCTGTCCAGAATATACTGTGGGTTCAGAAAGATTGCAGACCCCACTTCCTGTCAAACAGTTATACATACCATCAAAACATACCTGGGAACTGAGTTTGACCCAAATCTCAAGATGAAGGGCCAGATTATCTGGGGAAGAGAGTCCAGTGCTATCCATTATCTAATCTACTCCAATTAACTGCTTTAGACTTTAAATTGGTTCCACTTGTACCAGGAAGGCAGAAGGAGAAGTTCTGCTTATCCTGTGCGTGTGTTCTTGCAGTGACTTAAGGCGACGCACATTAATGGTTCCATAGCTCACAACTATTCCAACTTACACAGTGTCGACAGTCCCAATTTTGGGGCACAGTCCCGCCCACACACAGTAATGTTCTGGTTTCTACTCCAACTTGTCTCAAGCGGCATTGTTTTAAATGGGCATGAGCATCCCCCACTCCATCAGTGGCATAACAGAGATCCCTAAGGCTTCCCCACACCATGTCAGGAGGTGGGATGCCCAGAAGTGATATACAGTGCAGTATAACATATTGTGAGCCTGTTCGTGCAAGAGTAGTGAATGCCCATAAGAAATGATCAACACTTTGCCCTCTGTTACCCCTGCATCACATGTTTGTCTCCCCTTAGCCTCTACTCACTATCTTCATTGGCCCTTTGGCATGTCTTCCTACAGCACGCTTCTGTGGCTTTGCCTCCCCTCACTTCCTTCATCTCTGCTTTTTCAAACGATTGTGGAGTTGAATTCCTTTGTGCTGAAAGGCACCGGAAGGGACTGACAGCACAGGCGAAGAGAGGACACCTACTGCAAAATCCCAGCTGGTGCCTGCATAAAGGGTTATGTTTTTAATTAATGCAGCAATTATACTTGAAAATAAAACTAAGTTCGTACATATCACTAATGTAATTATCATTTGCAGCTCTGTGTCAAGCTGGTGAAAGTTACGCTTTAACAGAATTATTCTGTCAGTCACTATGGACAGTAGTTACAGAAGATTGTGAGGTAGCAAATGTAGTACCGCTTCACAAAAAAAAAAGGTAGCAGGGAAGAGTCTGGGAACTACAGACCTGTCTTATGCCAGTAGTGGGAAAATTTATGGCAATCATGTTACAGGAAAGAATTGTTAAATATCTAAATGTAAACAGTTTACAAGATCCTAAACAGCACAGGTTTACCACTGGGAGATCTTGTGAAACTAACTTCAGTTACTTTTTTGATATAGATATAGCTTCTCTAGATTTCAGTAAAGCATTTGACACTGTCTGTCTTAGAAGACTCATTAAAGAATTGTTGTGTTTGGGTCTGGATGTAAAAATAGGTGAATGGATAAAGAAATGGCTGAGTAACAGGATACAGAGGGTTATCCACTCTTGCTTCAATACCCCTTTTTATGCAAGACAGGATTTTGTTTGCCTTTGCTACTGCTATTTGACACTGGTTACCTTATCCAAGTTTGTAGTCCAGGAAGTCATTCGCTATAATGGGAAAGGAAAAAAAAAAAAAAAATCCCTGTCATTAAGGGGTTAAACTTCATATTCCACTTGTTTGCCCAATCTGCAATTTTATGTAAACCCTCTGTAGAGAACAAATCTCCTGTTCTGAATTACCCTGCAAAATTTGTCATCTGCAAATATTGATATTTTGCTTTCTATATTTATTTCCAGGTCATTTATAAACATGTTAAAAAGCAGTGGGCCAAGTACTGAACCCTGAGGCACTCCACTCTCAACTTTAACTGTATTGGAGAATTGTCCGTTTATAACCACACACTGTTCAATATCCTTCAACCAGCTTTCTATCCAGTTGCCAAGATTATCCACTAGCCCCGCTTTCCTTATTTTATATACCAGCCTCATATGTGGCACTGTATCAAATGCCTTTGCAAAATCTAGATATATTACATCAACTGCGTTACCGTTATCTAGGTTGCGTCTTCATACAATCTGAAAATATTAGTTTGGCATGATCTATTCCTCATAAAACCATGTTGATTCCTTCTAATAATCTTATTTTTTGCAGTGTAATCCTGAATATAATCCCTTAATATCCCCTTCTAGCAGTTTTCCCACTACTGAGGTCAAACTTACAGGTCTATAATTCCCAGGTTCTGTTTTAGTTCCCTTCTTAAATAGAGGTATTACACTGGCTGTATGCCAGTCTTGTGTCACTGAGCCTGTGGCAAGAGAATCTTTAAAGAGTAAAGGTCATGTTACTAGTGGAGTACCTCAGGGAGCTGTGCCGGGGCCCATTCTTAATATTTTTATTAGTGATATTGCAAAGGGTCTTGAAGGTAAGGTATGTCTTGTTGCAGATGATACAAAGATCTGCAACATGGTCGATATCCCTGGGTGAATATGTCAAATTATTTGGGCAAATTAGAATGATGGACGAGAGTGTGGCAACTGCGGT
This sequence comes from Rhinophrynus dorsalis, assembly GCA_037306005.1. NCBI lineage: Eukaryota > Metazoa > Chordata > Amphibia > Anura > Rhinophrynidae > Rhinophrynus > Rhinophrynus dorsalis. The sequence continues at coordinate 485,593,451 of CM074723.1, forward strand.
TTCATGTTGATAAATGTAAAAATGCACTTAGGATTTATGTAATGGACCATAAGCCGTTATCGGGAGGCCTTCTCAGACCTACCACATTTACAAAGAACAAAAGACTGGAATTCAGAGACTTGGCCAGTGTCTTGAGGCCAGAATACAAGGGGGACTGGCACCTATCTTTTGAAAAGTAGGCACACAGTGGATTGGCTGCAGGCCCCTTGTGACATGTGCATATGTGTTGTGTTAGGTTCGACTGTATGGGACAGGTAGGCGCTTCCCTGATTGGTCACATATCCTCTATGAGGGAAATTAGGTTCATGCAGTTCGAGGGAATGTCGATGAGCAAAACTGTATTTGACCAGTAGGTGTCTCCCTGCACAGTACATAGTGTAGGTGGTTTTCAGGGCATTATGTTGCTGGGCAGGTAGGTACTCTTGCAGTTGGTTGCCCCCATTCCCTGTAGTCGTCACTTCGATTCCTATTGTTTGGGGAGCCGGAGTGACATGATTGAGTTATGCGTCAGACCTGGGTAGTGCAAAAATGGCAAACATAGTCCCAGGTCCTGATTGGTTTTGTCTCTCATTGCTCCGATTCCTATTGGTTGAGAATCAGAGCAGCAAGATTAAATTAAGTAAATCTATCAGTGTGTACTGTCCCTTTGTCTTATGTTTGTGCCCATTGTATCATGTTGCCACCTCACTATTGTCCCTTTGTATAGTGTGTGTACACTCCCATTGTTTCATTTTACTAAGTTTCTGTATAAAATGTCCCCTGTTCCACCATAAATTTGAGTTAGTCATTTGGACTAGAACCGTGTCCTGTTTTATTCCTGGATGGTCTAAAGGTCCCGTTTTGACCCCCATTCAAGGAGCCTGTGTTCCATACAGCAATCTGAGATCACGGGCTTGGCTACCCACTTGTAGCCACCTTCAAGGGGGATAAACCCAGAACGACAGTTCAAGACAACCCTCTGTCTTGGGTTTCCGTTACAATGTAAAAACCCAAATGCAGAATGTGGTATTAACTGTAGACTTGGGAGTAAATTTCTGATGAATTAAAGGTAGGCAGGCAATGTAACAAAGATGCAGGGGATGCAAACAGGGTTCTGGATTGAATAACTAGAGGCGTTAGTAGCAGAAAAAGAGAAGTGGTCATCAAGGGGGGCAGGGCTTTCATTGTTCTCATAGGAAGAAGATTGACCCTTGATGTGAGCCGTCTGGTCTTTGGACTGGATTCCACATCTGAGAAGAGATGGCTTACACTAGGTAAAAGGGGAGGAAGGAGGAAACTTTATCATTCAATTACTCTTGAATTACAACTCTCACGGTATTGAAATAACACTCTCTGTGGTTAAACCTCACCTAGAGTACTGTGTACAGTACTGGAGACCAAATCTCCAGAAGGATATATTCTAAAGAAAATTGAGAGAAGGGCTACTAAAATGGTGACTGGTTTACAGTCCTGGGGGGAAAGTTTCACTAAGTTCCTATGTAATTCTATGTTGAAGTTTTAGTGCATAGGCTCAGTAGAATGACATAGGACTTGGAGAAGTGATATCACTGGAGAAGTCATCACCACTTTATCACCCCTTAGTGAATCTGCCCCCCAGGTGTTTGTCACACACTCTCCACTTCTCCTCTAAATAGAGAAAATCCTCCTATAGTTGTAGTGGTCTAGCTACCTCCTCTATGAATCAGCTTCTAAACTTAAAGCTGTGATGGTATAGGAGGATCACCTTTGTGGGGTACCAAATAGATATTTATGTGATGAATCAACTGACATTTAATTATTTTATTTATTTTTTTTTGAATTTTCTATAACAGGTGACAGACAAGGCATGTAGTAAAAATAGAAAATTTGTTACATAGATAATGGTATACCCAACACCAGCATGTTAAAGGGATAGTAATGTTTCACAAAAACAGCAGCTCCAATTAATCTTCATAGTAACTGAGCCATAGAGAGTGATATTTCATTACTGTGAGAGTTGTAATTCAAGAGTAATTGAAGGATAAAGTTTCCCCTCCCTCCCCTTTTACCTAGTGTAACACTGCTCACCTCAGATGTGGAATCCAGTCCATAGACCAGACAGATAACAGCAGGGGACAATCTTCTTCCTATGAGAACAATGAAAGCCCTGCCCCCCTTGACAAGTTTTTCAGGTTTTTCCCTTATCTTAATTGAAGAATGTCCCTCTCTGCAGTCTACCTGGGCACCTCCCTTCTGATCTGGCTGAGCAGTGTTACATCAGTAAAAGGGGCGGGAGGGGGATACTTTGTCATTGAATTACTCTTGAACTACAACTCTGACAGAATTGAAATAACACTCTCCAAAGTCCAAATACTATGATGATTAATTAGAGCTTCTTTTATTATGAAACATTACTATCCCTTTAAGCGCCTGTAACATTACGAACAATACAGTACCATATACTCTGGCATCGAGAGAAAAAATCTTGAAGTGTCTTGCACAGAATTTTTTTTTTTTCCCCCTCTCTAGACTAGCGGTTGGTTCATCCTGTTCTTGAGCACTTCTTACCTGCCATTTTGGCCAGCATCTCTGTTCTAGCCTTGGTCACTGGAAGGGTACACCTGGATGCCAGCCACGGTGTCCAGCATCACTCCCTAGCTATACACCCCAACAACCCACATTTCGTGTCACGCAAGACCTGATACCCACAGAGCAAACAGTAAATAGAACTGATTCACAGAGCTTACAATCTATAAGAAAGAACGGCAGATTTGAAGCATTGCGTTCAAGGGAGGTTATAATGACCATTAACCCCTTAAGGACCGGCGGTCATGGGACATTTCCATCCCATAATGACCGCATAGGGGCACTTTGACGCGCCGGTACACGTGACCTGTCACGTGTATCGGCTCGTCACTATGGGGCTTGAAAGAGATCGCTCCGATCTTGGAGCGGTCTATTTCAGGCCCTATTTTTACTTACAGCGCTCCCGGTAGAGCGCTGTAAGTAAAAAGTACGTGACGTACTATGACCGTCATCGGTCCTTGAGTAGTTCAAGGACCGTGACGGTCCTGGTACGTCAAGGGTCCTTAAGGGGTTAAAACAAAAGGGGCTTGAGGAATTTTCATTTGTGTCATATGGAGCAGCTGATTTACCCATATCCACACCTTTAGCTTGCTGACTACTACCCCATACTTATTAACTCTGAGTACTCAACACACTGCGTACCCCTCTGGCACACAAAGGGATAATATCTGCACTTTGATTCAACTGTCTTCAAATGTCAGTTATTTTTTTTTATTTTGAGGTTTCTTGCATAGCGGATACTGCTGATCCGAGTTCTCTGCATTTCTCTGATCACGTGTCTGCATAATATGGGAAAAATAGACTTTCCTCAAATCTCTACTTTGAATTCTATTTCCGAAGTCTTTAGTGGGTTACAGCTGGTCAATTGATTTCCCTGAAAGAGAAGATTGAATCATCTCTGGTCCCCCTGTAGCCGTGTCTCAGATGAAACTGGACAATAGGGAGTAAGAAACCAAATCTCATTGTTCATATATTGAACCCTGCATTGACAACATATGCTGTATCTTTGTTTTGCCAACTGTATACACACACTTTGTGCAGTATGCAAGAAGCTCAGCTTTACTAGGTGTGAAACTGTCCTAACAGATTCATATTCTAACAAGAGATCACTCAACTCCTGCAACCGTTGCAGCTTCTTTTTAGAGATCTTGGTAGAACCTCATATGTTTGAAAAGCATTTTGATAGCCGCAGGGCTTCTATAAAATGAGATCTAACTTTTCCAAAAGTAAACCTGAAGGTGGATTGACTGTGTGAACTGCTGTCTCTCTTTTACCACTGTATAAAGATTCTGTTCCCAACCATCTCATCAGCAGATATAGCTCTTCACTTTAGTGAGTCCCGAGTCTTGTAAAGAGCCTTGAAATCAGCCTTCTGGGGTCTGAAGTTTTCGGGGCAGTCATCAGTCTTGCAGTTAATTTACTATTGCAGGTTCAACTTGAAACACAGTGCTGCTGGATTGTTAGTGACGTTTTCTGACCCCTGTTCATCTCTTCATAATTCAGCCACCATTTCACCAGCTGGTCTACTCCCAGAGTTCTCACAGGAACAGACCAGCTGATTGTGCAGTACAAGGAATAATTCCATGTCTCCTGAACGACTTGCAGACTTTGCTGTATAAACTGCTCTTCCAGATGAAAGGGTGAGTTCAAGTGGAAGAAGATCTCTTTGTTGACTACTACTGAGTGGGCACCATGGCTTAAGGACAGGGTTTGACAAATTTCATTTGACTCGAGCCAGACCAAAAATTTAGAATCCGAACTCTGCATCAGAGGAGAACCTTACACCCGGGCTTAGTGGAGGCAGACAGTGTGCACGCAATCCTTTGGCTAACAATGGAATAAGGTTTGACGGTCAGAGTAAAGTGTAGTTCTCTGGCTATCAGTGGAACCAGACTGGATGGGTCAGACAGTATTATATGGGCCAAATCTAGTAGCTCAGATAAAGGAAAAAAAAAAAGTGCAGGTTACCAAGACCCTGAAGGCCAGCTATAAAGCCAAGGGTTTAACGCAAGAATGTTCAGGATGAGCCACCAAAGCAAAGGCAACAGAGTCCCCTTGGGAACGTAAGATGCCACAACACAAGGACATGTAGTGTCAGAATGACCTGCAGGTCATTTACAGGTATGGCAACTGGAGACACACACTGGCCGGGACAAACTTAGAACCTGTGTGTCCAGCAGATTCCCCCAGCCTTCTGATATGGTGACTAAAGATAAGAAAATTAATAAACTAGAAACAGAAAAATCAGAAAAACTGGTCTGGAAAATAACCATATACAGAAGTGCTGTGGGATACTGTGACCATCCTGGATGCAGGGAACCAAAAGGAAGAACCCCCCCCCCTCATAAAATAAAAAAACATAACAAAACACTTTCATTTCCAGGGCCTGGTAAAATCAATAACACATAAGTATCCTCACCCTTTGCAAGGAGAGCACAGCTTTGCAATCATCATCTAGATCTCTGAAGGAAGGGAAGGCATAAGCAGGGCCGGATTTACATCTCAGGAGCCTGTAGGCACAGAAAGCTGAAGCGCCCCCCCCCCCCCCCCGCCGCCAAAAAAAAAAAAAAAAAGTTCAAAAAGTTTTGACTGAAATATTTTTCGATTAATCGGATAAAAAAAATGCTAATTTTTCATTATTTAAACTGATTTAATGAACAGTGTTAAAAACAAACAGCAGAATAAAAAACTTAACACATTAACATGTGTCATTGTTATTATTTTACTATGGGGTCTATGCACCTCTTTCTCCCCCCTTGTACTTCTCTCTCCCCCTTGTGCCTCTACTTCTCCCCCCTTGTACTTCTCTCCCCCCCTTGTGCCTCTATTTCTCCCCCCTTGTACTTCTCTACCCCCCTTGTGCCTCTCTCCCCCATGTACCTCTTTCTCCCCCATGTACTTCTCTCTCCCCCTTGTGCCTCTTTCACCCCATGTACTTCTCTCTCCCCCTTGTGCCTCTTTCACCCCATGTACTTCTCTCTCCCCCTTGTGCCTCTTTCACCCCCATGTACTTCTCTCTCTCCCCCTTGTGCCTCTTTCACCCCCATGTACTTCTCTCTCTCCCCCTTGTGCCTCTTTCACCCCCATGTACTTCTCTCTCTCCCCCTTGTGCCTCTTTCACCCCCATATACTTCTCTCTCTCCCCCTTGTGCCTCTTTCACCCCCATGTACTTCTCTCTCTCCCCCTTGTGCCTCTTTCACCCCCATATACTTCTCTCTCTCCCCCTTGTGCCTCTTTCACCCCCATATACTTCTCTCTCTCCCCCTTGTGCCTCTTTCACCCCATATACTTCTCTCTCTCCCCCTTGTGCCTCTTTCACCCCCATATACTTCTCTCTCTCTCCCCCTTGTGCCTCTCTCCCCCATGTACTTCTCTCTTTCGCTCCCCCTTGTGCCTCTCTCCCCCATGTACTTCTCTCTTTCGCTCCCCCTTGTGCCTCTCTCCCCCATGTACTTCTCTCTTTCGCTCCCCCTTGTGCCTCTCTCCCCCATGTACTTCTCTTTCGCTCCCCCTTGTGCCTCTCTCCCCCATGTACTTCTCTCTTTCGCTCCCCCTTGTGCCTCTCTCCCCCATGTACTTCTCTTTCTCTCCCCCTTGTGCCTCTATCTCTCCCCCGTACCTCTTTTTCACTTTCCTGCACTGATGACAGCCGGAGCGCAACCACTCCAAACGCGGAGACGCCGCATGGAGCGTGAAGGGGTTTTCTTCCTCTGTCTGGGCGCCAGTTTTAAACTGGCCTCAGAACAGAGGAAGAAAATACCTGCACGCTCCACGCGGCGTCTCCGCGTTTGGAGTGGTTGCGCTCCGGCTGTCATCAGTGCAGGAAGACAGCAGTATCCGGCGGCTGTGGGGCTGCTGGGCGGCACAAAAAAAAAAAAGTGTAAAAAAACCAAAACGATCCCAATGACAGGCGCCCCTCTGTGGGGTGCGCCTGTAGGCAGATGCCTACTCTGCCTTATTATAAATCCGGCCCTGGGCATAAGCCATCCCTTCAACAAATGGGTTAATGTCCGGAATTATCGCAATGCACCTCTAAAAGCAGACAGAGTGAAGATCTGCACTTTAGTAGAGTTCAGACTAAGACCCTTGTTTAAAAAAAATAATAATAGAAAAGCCAGAACTGTTGTAAGGTCAAAGGTCTATGCAGACTAACCTACTGGTGGAAGATGAAACAAATTCTATGGTATGCTTTTAGAAGAGAGGCTTCTTAGCCTGAACCATGGTAGAGAAACTCATCTGAGAATCCTTTCCATTTTAGGAAGGTGGTTTCAAGATCCAGGCCATCAAAATTGGTCACATTGCTGAGATTCCAGCACAAATATTCCATCTTGAAAGAGAGGCAACCATATACTGGGGTCAAGACATTTCAGGTGCACCACCCTACTTGGGAACTACAAATAGGTTGGCATAAAAAAAAACCTGAAAAGCACTGTGGCTGGGATCAGTCCTAGAACCTGCTAGTCCAGCAGAGAGGAGATGTTGTCTATAAAAAGACAAGATCTCTGTGTCCTAAGGATCCTTTGACAAAGGAGCAATTATAAGGAAGGATTTGAAATCTATGCTGTTACACTTCTGAAACCACCCTCAAAACCCACTAGTCCATCGCTGAAGATGCCCAGGCATCTTAAGAAAGGATGGAGACTACCCCCTACAGGCAACAACAGCCCAGGAATTTAAGAGTCATGCAGAGATTGGCTTGTCAGACTTAGATTTTGAAACAGATTACCAAGTCTCTCTGGGCTTTGTGGTGGGGTGTTTTTTGGGTGATCTGATGTTCTTGAACCCTCTGTGTCTCTTACTGGTGGTGGTGGGGGGATAGGGAGTAATCCACACGTCTTCGTCAATAAGAACCTTTTAGAAGTTACCTGTGGTGAGAGGGTACTTTTGCCACCAGTGTCGTCACTAATGAACTGTTTTAAGTCAGGTCGAAACAGGGTCTCGCCTTCAAATGGCAAGGTAACCAGAGATCTCGGAATATTGGTCCATAGATCAAATCTTAAATCACAAGGTGCAGGGCAGAGGACCTTCCAGAGAACCTCTCCACATCAAAAAGGGCTTCAGTAATATATGCCTTTTCTTCCAGTATGTTCACTAGCATGATTAAAAGATCTTCCCTAAAAGCATCAGAGTGCAGTGCATCAGAAAGCGGATTGCCCAAGACAGCTGTAGCCCTATTAACCCACACTGAAGGAAAAATGGTCCTCAGAGCTGGCAGTAGCTGCAATATTAGCCTTTAGAAGTGAATCAAGGCGTTCGTCAGCTTGAGTCTTAAAGGGATAGTAATACTTTGTTTTATCTTTATTTTATTTTGTAGGCATTAAAAAAAACATGAAGAACAATACAAGTCTTATCTCTCAAACCTTTATGGTTTAAGAGATATTCACAAGCAAAGTTTCCCCTCCCTGCCCCTTCTTCCTAGTGTAAGCCATCTCTTCTCAGATGTGAATCTAGTTGTAAGACCAGACAGATAACAGAAGGGGACAATTTTCTTTGTATGAAAAGAATGAAAGCCCTGCCCCCCTTGACAAGTTTTTCAGCTTTTTCCCTTATCTTAATTGAAGATTGTCCCTCTCTGCAGTCTACCTGGGCACCTCCCTTCTGATGTGACTGAACGGGGGGGGGGGGGGGGGATACTTTGCTTGTGAATATCTCTTAAACCATAAAGGTTTGAGAGATAAGACATCGTTCTTCATGTTTTTTTAATGCCTACAAAATAAAATAAAGATAAAACGAAGTATTACTATCACTTTAAAGGGATAGTAATACTTGCAAATTACCAGTCCCCATATTGTAGCTTTGTTAAAAAGAAACTTATTGCCCCCAGTGTCATCTCTCAAACCCTTATGGTTTGAGAGATGCTAGCACTCAAATCCCCCCCCCTCCCTGTTCCCTGACTGAAATCCCTCCTGCACTATCACCCCAGTACTACAATTCGCTGCCACCACCAAGACTTTATATCTGGGCGTCTTAGATTACCCCAGACACAACAGAATTACAGGGATATCAGGTATTACTTGCATCAGGTGGCTCTGCAACACTGCCGAGATCGCGTTTATAAAAAAATAAATCTTTCACTAAAACAGTCTGCTACGTGTGCTTGCAAACCAAGCACACATAGAAGACCATTTCAGTGAAATAATTATTTTTTATAAAAGCAATCTCGGCTCAGCTGCAGAGCCGCCTGATGCACATAAGACTGTTGGATGACAGCTTCCCCTGCAGTCAGCAATCAGTCAGCGAAGGGGGAGGGAGGGGGTAACTTTGAGCGCTATCATCTCTCAGACCATAAGGGTTTGAGAGACGACACTGGGGGCAATAAGTTTCTTTTTAACAAAGCTACAATATGGGGATTAGTAATTTGCAAGTATTACTATCCCTTTAAGGTAACACGCAGTGCCTCCTAGAGGAGACCGGGACTGACAGCGCAGGGGTGCAGACAAGATGCGCTGATGTCTAGCTTCCGGTCTCTGAAGATTAAGGATTTCTTTACAATCGGCTACTTCTGAGAGGTAAGAACTATTATGAATCTAGTCGTCATCTGCTTCATTATTGTAGGCGACTGTAAATCAGGTGAACGTAACGCTTTGATCACACCGGGAGGCTGGAACAGACCGCTCCAAGATCCGTTCCGCTCTAAGACCAGTTCCGTTCCGCTCTAAGACCAGTTCCGCTCCCTTGGAGAGCCAGTACATATGAAAAATCACACGTGCAGAGCTCTGCAAATAAAATGGACCTCTTCCTCCACTGCACAAAACCTCTGATCCGTAAAGGGTTAATATGAGTATTTACTTCCCCTTTAAGCGCCAGAAGGGTACGCAACACATTGCAAAGCAATGTGTATAGTAACCCTCTAGTGCTCAAATAGTTAAAGGGATAGCAATATTTCACAATAAAAGCAGTTCCAATTAATCTTCATAGTATCTGGGCCATGGAGAGTGTTATTTCAGTACTGTCAGAGTTGTAGTACAAGAGTAATTGAATGATAAAGTATCCCTCTCCCTCCCCTTTTACCTAGTGTAAGCCCCCTCCCCTCAGATGTGGAATCTGGTCTCTTGACCGGACAGATCACAGCAAGGGACAATCTTCTTACTGTGATCATAAGGAAAACCCTGCCCCCCTTCACAGGTTTTTCAGGTTTGTCCTTATGATCACTGAAGATTGTCCCTTACTGTGATCCATCCGGACAGTCTTGCTGCTCTGAGGTGAGCAGTGTTACATCAGTAAAAGGGGCGGGAGGGGGATACTTTATCATTCAATTACTACTATAAAGACTTTTTACTGTCCCTTTAGAGCTCATATTACAAGCTATGACTCATTTTATTTGTTTCACATAGAACTGAAATCGCCCTGTATGTCGTAACTGATAATTACTGTGTAAAACAAATAGTTTAGAAATTAACCTGTGTATGGTAAAGCAGGGTGGCACTTTATGCTAATTCACCATACATTATGCTGATTAGTTTTGTTCTAGGCCAAAACGTATCCCTTGCTTTGCTATTAGAAATTCACCAGTGTGTGCGCCTAGATTCACCTCAGAGCAGTGCGTGGGGGAATACTGATCCAGCACAGAAACAAATTCTCTTAACCCTTTGAGTGCCAGGAGTGCCTAACATTCCAGAAAGGTTTAAGGCACCCTTCTGGCATTCAAAGGGTTACATTTCCACGCCACCACCTATAAAGGCTAATCTTTCAAAAATATAAACTGTCTAGCATAATCCATAATTAAACTTATTACAGTAATAAGTCCACTTTAAAGGCACAGTAATGTCCCATAAAAAATAGTCCTAGTTTTTGTAGAGGTTAAAAAATTATGCAATATATGCAACAGATCCTCTCGCAAACCTCTGTGGTTTGAGAGATATTCGCTACCAAAGTTCCCCCCTCCCCTTCTGATATCAGCGCTGTGCTGACAGCAGGAGATCCTGGGACCAGCCTACGGCTCTGCAGCAGAGCCGAAGTCATGTTATTTAAAAATAATTACTTCATTGGAAAGATCTACAAAGTGTGCTTGCAAACCAGGCACACTTTGTAGACCTTTCCAATGAAGTAATTATTTTCCTATAACGTGACTTCGGCTCTGCCGCAGAGCCATCGGCTGGTCCCAGGATTTCCTGCTGTCAGCACAGAGCGGACCTCAGGAGAAGGGGAGGGAGGTGGAAGTAAGAAAGTGAATACCTCTCAAACCTTAGCGGTTTGAGAGAGAGGATTTGTGGCACATTGCATAATTTTTTAACCTCTACAAAAAACTAGAACCATTTTTTGTGTCACATTACTGTCCCTTTACATATCAGCAGGTCAAAGTTTCACAGGAACAAAAAAAAATGGAATGAATCGGAATGTCCACAGGATTGTCTAACAGGATTCTGAATTTATTTTTAATCTAATTTCATAAATCCATATACACCAGGCTATTCTCAGACAAAGGAGTCACTTTTTCCCATTCATTAAATAATTACAGAAATTCATTCATGGACAGGGAGGGGAGGGGAGGGGAAAAAAGGAAATCAATCTGGTTGCAACTTTATTTTCCCCATCTTCTCACACCACAAGGTGTTTGCACGGACTGCACGATTGTAAGCAAACTTTGGGTGTAGGTGGTGGTGAGTGACGGGAAGCAGAGTCCTGTGGTTTTATTATTATTGTTACATGACGTGTGGGGAGGGGGGGGGGGGGGGGAGATCTGCTTCTCTTCCTGCAACCAATACACAGTGATAAACAGTAGTGTAGAAGCCATGGACTAGTGATAGGGATCTCTCAAACAGAAGCCTGGACAGTGTACTGATACCTCTGCCTGCCAGGGGAACATGCACCAGTATGCGCAGGGTCCTCTGGCAGTAAGAGGGTTAAACCTGATTTTTTTTTTTTTTTTCAGACATTTTCTTTTAGAATGCTCTATATCAAGGGTAGTCAGGTGTTGGACCTCTGGCTGTTGGGGTCTACAACATCTATTATCATCCCCAACCAGGCAATGGCTGTTTTGGGATGATGGTAGTTGCAGAACTCAACAGCCAAACGTCCAGCGACTGACTACTCATGCTCTATATTTTATTTTTTTTTTTATTTTATTTTTTTCTATCATCAAACCTCTCCTCTGGCCACGTGTGCCTGCCCCATGTATCTACTCTGCCTGTGTTGCCAATGGTAATAAGTGTCATCCACATCTGGTGAACTTCCCATGGTCCGTGCCGAGCGCGCGAGGCCCGTTGCCTTGGCTCAGAGCGGTACCTCCTCACAGGCCTTCCACTGCAGCGTGCTGCTGGGCCCAGGATCCCCTTTAACTTACAGTGCACCCTACTGCTCCACTTGGGCCTGCAAGACAGCGAAGCGCTTGATACTGAAATAAAGTATATGGGTTTGTGTTCTACACATCTAGTGAAAGGACCACACCTCATCTCTTGTTCACTGGCCTGGGAGGAAAATACTCCAGGCTCGCAATCTTTTCACCGCTGTGTGCACGGAAACGAACCACTGAAATGCTATTGGGCAAAGGGGGCTCTTTGGAGACGGGGGCGAGGTTTTCTGTTGACATGCCAAAGTCTATGCTTTCAGTTCGTGATGCAGGCTTGCCTGCTGGGTTCCATATGATGTCTGGGGTTGGTTTAATTCGGCCTCTGCTAGGTGTCGTTACCGGCAGGTCCTGGAGAGCTTGATGGTCTCTGTCAGACAGGGGAAACGTGCGAGGCTCCCATGGCAGGACAGTCTACAAAAGGAGAGAGAAGATTAGCAAGTGTCTCCAGGACAAGGCAAGTCTGGCTGTAGAACACTGACAGGCAACTGGATTCGCTGTGAGGGCTGCACGTGCCCACCAAAAGGCCAAACATGCTAACAAATTCTACATAGGAGCTAGTTGGGAAAAGCAAAAAAAACACAAAAAAAAAAAACAAACAAAAAAAAAAAAGCAGATTAAGACGTTAGAGAAGTGTCTAACACACAGCTCCACAATGCATTGGAGTCTTTCTTAGCACCCCAAGGATAAGACTGAATAGTAATTGCAGAGGTAGCAGATCACAGTCCTCTTCAGGGACCCCAAACAGGCCATGCATTTAAGGTTTCCCTTCTTGTGCAAGGAAACCAAAAGGAAGAGGCCTGTTATATGTTCCCTGGAGAGAATGGAGAGCCAATGGTGTAAAAGCACTTCTCTTGCCTGGGTGGGGGTGATGGAAATTGTAATCCTAAACAGCTGGAGGGACACGGGTTTCTCATGCCTAGTAAAGAGCAAAAGATCTCCACACTCTGGGGAAAATTAATGTGTTACTAATGTCCGGATATAAATGTATGGAATATTGTAGATTTATCAAAAATAAATCACGTGGAACAAGTCCTATAGCGATAAGGATTTAAAGTTCTCCTTGCCTGTTGTCAGATGTAAAGCTGACAGAAGGAGATCTGTGTCAGCTGACTCGAGGCGGCTCTTCAGCAGTGCCGAAATACAAAGAACTAAAAAGAACTACGGTCTACAAAGCGTGCTTGGTGCAAGCACACTTTGTAGACCGTTCCAATGAAGTAGTTCTATTTAGATATCTGTATTTAGACTCTGCTGAAGAGCCTACGGCTGGTGTAATGTCAGCGCAAGGGGAAGGAGGGGGGAACTTTAAAACCTTATATCGCTCAAACCATAAAAGTTTGAGAGATGGGACTTGCTCCAGATAATTTGTTAAATCTACAATATTGCATACATTTACATCAAGACATTACTAACCCGTCTTTAGAGCCGGCCCTGCCCGCCCGCACCCCTGTCTTTAGGGCCGGCCCTTAGGACCGGCCCTGCCCGCACCCCCATCTTTAGGACCGGCCCTGCCTGCGCACACCCCCGTCTTTAGGACGGCCCTGCCACGTGTTTAGGATTGCTCTGACTGTGCACCCATGTCTTTTGGATTACCCTTCAACAAGTTTCAAACAAATGCTTGCTGCGGACAATGAAGGAATCATAATTTTGATGCCATATTAGATGTGGCGCCACCTACCAGCTCTTCCTCATCTAGAGCCTCAGGGGTGGAGGACCTAGTGTCTTCGCTCCAGGACAGTACCCTCGGCCTGCTCCTGACAGACAGGCACTGGACAGTACTGTAAGGCTCCTCGCTGTCTGCTGAAGCAGATGAAAGAGTGAGTGGAACGTCGTTAAGGCTTTGGAATCCCATGTCTGGAGAAGCTGGCTGTAGTGATCCCTGGCTGTTAGAATTAGGCTGTGGGGTCCAGCGGCCATCCAACTTATTGGAGGATCTAAAAAGAGAAGGTCACACATTAACTCAGAGAAACCAGTATGTGTATTTACTACATGTAATGTGCATGAAGATAGTTTCCCCAATTGGCAAGAACAGGGGAGAGGAGATCATGTTGGTGCTCGTTCCATTCTGGGATTTGCAAGTCCCCATGACAACCTCTCCTTTAACCCTCCGAGTGCCAACCCTGCTGGAGTCATGGACTTGGCCTTGTACCACCAATCCATTGACTGCAATGTGGCTGGAGTAGGCCCTCCCCCATCTTTTCCTTTTAATTTGCCAGCAGACACCCCCCCCCCCCCCCCGGAGACTATGCAGCAGAGCCGATATCAAGTTAATGAAAAAGAAATCCTTCACTGAAAAGGTCTTCTACATGTGCTTGGTTTGTGAGTGGTTTGTGCTTGGTTTGCAAGCACACGTAGAAGACCTTTTCAGTGAAGGATTTCTTTTTCATTAACTTGATCTTGGCTCTGCTGCAGAGCCTCCGATGGTCCCGGGACAGGATTCCCCTGCTGTCAGCTAGAACGCTGATGTCAGGCAGGGGCGAACTTTGTAAGCGGTTCTCTCTCAAACCATAAGGGTTTGAGAGATGCCACTGGGGGCATTTTTCTTCTTTATTTAAGGGCTACAAAATAGGGATTAGTAATATTTAAGTAATACTATCCCTTTAAGCATGAGGCTGGAAAGCACTGCTTCACAGTTCACTGGAGAGCTCTAATGTTCAAGAGGTTAAAAGCTCCGTGTTAAAGGGACACAAATGTCCCATTAAAAAAATTAAAGGTTTAAAAAAAAGTTATTTGGCACAAATCCTCTCTCTCAAAGCTTTATGGTTTGAGAGATTAGTATGTAACGTTCCCCCCTCCCTTTCTCCCGACGTCAGTGCTGTGTTGACAGCTGGAGATCATGGTCTGGGGACCAGCCAGCGGCTCCACAATTGCATTATTTAAAAAGAATTACTCCACTGGAAAGGTCTACAAAGTGTGCCTGGTTTGCAAGCACACTTTGTAGACCATTCCCATGAAGTAGTTCTTTTTAAATAACGAGACTTCGGCTCTGCTGAAGAGCCTCCACGAGTCGCACGACTGGAATCTAGAAAAAGGGGTAACTTTACAAGCGAATCTCTCTCAAACTATAGCTGTTTGAGAGATAGGATTTGTGCCAAATAACTTACTTTTTAAACCTCTACAAAACAATTTTTTTTATGGGACATTACTGTCCCTTTAATCAATGAGTCTCTTAGGAAGGTTTATCATTATGGGGTAGTTTAATCCTGAATTGCTCCTGTTTGCCATTATTCACAAGGCCCAGTATATTATATTTACTCTATGAAACAAGTGTCCGTGAATTAAATTCTTCTGATTTAAAGACCCTGATCCATTTACCTGCTCCCACGCCGCTGAGGAGCAGATGCCCAGGAATCCCAGCGAGTGCGCTCCATCTCCTCATATGCACTGTGCCGACTTAGATACGTCTCATCGGACATGTCTTCCAGCTGAAAGGACAAGAGTGGGTCTGCTAAACTATTGTCACACTGCATCAACATGTATAAATATACAGAACAGCATGCTAAACTAACGTCACGCTGACACACCGCATCAACACGTATCAATATACAGAACAGCACGCTAAACTAATGTCACGCTGACACACGGCATCAACATGTATCAATATACAGAACAGCACGCTAAACTAATGTCACACTGACACACCGCATCAACACGTATCAATATACAGAACAGCACGCTAAACTACCGTCACGCTGACACACGGCATCAACATGTATCAATATATAAAACAGCACGCTAATCTACTGTCACACTGACACAGCAACATGAATCAATATACAGAACAGCCTGCTAAACTTATCACACTGACACGGCAACATGCATCAATATACAGAACAGCTTGATAAACTATTGTCACACTGACACACTGCATCAACACGTACCAATATACAGAACAGCTTGCTAAACTTATCACACTGACTCGCCGCATCAACATGTATCAATATACAGAACAGCTTGATAAACTATTGTCACACTGTCGCACCGCATCAACACGTACGAATATACACAACAGCATCAACACGTACCAATATAAAGGTCTGTTTTATGAAGATAATCTTTTACTCTGAATGTTCCCCCAATCGGAGGCTACAGTGCCATCATGCCTTTATATTGGTTACCAGAATGAGGCCAATTCAATATAATATATTTATATATATATATATATATATATATATATATATATATATATATATATATATATATATATATATATATATATATGTGAGTAACATTGTCAGGCTTAGTCTTGCGTACAAAGGAACTCCCGCAGATGAAGTTTTATTGAAAAGTTATAGTAGCTCAAACAAAATTACTTTTAGGTGCAATTATCTCGATTGCCTGAAATGTTACAGTGGCGCTGTTTCTCCACCATCCTAACATTTCTGGCCATTGAGATACTGTACCTAAAAAACTCGAGTTTAAGCTGCTATAACCTTTGAATAAAACACCTGAGCAGTGGGAGTCACCTTATTTTACTCAGAAGGATAAACACTACAATATAAATGTTACTATACATTAAGTGTTACTATCCCTTCAAAGGATTAACAATACCACGTGCAGTGAGCAGTCTGTAGTCCCGCTAGCAACTGTCATGTCTGCTCCATGGACAAGACATCCAGGAATATTTAAAGTTTTGGTGTTTTTTTTTTTCCTCTGTTTTTTTTTTTTTTTTTTTTTTTTTCCAAAAGAACAAGTGCTGAGTTCTTCTACGGCACCTCACCCTTCACTGTCCTTAAAGGGATAGTAATACTTAAAATGTAAAAAAAATATGTTGTAGGGTTTATCCCCCTGAGTAAAACAAGAGTACTCCCACTGCTGAAAGGTGTTTCATTCAAAAGTTATTCATTTTCAAAGTTGAATTTTTTAGGTGCAGTATCACAGTGGCCTGAAATTGTACAGTGGTGCTGTTGCTACACCATCCTATGGAGATTTATGGTCCCGGGACCAGAGCTGTCCATAGGATCATGTAGCAACAGCGCCACTGTACAATTTCAGGCCGCTGTGATATTGCACCTAAAAAATTCAACTTTGAAAATCAATAACTTTTGAACAAAACACCTTTCAGCAGTGGGAGTAATCTTGTTTTACTCAGGGGGATAAACTCTACAACATATTTTTTTTTACATTTTAAGTATTACTATCCCTTTAAGGGGTGAATGACCAATACACTGCAGTACTATTATTTACACTGAATCTTCTCTGCTGCTATCGTTTGCCAATGGCTTAACAGTGGCTGCCAGGTCCTGCCAGAGACATCACAGCACTGTAGGCTGTAACGCCCTTTTAGTACCAGACAAGTGTGAAATGCGCCAGCACTCATACAGCTGAATGAATGCCAAAGATAAATTGGCACACTGGCACCAGGTCCTTCTGAATGAAAGCAATCAATCAATACGGAAAACCAACTGCATCACAGAGGACTAAAGTCCCAAAACTCCTAATGAATGAAATTGGGCTTTTAACAACCTGAATGCAACAGAGGTTTTGCAACATGCCGGAGACCTCTCTAGCATTCAAAGGCTTTAAAATCCCATTTAAAGGGATAGTAATACTTAAAAAAAAAATGTATTGCCCCCAGTGTCATCTCTCAAACCTTTATGGTTTGAGAGATAATCGCTTCTAAAGTCGCTCTCTCCCTCCCCCCTAGTCAGCATTTTGCTGACTGCAGGGAACAGTGTCATCCGTCTTTCAGGTGGCTCTCAAGCACAGTCGGATCAAGTTACTAAAAAAGAAAACTTTCACTGAAATGGTCTTCTACGTGTGATTGGCTTGTGCTTGGCTTGTAAGCACACGTAGAAGACCGTTTTAGTGAAAGTTTTTTTTTAGTTAACGCGATTGCGGCTCTGCTGCAGAGCCACCTGATGATCTCTGACCGGATTTCCCTGAGTCAGCTAAAACGCTGACTTCGGGGAAGGGGGAGGGAGAGGGCAACTTTAGAAGCGATTATCTCTCAGACCATAAAGGTCTGAGAGATGACACTGGGGGCAATACATTTTTTTTTTTTTTTTTTTTTTTTTTAAGTAGTACTTTGCTATAGGGATTAGTAATACTAAAGTATAAAATCAGTATAAAATTAAATTTTCCCCCCACCAGAGTTCAGCTGGTTTACCCTAATGTTTCTCCGGTGTCTTTATAGATACAGCCCAGATATGCTTTGGTTTGTGTATATACACACGTAGTGATTGTCTTGTATGTTCAGTGGGAGTGTTAGCCAGTCTTTTAGATCATACGGTTACTTTATTATTGTATCTGTTATAGAATTGAGTTGTATTAGAGACCATCGTTACATGGGTTGTGTATTGGACTCTAATGTTAGATGTATCCTGATCTTTTGCTGTCTCTACAGGTAATATCTCTTATCTTGATTCCATCTCTCAGTCTCTATCACTTTTTATTGGCAACACATGGTGCCCTTCTTGATGTGCCAGTTGCTTGATTGGGACCACTTGCTTTGATCACATGAACTAACCTCCCTATAAACAAGTCCTCTAAATAGTGGCAGCTACTTGCACTGCCGTTTTCATACTCTGGCTCGGACAAGAGAGTCTAGGTTAATCATAGTGAAGAGAGGGAACCTTGCACAGTGGATGCAAGGTCTGGTAGGTTGAGTGTGTGTGTAGGTTCCTGGTGAAGAGGTGTGACACACACACACACACACACACACACACACACACACACACACACACACACACACACACACACACACACACACACACACACTACAATCTTCCCTCTCTTAACTGTGCTCTATGATTAACCTTGACTCTCTTGGACAGGGATTTAACCCTTCACTAATCACCTCTTCAGACCAGCATGCTCCATTCCATCAACACACTGTCCAGCAATCCCAGACGCTATCTAAATTCGCAATCCGTATGCCATGCACCTGTTGTCAAGATGCAGAACTGGCGTAAGTCACTGTTGGCAACTTTCATCATTATAAATTCATCCCATCTTGTTTTAACACCGCCCTCATCCAGGCTAAACAGTAAGTTTCGAGCCTAATTACCACTCACAAGTCTAACCTATGTTGCCTCTAAAATCTTTGATGACGGCCTCAAACTCCCTTCCTTAAACTGCTCCTCCCTTCTCAAATACTTCACAGGGCGTTCACACCGTCAAAGGACGTAACTGTTACTATGTCCCAATTTCTGCCCATTACATGCCCCCTGGATCCCATGCCCTCACCTTATCAAGGCTGTTGCATCTACTATTGTTCCAAGCATAACATTAAACATCTCTCTACAGGAAACTTCCTTCCTTAGACATACAACGGTCAAAGTTATACTCCAACACCTTCCCTCGACCTCACCTGTCTCAAAAATTACCATCCAGCTTCACTCCTTTCTTAGCATTTAAGACCCTGGAATGCCTTTTATTAATTACTAGTTGAAGAGTCCGTTACACGGGCCACAGTGCCACTGCCAGCCGGTCGCAGGGCAGTCATGTGCAGTACAGACTGCCCTCGCTGTGGCTGATACAAAGCCTCTATCAGCCACGGCACGGGCAGTCTCTACTGCACGACTGCAGCACGCGCAGCAGTCTCTACAGCGTATGATTGCATCGTTACTCAAGTTTTAGCAAATTATTATATAGGATGCTCAATCTCGTTCCTCAATTATAACTCTCTTCTTGACCTAATACAGTAAAAGTCTCCATTCCAACAGCTCCAAGAATTGCATTGCAATGCATTGATATTTCTACCACTCAAGGGATAGCAATACTTCAAAATTACTGTCCCTTATATTGAAGCCCTTGAAAAACTGAATTAAATGCCACCAGCGGCATCTCTCATACCTTTATGGTTTGCGAGATAGCCGCTTTTAAACTTCGCTCCCCCTGCCTGTCCGCTGACGTCAGCGTTCTTGCTGCAGCAGGGGAATCCCTTCTTTGAATCAAGTGAAGGCTCTTCAGCACAGCAAGATCTCGTTATGGAAAACAAGATTCTTCACTAAAACGGTCTTCGTGTGCTTTGTTACCAAGCACACGTAGAAGACCGTTTTAGTGAAGGATCGTTTCTTCTATAACGAGATCTGGCTCTGCTGAAGAGCCTCCGCTTGATTCAAAGAAGGGATTCCTCTGCTGCAGCAAGAACGCTGACGTCAGCGGAGAGGCGGGGGGAGCGAAGTTTAAAAGCGGCTATCTCGCAAACCATAAAGTTATGAGAGATGTCTTCGCTGGTGGCATTTAATTCAGTTTTTCAAGGGCTTCAATATAAGGATAGTAATTTTGAAGTATTACTATCCCTTTAACATACTCCCACATGCACAGGGGATCTGGCAAAATGCACCACCTGTTCTCATGTGAGGAATTCAGTAAATTATGAAGGTGTTTACAGCACCTTACCTGTGGATCAACCCCAAACAAAGGCTCGCTGTCTGCAGAGTCCAGAACACGCCAGCTGTTGGAACAAGATATTATTTAGCAGTCTGCCCAGTTAATTGAGAGTTTCAGGTCTAAGGGAATCCAGTACAAGTTTACAGGAAACAAACGACAATTGTTTATTATGAAAACATAATGCAGTAAGTTTGCGAACAAGTAAAACGGCACTGCCTCATCTGGCAGACGCATCAAATATTACAGTTCAAACAGTAAATACATTTAAAGGGATAGTAACACTTTGTTTTAACTTTATTTTATTTTGTAGGCATTAAAAAAACATGAAGAACAATATAAGTCTTATCTCTCAAACCTTTATGGTTTATGAGATATTCACAAACAAAGTATCCCCCCCTCCCCCCGTTCAACCAGATCAGAAGGGAGGTGCCCAGGTAGACTGCAGAGAGGGACAATCTTCAATTACGATAAGGGAAAAACCTGAAAAACATGTCAAGGGGGGCAGGGCTTTCATTGTTCTCATAGGAAGAAGATTGTCCCCTGCTGTTATCTGTCTGGTCTATGGACTGCATTCCACATCTGAGAAGAGATGGCTTACAACACTAGGTAAAAGGGACGGGAGGGGAAACTTTGTTTGTGAATCTCTCTCAAACCATAAAGGTTTGAGAGATAAGACTTATATCGTTCTTCATGTTTTTTTAATGCCTACAAAATAAAATAAAGTTAAAATGAAGTATTACTATCCCTTTAATAAAGGTCACACTAGATGACACTGTTGCCATTTTGCTAGAATGGTCTATGACCAGAAGTTCTGCAAAGGCAGAAAAAGGGAAAATTCATACCGTTAAAGTAATACTTTTTTTTTTTTTTAGGCAATAATATTGTATGTATTAAAAAAATAAACGAACCAATCTATGTATTTTTCTCACAACTTTCATAGTTTAGGAGCAACAGCATTTTAAATTGACCCCTTCCACCCAAAAAACCAACAGCTTCGAATGGGACAGAAATACCCCAAATCCCTTTTTATTTGGGGCTTTTAACCAAATGCACTGAAGTCCACAAGCGTGGAAGGAGGGTATAAAAGACAATTAAAAGGACTAAACGCGCACAAGTGAAGGGTCGTTTGGTGGGTACCTGGGAGTCAGGATCTCTTTATACTGCAGTTTCTCCACCCGAGCGACGGCTGCCATGGACATGGGAATGACAATGTTATTGATGTCATAGGAATTTTCAAGCCTTTTTCTTTTACTTGCCTGTAGAGATAAAAACGCATGCTCAGGTAATGCTAAATAAGATTCCCAGATGAAAACGCATCCTCGGGTAATGCTAAATAAGATTCCCAGATAAAAACGCATGCTCAGGTAATGCTAAATACTAAGATTCCTAGATAAAAACGCATGTTCAGGTAATGCTAAATACTAAGATTCCCAGATAAAAACGCAAGCTCAGGTAATGCTAAATACTAAGATTCCCAGATAAAAACGCATGCTCGGGTAATGCTAAATACTAAGATTCCCAGATAAAAACGCATGCTCGGGTAATGCTAAATACTAAGATTCCCAGATAAAAACGCATGTTCAGGTAATGCTAAATACTAAGATTCCCAGATAAAAACGCATGTTCAGGTAATGCTAAATACTAAGATTCCTAGATAAAAACACATGCTCAGGTAATAAGATTCCTAGATAAAAACGCACGCTCAGGTAATGCTAAATACTAAGATTCCCAGATAAAAACGCATGCTCGGGTAATGCTAAATACTAAGATTCCCAGATAAAAACGCATGTTCAGGTAATGCTAAATACTAAGATTCCTAGATAAAAACGCATGCTCAGGTAATGCTAAATACTAAAATTCCTAGATAAAAACGCACGCTCAGGTAATGCTAAATACTAAGATTCCTAGATAAAAACGCATGCTCAGGTAATGCTAAATACTAAGATTCCTAGATAAAAACGCATGCTCGGGTAATGCTAAATACTAAGATTCCCAGATAAAAACGCATCCTCGGGTAATGCTAAATACTAAGATTCCCAGATAAAAACGCACGCTCAGGTAATGCTAAATACTAAGATTCCCAGATAAAAACGCATCCTCGGGTAATGCTAAATACTAAGATTCCCAGATAAAAACGCATCCTCGGGTAATGCTAAATACTAAGATTCCCAGATAAAAACGCACGCTCAGGTAATGCTAAATACTAAGATTCCCAGATAAAAACGCATGTTCAGGTAATGCTAAATACTAAGATTCCCAGATAAAAACGCATGTTCAGGTAATGCTAAATACTAAGATTCCTAGATAAAAACACATGCTCAGGTAATAAGATTCCTAGATAAAAACGCACGCTCAGGTAATGCTAAATACTAAGATTCCCAGATAAAAACGCATGCTCGGGTAATGCTAAATACTAAGATTCCCAGATAAAAACGCATGTTCAGGTAATGCTAAATACTAAGATTCCTAGATAAAAACGCATGCTCAGGTAATGCTAAATACTAAAATTCCTAGATAAAAACGCACGCTCAGGTAATGCTAAATACTAAGATTCCTAGATAAAAACGCATGCTCAGGTAATGCTAAATACTAAGATTCCTAGATAAAAACGCATGCTCGGGTAATGCTAAATACTAAGATTCCCAGATAAAAACGCATCCTCGGGTAATGCTAAATACTAAGATTCCCAGATAAAAACGCACGCTCAGGTAATGCTAAATACTAAGATTCCCAGATAAAAACGCATCCTCGGGTAATGCTAAATACTAAGATTCCCAGATAAAAACGCATCCTCGGGTAATGCTAAATACTAAGATTCCCAGATAAAAACGCATACTCAGGTAATGCTAAATACTAAGATTCCCAGATAAAAACGCATGCTCAGGTAATGCTAAATACTAAGATTCCCAGATAAAAACGCAAGCTCAGGTAATGCTAAATACTAAGATTCCCATTTGCGCCCGACTGTTTATAAGATCACATCAGCAGACACAATGCAGCTGTGCTAGAACTTGTGTGCTAGAAGGTGATCTAGAACTTTCAAAATCTCCTCTTTTATGTGACGGCCATTTTTATTTAGAAAACCAGTTTGAGTTCAGATGTATAGGTTGTGTTCATGTAAACATAGAATTTGATGGCAGATAAGAACCATTTAGCCCATCTAGTTGCCCATTTTCCTACTGTAAAAACCTCAAACCTTATTTGGTCTTTGGTCTTTTCTTATGTTAAGGACAGCTTTATGCCTATCCCATGCATGCTTAAATTCTGTCACTGTATTTACTTCTACCACTTCTACTGGTAGGCTATTCCATTTATCCACCACCCTCTCAATGAAGTAAAACTCTCTTACATTACATCTGAAACTGTGTCCCTCTAGTATTAGACTATGGCCTCTTGTCCTAACATTTCTACTCCTTTGAAATATACTTCCATCCTGCACCAGGTTGAATCCCTTCATGTATTTGACTGTGTCTATCATATCCCCCTCTCTCTTCTCTCCTCCAAGCTACACATGTTCAGATCCTTTAGTCTATCCTGATATGTCTTTTCCTGTAAACCAGTCACCATTTTAGTAGGCCTTCTTTGAATTCTCTCTATAGTATCTATATCCTTCTGGAGATGGTGTCTCCTGTACTGTACACAATACTCTATAGTATCTATATCCTTCTGGAGATGGGGCCTCCAGTACTGTACACAATACACTAGAGTATCTATATCCTTCTGGAGATGGGGTCTCCAGTACTGTACACAATACTCTAGGTGAGGTCTAACTAGAGATCTGTGAGTGGTAGGACCACTTACCTTTTTCTGCTACTAATGCCCCTAGCTATACAACCCAGCGCCCTGCTTGCATTCCCCACCGCTTTGTCACATTGTCTGCCTTAATCCCTAGTTACCTCCCATACTGATATACATTGCCTAGCAATGCATTAGTCATCTCCCAAAAGTACTGAAAGAGTTTAACCCTCTGAGTGCCAGAGGGGTACACAACACACCCTCTGGCACTCAAAGGATTAAGCGTCAATGAGTGGGGACAGCAATATAGGTCTAAGACAGGGAGGGCTCGCATGCATTCTCTTAATTAGAACAACCTAAAGCTAAAAATCAGTCAAAAACTTGATTTCTAATTAAAAATGGTCAATTCAAAATACAGAATTTTGAGAGCTTTCAAAAATGACTTAGGTGATAGAGTTCCTTTAAAACGGGCCTGTCATCTTATGATAAGCTTTATTTTAAAGAGAAATGAAAACTGCAAATATGCTATATTATTTGTAATAGTTTTAGAGAAATGTATCTCCCCTGTTACAAATTTCCCACAATGCACCAGAACTCAACATGACGTTTTTCATGTGTTAAGCGCATCCAGATGTGGAACGCTGTGGCTTGTGGGTTTAGCTGTGCAGACCATTCACACAGCAAAAATGGAGACGGACGCTGGTCACAACATCCAATTACTGGTAAATTCACATGGACATGAGCTGCTTCATCAAACAAACTGCTGCCATGGCACCCCCACCATGACGGGATCACAGGAAATTTGCAGTAAAACATGGGCAGCTTTACATGTAGCAAGCTAAGGCAACTGTTTTAACTGGTGAAAATGAATGTATTTTTGTACCAGAGGTGTTCTGCTGTAACCACAAATCAAAGAAACATATGGTAGTGAAGACCTACCACAGAGGCACTGGATTGCTGGTTGGCAGAAGGGGCAGGTGGTGTTTCAGTAAGACAAGATAGCTGTTGAGATGCAGAGCTTGGTCTCGGGGTAACAGGCGTGGGCACGTGAATGCTGGGGCTCAGCAAGCCTTTGTACTGCCTTTCATCTCTGAACACAGATCCTATGATTAAACAAAAAACAACTTTGAGTGAAAAAAATTCCAGAAATCCTAAGCCATTATGTTTACCATTGTGTGGCAGACACACTGCAAACCAAAATATATCTCAAGCCACTAAAATTCAGAGAGATTAACATCTGAAATATAAAATTAGTCCCCTCAACTGCTGGAACATACAATATTCAGAAGAGAAAATCAGCATATTAGTGCGAGGAATTTGGAGATCGTTGCAATACTACTACTGTAAAATGGATGGAGGTTCCTGATCACTGGCTCATCACTCCAGAAGTCAGGTAATCATAAAATAAAGACCAAAGACACAGTACCTATCCGGATATAAATGTACCTTGCACTGTAAAGCTTTTCAATGATGTAACGCAAGTAGTACGAGTACCCTTGTTTTATTCCATGTCTGCAAAAACCTCTGCCCATCAAAATAAGAGCTACTGTACATTTAAACAAAACTGCAGCCTTTCAATCACTTAACCCTTTGGAACACACTAAGTCTTGGACAGTAAATCTTGAAACACCTTTGTATAAGGAGAAAATCAGATCGATGCACAGATTATAAAGGATCACTTGTGTCTTCTATAAGGAAAGCAGACATGTTACTCCTGTCTTATTAAAAAGAGTGTGATGGAACATCGAAAAAAAGGGAAATTCTGATTAGGGAAGGACATTCACAAAATTATGTATCCGATGTAGTAGACAAATGGCTTAATACCTTGTCATCTGCAGTGCAGAAATTGGATCTCTTACAGCATTATCCCAATTTAAATATTACAATGACAGAATTACTCAGAGGTTGAAGATTTCAAACATTTACAAAATATTAACTCAACAAAAATGGACCCACAGGGCTGTGGACCCAACAATGAGCTTATAGGGGTTTATGTAAGACTAGTGGAGCAAGTGTGAGGAAAACAAATTGCACCATAGCTAATGTGATTGGATCACAGTTTAAAGCGGACTTGTCACCTTGAATTTTGTTTACGTATTTGAATACTTAAATGATAACTGCCTATGTGTAATGCTAACCACAAGTCCAGCATATGTACAGTTTAGGAGATATTCACACATTTCTGGGAAAACGAACATTTCCTGGTACTGCACAGAGCTTTATTAGCATATGAAATATCACCAAAACCTTCATTAGCCTATGACATCAATGAAAATTCTTAATTAGAGTACAAAACATCACTGTTACTGAAGTTAGTATACATTAACAAGTTTGAATAGCTCCTTAAAGTGATAGTAATGTTTCACAATAAAAGCACTTCCAATTAATCTTCATAGTATTTGGGCCATGGAGAGTGTTATTTCAGTACTGTCAGAGTTGTAGTACAAGAGTAATTGAATGATAAAGTATCCCCCTCCCACCCCTTTTACCTAGTGTAAGCCACCTCCCCTCAGATGTGGAATCTGGTCTCTTGACCGGACAGATCACAGCAAGGGACAATCTTCTTACTGTGACCATAAGGAAAACCCTGCCCCCCCCCCCCCCAACAGGTATTTCCTTATGATCACTGAAGATTGTTCCTCTGTGTGATCCATCCGGACAGTCTTGCTGCTCTGAGGTGAGCAGTGTTACATCAGTAAAAGGGGTGGGAGGGGGATACTTTATCAATTACTCTTGAACTACAACTCGTACAGTATTGAAATAACACTCCCCATGGACCAAATACTATGAAGATTAACCGAAGCTGCTGTTTTTGTGAAATATTACTACCCCTTTAATTGTAAATTTGGTGGAATTTTGGCTAACACGACATAGGCAGTTTTTAAGGCAGTTTACAAACATGCAAACTTGAAGGTAAGAGTTCCACTTTAAAATGTGGGACACCGACTAAATTTTTCATCAGGACTGCACTAGAACTAGTTAAATACTGCGGTGTGTATTTCATTAGCGCCCATATTTAAATGGCAATCTGGTCATTATTGATAACAGGACATAAAATTACCAAAATTCACACTGGTTTAAATGGTGTTTTTAACCCCTAGAATGCTGGAGTAGTCTCAAACACATTGCTACATTGTTACAGGAATAACAAAAAACATGGATCCCAATAATATATTTATGAACCGTTTTTCCAGTTACAAGGCCAATGAAAACGTGGAACAGAAATACAACACAAAGAAAGGATTTCTACTCCGCCACCCATAAAGGTTCAGAAACAAAATTATACACCACTGTGTACAACAGACACTGACATTTACTTCGAGGGCAGTAAACAGACCAAGATTTAAGACAATCACTGACTAAACCCCTAGTGAAAATCAATCTGACCCACCAGTGCTGACGTAGGGTAATCCTTAAATCCTGGCCTGTTTGCTGCTCATGGACTGGACTTTGACACACAAAGTAACAGCATTTTTCAGAGATGATTCTCATCTGAACATATAATAAATCTGTCGCTATGGCCAAACCACTAACAAGTTATTGTCTAGAGCAGTTGGTCTAATCCAGAATTGCCCCTCTAATTTGATTAGCGAGGTTCCATGTCTATATAAACATGTGACATTCCTATCTGAGAAGGACACACTTCCTGGGTTAGCAATATACAGCTGAAGCTACATTTTCGGCAGAAAGATGGGAGGGTCCTGGATAAACTGACCTGGCTGAGCAGTAGTTGGAGGTGTTCTGCGTATCTGCTGCCTGATTCGGTCAGGTGTAGAGTCAGATACCAGTCTAGCATTTCGCTGCCAGTTCTCTAGTCGATACTGATACAACTTTTCTTGGTCACTTTTACCATGTCCGTAACCTGGTGGAAAGAGGAGAGACTGAGCACCCGATGCAAATATCAGAGCTGCACAACCTGTGGCTCACCATCTGTTAGACTACAACTCCAACCAACATAAGCCAGCTACTGATTAGGAGAGGATGTGAGTTTTAGTTCCACAGTTGAAGACAAAGGGCATTATGCACAAAAACAAATGGCAGAATTCCACAGCAAACCAACCCTGGAGGAATTACCACTGTTCACAGTGAGGCTTGAAACCCCTTTTAACTCACTGTGAAACAATCCACTATACCCCCTCTAGGTCACTGAAAGCAGAGGAGGCAAAACATTTATCTATTATAGTTTATTTAGAAAATGTTTTACCAGGAAGAATACATTGAGATTTCTCTTGTTTTCACATTAAGGCCTGATAAACTTCATAGTTGGACAGAACTTTTAGTAGCCACTGAAGGATGTGTTTGGGGAATTGTTATTCCTCCCTTAATGTACAGCTACTTTCCTCACAACTATCCCGCTTTGCCTTTTGTGCACAAGTCCCAAAAACTGCAAATTATGCAAAAATATTTGAATCCCTTAAGGACCAGGAAAATCTAGGGTGGATTGCACTTAAGGACCAGAGCAATTTTAACCCTTTTGTCTAGCTCTTTGCTCAACAGTGTTTTCCTTCGAAGGCTTTTATTCCATCCACATAAATTATATACTGTTTAATGCACAAATAGTGCTTTCTTTTGATACATTTACATGGATAACCCACCATTTACTTTATTAAAATTAAAGAATAAAATAAAAAAAAACACACCATTTTTATTTTCTCTCTTCTGATCATTTGGGCGCAATGGGTTAAAGGGATAGTAATACTTAAAAAAAAAATTATATATATATATATATATATATATATATATATATATATATATATATATATATATATATATATATATATATATATATATATATATATGTTGTAGGGTTTATCCCCCCGAGTAAAACAAGACTACTCCCACTGCTGTTTCATTCGAAAGTTATTAATTTTCAAAGTAGAATTTTTTAGGTGCAATATCACAGTGGCCTGAAATTGTACACTGGCGCTGTTGCTACACCATCCTATGGAGATTTATGGTCCCGGGACCAGAGCTGTCCATAGGATCATATGGCAACAGCGCCACTGTACAATTTCAGGCCACTGTGATATTGCACCTAAAAAAATTCAACTTTGAAAACTAATAACTTTTGAATGAAACACCTTTCAGCAGTGGGAGTAGTCTTGTTTTACTCGGGGGGGATAAACCCTACAACATTTTTTTTTACATTTTAAGTATTACTATCCCTTTAAGTTTTTATGGAGAGCGCTTGAAAGGTATGACCAGTCATACCTACAAAATGGGCAGTATTTGTGAAAATCCCAATGTCCCTCTTTCCCTCCCTATTTTCCCACAGTTTTATTGATAGCATTTGGCAGTGTGTACAAGTTTGTTAAATGGCTCCACAACAATAACACTCCCATTACTTTGCGTTTACACATTTATTTTATGACTTAACTGTTTAAATAAAATATTTATCTTTTTCAAATTTATAAAATATTAAGGACAAGAGGGTGCTGATCACTCCACGGATGTCAGGACAAAGTCTGTGCATGCATAGGAACAATGAAAAAACACCTGCCGGGGGGACCAAGATATAAAGCATTCTCACTGCTTCCTAACACAGCATACAGGTGTTACAATGCATTACTGTCCCTGCTTCCACACACAGAATGCCTTCTGGAAACGCTGGCTGTTTAGTGAAGACTGGAGCCCAACCACATTAAGTCTGATAATGGACGGCCACTGTCCCACACAAACAGGACTTCTCAGATAGCCTGCTAATCAGTATCTCGGCCATTTTGTTTTCCTCACCACTGCAAGTGCAGGAATATATTGAAGTTCTAGTATGCTGGTGCTGATTTTAGAGGAATTTGCCAACCTTTAAGCAAGAGAACAGTTCACAGTAATACATAATTTTGCCCGCTAATTATTTCAGTCCTACAAAGATACAAGGGGGTAGTCTGGTCATAAATCACAGTATTGTTTACCTCCAGCTGA
The DNA here is from genome assembly GCA_037306005.1 of Rhinophrynus dorsalis. Lineage (NCBI taxonomy): Eukaryota > Metazoa > Chordata > Amphibia > Anura > Rhinophrynidae > Rhinophrynus > Rhinophrynus dorsalis. Next base: position 485,623,273 of record CM074723.1, read on the forward strand.
GTGAGGTTCAAAGCAAAATGCTGCTGCACTTACTGCCTGTCAGATCGGATGTCACACTCTGGCCGTCCCTCCTCATTCTGTCCAGAGGCTTTTTGCTGAGCTGAGAAAGCTTTAAGGCCTTGAGCCTGTGACTGAGCCGAAACTGCCGTTCCTCTTTCAGTAATGCTTCAAAGTGCAAGTTTAGGGAGGTGTCTGCAGAATACGGCCAAAAAAATAATTATAAACATTTGTACTAATAGAACACACTACTATATTAATGCAAGACTACAAGTCCATATAAAGGGGAATACCACCCTCCTCCAATGCTTATGTCTTATGCAGAAACTAAATTCTGGAATAAACCAAATGCACCAGAGGAGGGGCCATTTTAAACATTCCCTGGGACTTAAATTGAGCATTTAAAAGGGATAGTAATACTTCATTTTATCTTTATTTTATTTTGTAGGCATTAAAAAAACATGAAGAACGATACAAGTCTTATCTCTCAAACCTTTATGGTTTAAGAGATATTAACAAGCAAAGTTTCCCCTTCCGCCCCTTTTACCTAGTGTAATCCATCTCTTCTCAGATGTGGAATCCAGTCCATAGACCAGACAGATCACAGCAGGGGACAATCTTCTTCCTATGAGAACAATGAAAACCCTGTCCCCCTTGACAAGTTTTTCAGGGTATTCCCTTATCTTAATTGAAGATTGTCCATCTCTGCAGTATACCTGGGCACCTCCCTTCTGATCTGGCTGAGCAGTGTTACATCAGTAAAAGGGGCGTGAGGGGGACACTTTGTCATTGAATTACTGTGGAACTACAACTCTGACAGAATTGAAATAACACTCTCCAAAGTCCAAATACTATGATGATTAATTAGAGCTGATTTTTTTTTTATGAAACATTACTATCCCTTTAAAGGGATAGTAATACTTAAAATGTAAAAAATCATATGTTGTAGGGTTTATCCCCCTGAGTAAAAGAGCACACTCACTGCTGAGATATTTTATTAAAAACTTATAACAGCTCAAACCTGTATTTTTTTAGGTGCAATATCACAGTGGCCTGAACAATTACAATGGTGCTATTATAACATCTTATGGAGATTTATGGTCTATGGACCAGAGCTGTCCATAGGATGGTGTAGCAACAGCATCATTGTAAATTTTCAGGCCACTGTGATATTGCACCTAAAAAATTCAAGTTTGAGCTGTTATAATTTAATAAAACACCTCTCAGCAGTGAGTGTGCCCTTGTTTTACTCAGGGAGATAAACCCTACAACATATTTTTTTTACATTGTAAGTATTACTATCCCTTTAACCCCTTGAATGTTAGAGAGGTCACCGATACACCAAGAACCAATGCACTGGAGACCTTCCTAGCATTCAAGAGGTTAACCGCTTAACGTCACATGTCAGGACAGTGACAGCTGTCTGAGCATTAAGAATCAGTGACTGTCGTGGCATACGGTGCGGCTGCATGGCAACCTGATCACTGGGTATGACAAAATAAATAAATAAAAATGTGCCTTGGACTTTTTTTTTTTCCCCCTCTTTGTTTTCCCCTGAGGCCCTGGCTGTTCCAGGACCCCAATCTATGTGGGAGGGATGGTCACGGATCACTGTCGTGCTAATACTATGTATAAATACACTCAGCATTATTCTTGTTTGCTGTTGCACGTTTTGTAATATTTGGAAGCTATTTGCTTGTATGTTTTCTTCTTTTATCAATGCAGATCCAATAAAAATGGTTTAAACAAAAATGTGCCTCCAGAGTACCAGCCCCCTTACCACGTGGTCCTTAAGGGGTTAAAAAGTTCAATGAAAGCAATGGCAATCTGTATTTCCCTCACTCACGTGATTACTCTATAAGGCCCATGTCTATCAGTGGCTGTGTCGCTCAGAGCATGACAATTCCTCACAATCTCAGAGTTCCCATTCAAGTCATGAGAACTGTTTACTTCCTGCTAAGATGCAGTTTGCCCTGAATTGTTCCTCTTGCTTAGCACCAGGGTTGTGTGTGCACTTGGTGACCAGGTGTAGCAGTGGTTGTGTGCACTTGGTGCCCAGGTGTAGTGGTGGTTGTGTGCACTTGGTGCCCAGGTGTAGTGGTGGTTGTGTGTATGTACTTCGTGCCTGGTGTAGCGGTGGTTGTGTGTACACTTAATTCCCAGGTGTAGCAGTGGTTGTGTGTGCACTTGATTCCCAGGTGTAGCAGTGGTTGTGTGTGGACTTGGTGTCCAGGTGTAGCAGTGATTGTGTGCGCACTTGGTGTCCAGGTGTAGCGGTGGGTGGGTGTGTGTGTGTGTGTGTGTGTGTGTGTGTGTGTGTGTACTTAAAGGGATAGTAATGTGTCATAATAAAAGCAGCTCTAATTAATCATCATAGTATTTGGACTTTGGAGAGTTATTTCAATTCTGTCAGAGTTGTAGTACAAGAGTAATTCAATGATAAAGTATCCCCCTCCCGCCCCTTTTACTTATGTAACACTGCTCAGCTTAGAGCAGCAGGGGTTGTCCAGGTAGATTGCAGAGAGGGACAATCTTCAATTAAGATAAGGGAAAAAACCTGAAAAACTTGTCAAGGGGGGCAGGGCTTTCATTGTTCTCATAGGAAGAAGATTGTCCCCTGCTGTTATCTGTCTGGTCTATGGACTGGATTCCACATCTGAGAAGAGATGGATTACACTAGGTAAAAGGGACGGGAGGGGAAACTTTGCTTGTGAATATCTCTTAAACCATAAAGGATTGGGAGATAAGACTTTTTAATGCCTACAAAATAAAATAAAATTAAAACGAAGTATTACTATCCCTTTAATGCCCTGCTGTAACTGTGGTTGTCTGTGCTTGCACACAGGTTGCGGTCTCTGGTGCTTCACTTGATTCCCTCCTCCCCCACTGCAGATACAAGACTGATGTGATCTCATTAGCAGTCACACGGAGGTCACACACATCAGATGCAGTGTTATCAGCGGAGCTGATCAAGATGGGAACAGTTCTAGGACCATTCACAGTACACATAATATAAACCCTTTGACTAAAAAGTCTACAATGAGATCTCTGGCACTGAAGGGGAAATAATCCCAGTTTAAAGCTATGATTTATATCCTCCACACATCCTTATACCACAGAGTGTATTCCCCTTTAACCATCAATCCTGTGCCTCAATGCAGTATATTTACCTCCACAGCTAACAACCAACCAAATGCACATAAACAAATGAAGGGAATTTTTTTTATTAACCCCTTAAGTGCAATAGTGGTGTCTAGGCAAAGCAACTGTTGCCATGGTCTAGCATAAGAAAGGTTAAAATGAACACATCAGACTGTAGGTTACAAAGCTGCATTTTACCTAGTAACAGACATCCACTGACTGCTGTGTAAGGAACGGTTAGGCAACCGGAGGCCCTGCAGCTGTTGAGTAAGCTCTCACCATTCCCAACCAGCTGGACAGGGATCATGGGAATTGTAGGCCTCAACAACTGTAGGGCCATAGCTTGCCCAACACTGGTGAAAGGTCTCAAAAAGAATTTGGCTTTAACCCTTTGAGTGCCAGAGGGGTAAGAAAGGTTGAGACAGGAATCGCCAGGCTGAGGCCCTGTCTCATGGCCAGTTAGACTACCATGCAGATTCTATAAAATAAAAAATGTGACCTTAAAGGGATAGTAATACTTCATTTTAACTTTATTTTATTTTGTAGGCATTAAAAAAACATGAAGAATGATATAAGTCTTATCTCTGAAACCTTTATGGTTTAAGAGATATTCACAAACAAAGTATCCCCCCCCTGTTCAACCAGATAAGAAGGGAGATGCCCAGGTAGACTGCAGAGAGGGACAATCTTCAATTAAGATAATGGAAAAAGCTGAAAAACTTTTCAAGGGGGGAAGGGCTTTCATTGTTTTCATACAAAGAAAATTGTCCCCTTCTGTTATCTGTACTGTCATACAACCAGACTCACATCTGAGAAGAGATGGCTTACACTAGGAAAAAGGGGCGGGGAAGGGAACTTTGCTTGTGAATATCTCATAAACCATAAAGGTTTGAGAGATAAGACTTATATCATTCTTCATGTTTTTTTAATGCCTACAAAATAAAATAAAGTTAAAACGAAGTGTTACTATCCCTTTAAACAAAAGAATGATCCTTACCTGATCTTTAGCATGGAGACAGACATTTAAAGTGATAGTAATACTTCCAAAAAAATTTATTTTATATTGTAGCCATTTAAAAAACATGAACACAAGCCTTATCTCTCAAACCTTTATGGTTTGAGAGATATTCACAAGCAAAGTTTCCCCCTGAGTAAGGTCACTTTTTCTAGCAGTCAGATTTGGAATCTGGTCCACAGACCGGCTGCAGCTGTTCAGCAGAGCGGAGATCCAGAGATATAAAGATAACTACTTCATGGAATAGTCTACAAAGTGTGCCTGGTTTGCAAGCACACTTTGTAGATCGTTGTAATGAAATAGTTATTTTTATCTCTCTCAATCTCTGCTCTGCTGAACAGTCGCCTGATGCTCTGCAGACTGGATTCTAAACTTGACCACTAGATGGCAGACTTGACCGTTTTGGTCACTGAGGGGGGAAACTTCTTTTGAATCTCTCTCACAAGTACTATCCCTTTAAAATGGACTTGTCATCCTAAGTTTAGATGATTTTAAAGACCATAAAAACTGCCTTATGTAGTGTTAGCTGTTTATAAGAAACTAGTGTAAAAGCCCGTGTACACAGGCCAAGGTCTGGGTAATAATCCTTTGAGTGCCAGAGGGGCAACCCTCTGACACTCAAAGGGTTAAGCAGCTGCTACCTCAGTGCTCCACGCGATGCAGTCTTGTGTCGCCTCACTCACACGATGCAATCATGTGCAGTAGAGACTGCCGAACGCGGGCACTACGCATGACTGCATCGTGACAAACATCCTAGCGATTATAGGATAGTTTGAGAAATGAACCTTCATTTGTTGGTGGTAAAGTGCGGTACTTTCACCCCTTAACGACCTTTGACAGTCCTGGCACATCATGGGTAGATTTGCATTAAGGATCCATGATGTGCCAGGACAGTCACAGAATTCAGGGCTCCCCGCGCAGTGGCACGCCATTCAGGGAGCCCTGAACTGGATGAGGAGGGAAAAAAATGGTCTGTGGTCCTTAAGTGATGGCTGCATGCGTGATCGGCCATCCTTAAGGGGTTAAAGTAAATGTTATCTACACAGATTGAAGTCTCATAAAAGGTATGGTAAGCTCTCACTTTTAAATGAACATTACATTAGTTGTTAAGTCGTTAGTTGTAAGAACAAGCTGTACCGTCAGCAATGTTCTGATCTGTGTAGTTTGTGTGTAACTATTTTGAAGTCTCCCCCCTCCTGTCCCTTTTACAGATGTTCGTATTCCTTCTACAGATCAGAAAACCGGTCCAAACGTATCACGACGACGGCCAATCTTGTATCAGCATAAGAAAAAAACCTACCCTCCATCAAGTGGGGCAGGATTATCCTTATACTGATGGCTACAATATTGTTCCTCGTTGTGATATGTTTATTCAGGTGATCAGATCGGAGGTAAGATTAGTGATGTCTGTAAAAAGGGAGGGCAGGGGGAAAAAATAAATCTATTTACACGAAAACACAGAACAGAAGAACATTGTCGACGGTACAGAGCGTTGTTGTAAAGTATAAGGAACAATTGAATGTTAATTTATGGTGAGACATTACCATCGCTTTAAATATTTAAAACGGCTGCTTTTTGTTTTACAAACAGGATAACCATTTTAGAGACTTTATATAGTAGCTGGGGAATCTAATCGCAGAGCTTTGTCCTTAGATAAATCTCTATAATTCCTCAAATACCCCAAAAAAATAACATATCAATTTCCACCAGAGCGGTGGAAAAAATTGAGGAATATTCATGCAAATCCTTTCAAGATGTATGGATATGTTGGGGGTTATTTGGAAAGGAGATTGGCCCTCTCTAAACTAATTAGATTCTGGGCTGGACCAATATTAACATGTAGTGCAAGCAATTAATATAGGAAGGGACAAGAGGGCGGCAGAATTTTGAAGCGCACAGAGAAGGTTAAGTTTGTCCCGGAAGAGAATCACATACCCTGCAAGAGTCCCCTCTTTAGGAGGTATTATAGGTCCAAACCTCCCAAGTGTCCCTCCACTCTGAGGCCCAAATCCATCTGTCCCTCTTTCCCACCCCGGTGTCCCTGTGTTTAAGAGATCAGACTGTGTGGTGTATATATAAGTGTATCACCCCGGTGTCCCTGTGTTTAGGAGATCAGACTGGTTGGTGTGTATATAAGTGTATCACCCTGGTGTCCCTGTGTTTAAGAGATCAGACTGTGTGGTGTGTAAAGAAGTGTATCACCCTGGTGTCCCTGTGTTTAGGAGATCAGACTATGTGGTGTGTATATAAGTGCATCACCCTGGTGTCCCTGTGTTTAGGAGATCAGACTGTGTGCTATGTATATAAGTGTATCACCCTGGTGTCCCTGTGTTTAGGAGATCAGACTGTGTGGTGTGTGTATATAAGTGTATCACCCCGGTGTCCCTGTGTTTACGAGATCAGACTGTGTGGTGTGTATATAAGTGTATCACCCTGGTGTCCCTGTGTTTAGGAGATCAGACTGTGTGGTGTGTATATAAGTGTATCACCCTGGTGTCCCTGTGTTTAGGAGATCAGACTGTGTGGTGTGTATAGAAGTGTATCACCCTGGTGTCCCTGTGTTTAGGAGATCAGACTGTGTGGTGTGTCTATAAGTATCACATTGCACTACAGCAATAAAACCCACATTAATGTTTAACCATTTGTGTGTCAGGTATCTAAAGCATTGTGCATTGCTGCAATGCATTAGACACTGCTTTGACACTCAAATGGTTAAACTTCAGTATACAAGATTATAAAGTAGACTGAAAACGCACTTTGGTCTTGTTTTCATTTATTCAGTTATACACAGAGGTGTCAAGTAGGTCATGAAATAACCTAAAATTCTCTAATGCTCCTCCCACCAGCCATGCCCCAGCAAAATCACCTCACACACACGTGTCCCTCTTTGGTCATTTGAAATGTTAGGAGGTATGGAATTAATTTCCTTAAAGGGATAGTAATACTTTATTACTAATCCCCAGAGTATAGCTATTTAAAAAATAATTAAATTGTCCCCAGTGTCATCTAACCGAAAGCAAAGTTCCTCCCTCCCCTGAAGTCAGCATTGTACTGACTGCAGGGATATCCCGTTTTATTTTCATCAGGCGGCTCTGCAGCAGAGCAGAGATAGCGTTCGTAAAAGTGAATTATTTTTTACTAACACGATCTCGACTCTGCTGCAGAGCCGCCTGATGAAAATAAAACAACTCTGACTTCAGGGAGGGGGGAGGGAGAGGGGAACTTTGCGTTCCGTTATCTCTCAATCCATAAAGGTTTGAGAGATGAATCTGGGGGTAATTTAATTCTTTAAATAGCTACACTATGGGGATTCATATTTAAGCATTACAATCCCTTTAAGGTGCCAGAGACTCTGCCACCAAATGTAAAGGTTGCATTTCTCAAAATCTATTTATGGTACAGGAAAACCGCAAGTACAACATATAGGCAGACTAATTGTTTGTAAACCAAACTTATTATTCCCTTAATGACCGGCTGACAAGGAGCATGGACAGCCATTAAGGATCATTGGTCTTTTTTCTTTTGTCTTAACCCTTTGAGTGCCAGAGGGTTACAGAATACATGGTGTTACACATCAGTAAAAGGGGCGGGAGGGGGACACTTTATTTTTCAATTACTCTTGTACTACAACTCTGACAGAATTGAAATAACACTCTCCATGGCCAAATACTATGATGATTAATTGGATCTGCTTTTATTGTGAAACTATCCCTTTAAAGGGATAGTAATGTTTCATAATAAAAGCAGCTCTAATTAATCATCATAGTATTTGGACTTTGGAGAGTGTTATATCAATTCTGTCAGAGTTGTAGTTTTAGAGTAATTCAATGACAAAGTATCCCCCTCCCGCCCCTTTTACTGATGTAACACTGCTCAGCCAGGACAGAAGGGAGCTGCCCAGGTAGACTGCAGAGAGGGACAATCTTCAATTAAGATAAGGGAAAACCTGAAAAACTTGTCAAGGGAGGAAGGGCTTTCATTGTTCTCATAGGAAGAAGATTGTCCCCTGCTGTTATCTGTCTGGTCTATGGACTGCATTCCACATCTGAGAAGAGATGGCTTACACTAGGTAAAAGGGGCGGGAGGGGAAACTTTGCTTGTGAATATCTCTCAAACCATAAAGGTCTGAGAGATAAGACTTATATCGTTCTTCACTTTTTAATGCCTACAAAATAAAATAAAGATAAAACTACGTATTACTATCCCTTTAAGTCCATGGGAAGTTACATTTCCTCTCTGGTACAGCAGGGTGGACCGTAAATTAATAAGTTTTTCTTCTGAACATAAAGTCCTATGTAGGACAGTTTAATGCACATTGTGCACCCCTCTGACACGCAAAGGGTTAAGTGGTAATATGTGCATGTTTGCCTTTAATACCATGAGAGATATTTGGACCCCCAGAGTCATTGCTATATGCTGATGGAAATGTGAACCCTGAGGCCTTAAACCTTTTGTGTGCCAGACGCGTTGCAACGTGTTATGTACCACTCTGGCACTCAGAAGGTTTAGATCTATACAGATCCCGATGGACATTTAATCTCACAGATGCAGCTTTCTATAAAGCGGTAACATTTAGAGCCAATAATCGTGGTTCAGATGCTCACCGTGGGGGAAGGAGAGATTGGGGTGATAGCCAGGGTCCATCAGTGCTATACGCTCATTGAGAGTCATGGTGCTGGGGTGTGGGGTCTTCACAAAGGTTTTGCATCCACACAGGATACAGGTGGTTGGGGGCTCACAGCTGCACTTCATACAGAGCGGCTTCTGTGGCTAGGAAAGAAGAACGACACAGTAAGTAACAGTTACTAACTTTCCCAACAGACATTTATCACCATATGCACTAAAACAAACCAAACATACTATAGGTGGTGGTGGTGGGGGGGACATCGCGTTATATGGGGCTTTTGACCCTTTGAATGCTAAAAAGATCTCCAAGTATTGTGTTGGCGTCCCTGATTTCAGGGGTTGAAAGCGCCACAAAAATCACTGGGAGTTTGTGCATATAACAAGTTCCATCAACATGTGAAAGCACTTGACATTAACTGCTCCGCCCCACTCACAGATTCATCCCACTAGATAAACTCTTGCACTAACTAGAACAGGGGCAGTAAATTGAATGGCCTCCAGCACCTGGGTAGTACATACAGGGAACAGCCTCCCAGCTGAGGTGCTTGAGGCTAAAACAGTCACCAAGTACTCTAGTGAGAGACATATGGCTGTTATTAGGATAAAATAAGTGAGCTAGACAGGGGTATGGGCAGACTGAATGGGTCCATTGTTTCTCATTCAGCATCCAACGTTTAGTTTTCTATTACTACAATTCCCACTAACTACAGCAGATGGTTGGTTGGGGGTAATGGGATTTTTGTCCCAAAAAAGCTGCAAGTGCAACAATTGACTTCTCCTGGTTTATAGAGCTGAAAGGAATTCAAGTGATACCCTTTCAAAATATGGAAGAATGCAAAATAAAATATTTCAAAGTTATGAAATTTTAGCATAGACTAAGAAGTTCCTATTAAAAAAAAATCAGTACCTGTAATAATTACAATTGGCCAAAATGAATATGAGTACAAATGATCATATATAGGACTGACATGCTGGGTCAGTGTGATGGCCCTCACACAGCCCTGATGTCTGCAGATCGTTCATACAGGCAACTCACCTTCCTACTAAGGGAGGAGACAGCGCTCGACCTGACCAATCTTCGTTTCTTGTGCCCGCGGAGGGGCCGTGCTCTGGCAGCCACACAGCTGGAGTCCATAAGTGCTGGAGATGGTGCAAGGCCTTCCAAACGACGCTTTTTGCCAAGCGCCTCCTCTGGATCCAAGTCCTCTGTGGAGCCGTTATATGACAGACTGGAGCGTACACTGCAACACAGATGGTAACAGATGAGATACCCGAGTGAAGGGAACTGTGTACATGGATAAAGATATCTGCTGCTTCATTTTATTAAGGAACACTGGCACCTGATAATACTCAAGTTACCTTACCAAGGCCAGAAAATCATCACATTTAAAGGGACATCTATCTTGTCACCTTCCACAGGACATCACATCACATTGATGGAGGTGGACATGACAGTTGTTGGAAGGACCTCAAAGTAATGTTAATGATAATCTTAAATCCTTCAAGATCAGGGGAATGGGAGGCGGTAGAGGATCACTCTGGTCCATGTAAAGCGGAACTACCACCCCTTCTAAACTTGCCCCCAAATAATTACCCACCATGGCGACTAGCTGATCAATAGAGCTAGACTCCATAATTATTACCGCGTATTGAGAATTCCTATTGCTCCCAGGACTGACAGGCAGGAAACAGTGCAGACATCTTTCCATAGAGACGCCTGCACGGTCGGTCCCAATCTGCTCTAGGTGTTGTTGCTAGGAGCCACAAGGCACTGGCAGGGACTGACAGTGCAGGAGCGCATACGTCACTATACAAAGATGTCTGCGCTGTTTCCTGGATTTTAGTCCTGGGAACAGTAGGAATTATTTCAAAGGAGCTAATAATTCTGGCGACTAGCACTACTGACCAGATGGGTAATTATTTAGGGACAATTTTAGAAGGGGTGGTAGTTCCTGTAACAGGCCGTAACCAGTTACTGGTGTATGTTTTCCCTGGCCACAACATGACAGATCAGTTTCATTGTAAAGGGCTGAATTCATGAGGATTTACACAATGGAAGACCCATCCGGGTCTTGGCTGTTGGCTGCTTGGAGTTAAAGGGCCGCCATTACATTAACACATAGCAACATCAGCCTCTCTCCTATTGGCCACTGGATTAAAAGGCCGGCCGTTGTCTGATTAGCCGCCGACTCCAGGACAAGCTTAAAGGGACCCCATTCACTTAAAAATGGGATAAGGTCGGCGGCCACGGGATTGGTCGATGTGAACTGGAAGCTCGCCAGCCCATTGGCTGGCAATGAGAAGCGGCCCAACTCTGCGTCGCCTCCAAGTCTGAGACCCTATTGTTCCAATGTGTACCCCGGCCCATTGTATGTGAATGTCGGCCCTTTGTGTAGAAGTTTCCCATGTCTCCGACCCTTTGTTCCCATAATCCAATTATGTCTGGCACATTGCATGCCTTGTATGTTGTAATTAATGAAGTTACAGTAAGAATATTAACCTTGCCCAAACAGAGCTAAAGTGAGCCCAATAAAGTGTGTGTTACTTTTGAACCTGGACTGCGTCCTGTGTCTCTGTCGCTGGATGGTTTCTAGGGTCTCCTGCTGACCCCATCCTAGGAAGGAATGCTGCATGAAGGACCGATGGGGCTGCCTGCTTGTAACAGACCTCAAGAGGAAGAAACCCGGTACGACGGCCTGAGTCCATCCACGGACTTAAGAGATCCGTTACAGTTCCGCTTTAAAGGGATAGTAATACTTAGTTTTATCTTTATTTTATTTTGTAGGCATTAAAAAAAACATGAAGAATGATATAAGTCTTATCTCTCAAACCTTTATGGTTTGAGAGATATTCACAAGCAAAGTTTCCCCTCCCGCCCCTTTTACCTAGTGTAAGCCATCTCTTCTCAGATGTGGAATGCAGTCCATAGACTGTAAAGATAACAGCAGGTGACAATCTTCTTCCTATGAGAACAATGAAAGCACTTCCCCCTTGACAAGTTTTTCAGGTTTTTCCCTTATCTTAATTGAAGATTGTCCCTCTCTGCAGTCTACCTGGGCACCTCCCTTCTGCTCTGGCTGAGCAGTGTTACATCAGTAAAAGGGGCGGGAGGGGGATACTTTGTTTGTGAATATCTCTTACACCATAAAGGTTTGAGAAATAAGACTTATATCATTCTTCATGTTTTTTTTAATGCCTACAAAATAAAATAAAGTTAAAACGAAGTATTACTATCCCTTTAAGCAGCGCTGTGCAGGCATAAGTCTAGAAGAGCAACTGTCATGTCCACCTACAAGGACGTCACATCAAGAACCGACTGAAGTCACAATTTCTTGAAGACAAAAGGGCAAAATTCCTAATGGCAACTAGGATTTTCTGGCCGCAGTAAGGTATGTGGAGGTTATTAGTGGGCGGTGTTACAGCCCACTTAATGAAACTTAAAGGGATAGTAATACTTCCTTTATGCAAGCTATAATATTGTACGTACTAGATAAATAAACCAAAGCCTCTATGTATTTTTGCAATAAATTTCCTAGTTTAAAGGGATAGTAATACTTCGTTTTAACTTTATTTTATTTTGTAGGCATTAAAAAAACATGAAGAATGATATAAGTCTTATCTCTCAAACCTTTATGGTTTATGAGATATTCACAAGCAAAGTTCCCCTCCCGCCCCTTTTACCTAGTGTAAGCCATCTCTTCTCAGATGTGAATCTGGTTGTATGACAGGACAGATAACAGCAGGGGACAATTTTCTTTGTATGAAAACAATGAAAGCCCTTCCCCCCTTGACAAGTTTTTCAGCTTTTTCCATTATCTTAATTGAAGATTGTCCCTCTCTGCAGTCTACCTGGGCACCTCCCTTCTGATCTGGTTGAACAGGGAAGGGATACTTTGTTTGTGAATATCTTTTAAACCATAAAGGTTTCAGAGATAAGACTTATATCATTCTTTATTTTATTTTGTAGGCATTAAAAAAACAGGAAGTTAAAACGAAGTATTACTATCCCTTTAAGAGTAATCTCAATCTAAAGTTTACCCCTCCCGCCCATTTTAGCTTTGTCACCACTCTGTCAAGACTTGGATTCCGGTCTGCGGACTGGACGGAACTTCTGGAGATCTGGATACAAAGGAAATCTTCATGACAAAGGTCTACTGTCTCAAACCGTGCCCACTTTGTAGACCATTCTCATGAAGATTTCCTTTGTGTATCCACTGCTATTTCGGCTCTCCAGACGCACCTTCCGGTCCGCAGACCAAAATCCAAATCTGACAGAGCGCTGACGTAGCTAAAAGGGGCGGGAGGAGGAGACTTTAGATCGAGATTACTCAAACTAGGAAAGTAATTGCAAAAAGACACATGCTTTGGTTTATTTAAAACTCACAATATCATAGCTTACATAAAGGAAGTATTACTATCCCTTTTAGAGCAGGAACTCCAGAGCAAACCAACTGCCTTACAAAGGACAAATACATCCTCCCAAAATCCAATTAAAATGGGTCTCTTAGCCATTTAAATGCTGGCGAAGTCAAACGCATTGCAGAATAGATTTTTGGGAACCTCTCTAGAATGAGTTAAAAGCCCCATTTCAATCAATAGAAATGCTACAATATTTGTTCCAGAATTGCCTTTTCCTGAAGTCCATGATATAATGTCCATAGAATTGGATGGACTCCTGGACACCAACACCTCGCACTGCAGTGATGACCTTATTGGCTGGTGAAGTCTAATACAGTGTAAAGGAGGACGTTCCAGAAGACAGCGCTTTTGGTTTAGGCGTTTGGTTAATATGAGACATGTTGTGAACGAAGGCTAAAAGGGCAAATTTTTCATCGGTTATCAAGATTTTCTGATTGAAGCTAAGTCCGGTGCTATTGGTAAGCATAGTCTTAACCATTTAAGGGCTGGAGGGGGGTCAATGCAATGCGTTGGACAGCCCTCTGACACTCAAAGCGTGAAATCACTTCCCATAAGGGCCCACACTGTAGTGTGAGAAGGCAGTGGAAAGACAAGTCTCTAATACTAGGTGCGGCTGAGACAAGGGATCATCATCCAGCAGACTCACCACTTCCCATAAGGGCCCACACTGTAGTGTGAGAAGGCAGTGGAAAGGCAAGTCTCTAATACTAGGTGTGGCTGAGACAAGGGATCATCATCCAGCAAACACACCACTTCCCATAAGGACCCACACTGTACTGTGAGAAGGCAATGGAAAGGCAAGTCTCTACTACTTTGTGTGACTGAGACACAAGGGATCATCATCCAGCGAACTCACCACTTCCCATAAGGGCCCACACTGTACTGAGAAGGCGGTGGAAAGGCAAGTCTCTAATACTAGGTGCGGCTGAGACACAAGGGATCATCATCCAGCAGACTCACCACTTCCCATAAGGGCCCACACTGTACTGTGAGAAGGCAGTGGAAAGGCAAGTCTCTAATACTAGGTGCGGCTGACACACAAGGGCTCATCATCCAGCGAACACACCACTTCCCACTACTGCCAGACACTTCTGACTAATCACTTATTGAGCTATCTACATGAACAGCAAAATAATGATGCAATTCTGGCACAAAAGGATAAAAATGCCCACTGATTTGTATTTTTAATCCTCTGAATGCTAGAAATGTCTCAATGTATTGTTTTATATTACAAATGGATACATGTAGCAGTGAAAGAGTTAACACCCTGAGTTAACCTAGTGGTAATTATGGAATGCTTGTTCAGTTTGCTTGCACTACACAATTGCTCCAGTGTTCAGTGTGCACGGCAAATCGTGTCACCACCACCAGAAGTGGAACTCACTTTGCAAACAGGGTATTTTTAAAGAGCTTTCAAAATCACTTCCATTTATGTTCACTTCTATCCTATATAATAATTCGCCAAGTTGTGTGTAACGCCCGACATGCGCAGTAGACACTGCTGCACGTGCGGCAGTCATACGCAGTAGAGACTGCCCGCGCCGCGGCTGATACAGAGCTGGGCGCTCCGAAGGAGCGTCCAGCTCTGTATCAGCAGAGGCGCGGGTAGTCTCCACTGCGTGTGACTGCCCCGCGACTGGCTGCCAGAGGCTCTGTATCAGCCGAGGCGCGGGCAGTCTCCACTGCGTGTGACTGCCCCGCGACCGGCTGCCAGAGGCACTGTGGCCCGTGTAACGGGCTGTTCAACTAGTTTAAAATAATGGATTAAGAAATGTAGCTGTATTTGCCAGTTTATGCAAAATCAATATTATTGGTCAGTATGCCCAAACCTAACATTCCACACTGCACTCCTTCATCCTTGCTAGTCCCTACCAGCCAGAGCCTAACATTCCACACTGCTCTCCTCCTTACCTGCTAGTCCCTACCAGCCAGAGCCTAACATTCCACACTGCTCTCCTCCTTACCTGCTAGTCCCTACCAGCCAGAGCCTAACATTCCACACTGCTCTCCTCCTTACCTGCTAGTCCCTACCAGCCAGAGCCTAACATTCCACACTGCTCTCCTCCATCCCTGCTAGTCCCTACCAGCCAGAGCCTAACATTCCACACTGCTCTCCTCCATCCCTGCTAGTACCTACCAGCCAGAGCCTAACATTCCACACTGCTCTCCTCCATCCCTGCTAGTCCCTACCAGCCAGAGCCCAACATTCCACATTGCTCTCCTCCATCCCTGCTAGTCCCTACCAGCCAGAGCCCAACATTCCACATTGCTCTCCTCCAACCCTGCTAGTCCCTACCAGCCGGAGCCTAACATTCCACACTGCTCTCCTCCATCCCTGCTAGTCCCTACCAGCCAGAGCCCAACATTCCACACTGCTCTCCTTCCTACCTACCAATCCCTGCCAGCCAAACACCAGCACTCCATACTACTCTCCTTCCTGTCACTCCCTTGTACCTGGAATACTACAGATCTGCCCAGGAGACTGGTTTTGATTTACTTACCACTTTATGACAGATAGTCACCACCCAACAGATTAGGCACCACTGCAATCACTTAATTTTTGGCCATATCTGCAAAATGCAATTACCCTTCTTTGTGTGCGCTAAACAGCCAGTCACTGAATGGTAAGAATATGGGCAGAAAAATAGGAAATTCGCAAGAAGTGCCACATTGAGCAATTAGCCTTTGGTTTGGCGATAAACTAATTTACAGAAAATGCCTGGTACAACACAGAGAAAGACTATACTTCTCTGTAACAATCTAGTGAAGTAGAAAACACCTGAGCTGTTAGAAGCGCTCTACATACGATAAGAATCAAGCCAATGTAGTGTAATTCTAGGTGCAATCCAAATGCACCACAGGGAATAATTCCTAAATTTCCCACTGACTTCATATTCCCCTATTTCTCCCCTGTGGCACAGTCGGTATGCCCCAGTTTAGGACTGCAGATAACAAATCTGCCTACATTTCTGCACTAACAAGGCGAAATGTTTGCAGTACAAATGTTACCAGTCGGGTTCAACAGGTCTTGAAATGAAAACAACCATCACGTCTATCATGAAAGTCACAATGCCAGCGGTGTGACGGGCATCACTACAAACTGGCAGACCCACAAAGTGAAGCAAGCATAGTAGACTGACAAAACTCCATCTGTTGGGGACTACATCGAACAACTGAACAATATACTTCCACAGAAGTTACATGAAGACTGACACCTGTGGAACGGTCACATTGTAACATAAGATTTTGAAAGATCTTTCTAAAGAACGTAAGGTCATTTATAAATCTACTAGTTGAAAAGCCCGTTACACGGGCCACAGTGCCACTGCCAGCCGGTCGTGGGGCAGTCATGCGCAGTAGAGACTGCCCGTGCCGCGCAGGACTGCAGCAGTCTCTACCGCGCAGGACTGCAGCAGTCTCTACCGCGCAGGACTGCAGCAGTCTCTACCGCGCAGGACTGAAGCAGTCTCTACCGCGCAGGACTGAAGCAGTCTCTACCGCGCAGGACTGAAGCAGTCTCTACCGCGCAGGACTGCAGCAGTCTCTACCGCGCAGGACTGCAGCAGTCTCTACCGCGCAGGACTGCAGCAGTCTCTACCGCGCAGGACTGCAGCAGTCTCTACCGCGCAGGACTGCAGCAGTCTCTACCGCGCAGGACTGCATTGTTACACACGTTTTAGAGATTATATAGGATAGTGAAAATCTGGCAGGTACTGCCCCCCCTTCCCAAAAATGACACTTCCAACAGAGAAGTACTAGACATTTGTATAAACTGAAAAATAAGCTCAAGATATAAAATTATTGTTCACAAAAAGGGCTAACAAACTTAGGACTTTTGAAAGCTCTTTCAAAAATCAAGTATTTGTTACAAAGTGTTTGCCACATTAAATAATCAAGTTTGGAACTGTGCTACTAAATTCTATGTACTGCAGAAATTAACTGTTTTAACGCTACAAATGCCAGACGTATACCATGCTTCTATAAAACATCATTCAGGATAACAAGTCATCTTCCACGATCACCACATGCTCCCATTTCTCCAATGTCAGCTGATTGAGAAGGAACAGACTGGTGATGCTTCCCACGAACCTCCAGTAGCTATGGCAACACTACTGTTCAGAAAGGGGAGATATTTTCCTTCACCACATACCGAATACCAATTACAGCTAAGCTTGTGTTTAGTACTTCGTAAAAGTGTACAGATGAGGAAAATCTCCCCCTTCGTCTGAAAAAGTAGTGTAACCATAGTATAATATTAATTGGAGCTCTGTGGGAGGTGTCGTGTAACTAAACTAGTCGACTCCTCCTGAAGGAAGAAACCATCACTACTAAGGAACACAAACCTCATGAACGGCATGGTTTTACAGTGTGACCAGCATTAAACACTAACAGAACACCTGAAGCATTAAAGGAACACCAACCTAAAAATGACCTGGGGTTATGTACACCCAAATACCTTTCATTCCATGCTAGCCCCTTCATAAAAAAGGTAAAATAAATATACATACATTCTCTGCAGTCTAAAATCTCATCTCATATACAAATATGGGAGATTCAATGGTACAAGAGACCAGAGGAGAAAAAGCCACCCAAGGAAAGAAACCCAAATAATCAGACACACAGTTAAGTAACAAAAATAGAAAAAAAAAACACCAAAAACTGAGACACAAAAGCAATCAACCATAAGGTTTAAAATCAATTAAAAACAAATCTGGAGAGTTGGAGACAAAAAGATAATAGTCCCCCTACTTGTAATGGGTGAAACCACATAGCTAGGCAAAGGGGCAATAAGCGCTATAAGAAATGCAAAGTTGGTTACTAGGTCTCCAGATTTGTTTTTAATTGATTTTAAGCCTTATGGCTGATTGCTATTGAGCCTCAAAGTTGTTTCTATTTTACTCTAGTGCCTCTGATTATTTGGGTTTCTTTTTTTGGGTGGCTCTCTCTTCTCTGGTCTCTTGTACCATTGAATCTCCAATATTTGTATACTGGATTATGTTTTGAGCCTGAGAGCACCTGGGCTATTTAAGCCAAAATATGGCGTAACTCCTTACTTAGCCTGTGCATTGTCGACTGTGTATCACTAAAATCTAATCTCACACACACTGTGGGGCTCCCATTTCTTCTTGTTGTATTGCTACAATTGCTATAGTCCACTTGATGGAGAGTCTAAGCGATTGTTCTGTGTTCTTTAAATAGCCAGTGATAAGTAACTTCCTTTAGGAATAGGAAAAGTGGATTCTAGTCGAGACATAAAAAGAAACTCAGACGTTCCTGATAGCAGTAACTTATGCAGTGTCTCAACAAGGTTGTTTATAACAGGAGTGAGAAAAGTGTTTGTTTGGAGCCAGTTTTAAGGAGTCCATAAGAGGATGACTGCAGAGACATCCTGTTATAAAACAACTTCCAAAATAGCCAGCCTTTATAGGAACACCCCCAAAATGACCTAAAGTAATACACATTTAAATACCTTGTAATCCATTCTAGTAACTTGTGGAAAAATGTTTTTTTCTGATGCCTAAAATACTCTTACACATGCTATGGGGGGGTTCCTATTTCTGCTTTTCAGAGCTCCCATAATCATAGCCATCTTAACCCTTTGAGTACTAGATAGCATATCTCCCAAGTGTCCCTCTTCAGGAGGGAAAGTCCCCGTTTTGGACCCAAATCCCTCTGTCCCTCTTTCCCACCCTGGTGTCCCTGTGTTTAGGAGATCAGACTGTGTGGTGTGTATAGAAGTGTATCACCCCGGTGTCCCTGTGTTTAGGAGATCAGACTGTGTGGTGTGTATATAAGTGTATCACCCTGGTGTCCCTGTGTTTAGGAGATCAGACCGTGTGGTGTGTATAGAAGTATATCACCCTGGTGTCCCTGTGTTTAGGAGATCAGACTGTGTGGTGTGTATAGAAGTGTATCACCCTGGTGTCCCTGTGTGTAGGAAATCAGACTGTGTGGTGTGTATGTAAGTGCATCACCCTGGTGTCCCTGTGTTTAGGACATCAGATGGTGTGGTGTGTATAAGCGTATCATTGTTCCACATCAATAAAACTCACATTAATGTTTGTGTAAACTTCAGTATGTGTGTGTAAATTAGATTAAAATGTAGGTTTTGTACTAGATGTTGAGCTACAACTAAAACGTGATTATTCTAGCTGGAGCATGATACTTTAAATGATAAATCCCAAATTTCATTTGTAGTGTTTGTGTCCTTTAAGTATCTCTAAACACTTTTTAAAGCTACACCTGCAATCAGTGTCCGTTAAATAGTCAATCACTAACCAATGTATGAGTCCGTTGACTTGATGAGATGGTTTTTGAGATCCTGCTGGAGAGTCAGACCCAGGTGTGGCGGATGGATTTTGACACACAACATTTTCAGACTGTGTAAGGCGCGAACACTATGAAAAAGGACAGAGACATAAAGACTACAGCAATAAGAACCCAGTAAACTTTATAATCCATGAAAAACAAATGTTCTGTAATTCCCCCAGCAGCAGGTCATGTACTAAAGTAAGCAGCTATGAACAGAATAAGTGAACAAAACCAGATTGCAGGACTATACGCCTGAGAAAATTCAATGGCCTCTGCTGCCTTAAAGATATTAAAAAAAAAAAAAAATTACATTGTCTGAAAAGAACAATCTACATATGTTTTAATACATTCAGAATCTTGTACATACAGTTGCAGAAAAAAATAGGAAACCTTTGGAATTACCTGGATTTCTGCATAAAGTGGTCTTTAAATTGTATATGTTCTTCAACCAAGTCACAACTAAAACAATTCTAGGTTTTCATGTCTATTCAACACACCATGTAAACATGCACAGTGCAGGGCGAAAAAGTATGTGAAACCTTGGATTTAATAACTGCTTGACCCTCGTTTGGCAGCAATAACTTCAACCAAACGTTTCCTGTAGTTTGGATCAGACCTACACAACAATCAGAAGGAATTCTGGACAATTTCTCTTTACAAAACTTATTTCAGCAATATTCTTAGAATGTCTGGTGTCAATCGCTCGAGGTCAAGCCACAGCATTTCAATCGGACGGAGGTAATGACTTTGACTTGGCCACTCCATATGGTGTATTTTCTTCTGTTGAAGCCATTCCATTGATTTACTCCTCTGCTTTAGGTTGTTGTCCTGTTGCATCATGTCAGACATTAGCATGTTCCAGATATTTCCATAAGTCTAGCTAACATGCTAGGATTCTCCTTTACCTAACGGAGCATTCCGCACTGTACTATTGCACTCATCTCTGCAGGATGCAGGGAGAATAGCAACAATGCTGACTGTGTCCATGTAATCACAATTTGTCTTACCATGGACTGATTAACATCAAGGCTTTCACACATACCTTTGTAACACTTTGCAGCATCAAGCAAGTTAACAATTTTTAATCGTTGGCCTTCTGAGATCACTTTTGTTTGAGGCATGTTTCACACATCGGGAAATGCTTCTTGTTTATAGCAAACTCAACATTTGTGATTGCTTTTTATATGGCAGGGAGGCTCTGACAAACACCTCCAATCTCACCTCATTAATCTGACTGCAAGTTAGCAAACTCCTGAATACAATTAGATTTTGGAGAAGTCATTAACCTAGGGGTGCACATACTTTTCCTGCAACTGTGTGTTTATATACACACACAAACATACAGAAGCAAGTTGTAAGTATTTAAAGGGATAGTAAGGTTTCACAATAAAAGCTGCTCCAATTAATCATCATAGTATTTGGGCCATGGAGAGTGTTATTTCATTACTGTCAGAGTTGTAGTACAAGAGTAATTCAATGACAAAGTATCCCCCTCCTGTCCCTTTTACTGATGTAACACTGCTCACCTCAGAGCAGCAAGAATGTAAGGATGGATCACAGAGAAGGACAATCTTCAGTGATCGTGAGGAAAAACATGTCAAGGGGGCAGTGTTTTCCTTATGATCACAGTAACAAGATTGTCCCTTGCTGTGATCTGTCCAGTCAAGAGACCGGATTCTACATCTGAGGGGAGGTGGTTTACACTAGGTAAAAGGGACGGGAGGGGGGTACTTTATCATTCAATTACTCTTGTACTACAACACTGCCCCTTGAGAGGTTTTTCAGGTTTGTCCTTATGATCACTGAAAATCGTCCCTCTCTGCGATCCATCAGGACAGTCTTGCTGCTCTGAGGTGAGCAGTGTTACATCAGTAAAAGGGGCGGGAGGGGGACACTATCATTCAATTACTCTTGTACTACAACTCTGACAGTATTGAAATAACACTCTCCATGGCCCGAATACTAAGATTCATTGGATCTGCTTTTATTGTGAAACATTACTATCCCTTTAAGGACAAGTAAACAGTCCATTTACAGTTCACCTGGTACACTGTTAAAGGGTTAGGGATGTTTCAGTAAAACAGAAGCCAAGATTGTTCCTTATATACTGTTGGTGTCCGATGGGGATACTTGATATTTATTTAGTTGCGAGGTAACTATTATAAACATTACCCCTCCTGCCCCTTTTACCAATGTCAGTCTTCTGTCTGCAGAACTGAAGAAAGATCGCAACGAGGGAAAATCTTGCATCAGTATAAGGAAAAACCTGCCCATCTCCAAGGAGCGCAGGGTTTTCCTTATACTGACAGAGGGAAGATTGTTCCTCACTGAGACATGTCCGGTTCGATGACTGGTTTCAGATCTGAGGGGAGACAGGTTATGCTATGGAAAAGGGGTGGGGGGACTAAACTTTATAATATAATTAAAATATAATTACAGTGCCACCATCGGACAGCAAGAGTCTAATCTATAAGGAACAATCTTAGCTTCAGTTCTGAAACATCACTATCCCTTTAAATTTTAGGGATCCAACATAAAAACTAAAATTGAATATATTCTTAAAATGATATAACTTTTCATTTTTAGGTGAAAGTGTTCCTTTAATTTCCCCAATGTACATATATTTACAAACTCATGGACACACATGGTCTTCTGAGATCTCTTTTGTTCGGGGCATGGGTCATTATACACAATCACAGTGAGGAGGAGAGAGGCAGAGAACAGTGAGATATATAATGTATACTATACACTATCACAGTGAGGAGGAGAGGGGCAGAGATCAGTGACAGATATGATGTATACTATACACTATCACAGTGAGGAAGAGAGAGGCAGAGAACAGTGACAGATATAATGTATACTATACACTATCACAGTGAGGAGGAGAGAGGCAGAGAACAGTGACAGATATAATGTATACTATACACTATCACAGTGAGGAGGAGAGAGGCAGAGAACAGTGACAGATATAATGTATACTATACACTATCACAGTGAGGAGGAGAGAGGCAGAGAACAGTGACAGATATAATGTATACTATACACTATCACAGTGAGGAGGAGAGAGGCAGAGAACAGTGACAGATGTAATGTATACTATACACTATCACAGTGAGGAGGACAGAGGCAGAGAACAGTGACAGATATAATGTATACTATACACTATCACAGTGAGGAGGAGAGGGGCAGAGAACAGTGACAGATATAATGTATACTATACACTATCACAGTGAGGAGGAGAGAGGCAGAGAACAGTAACAGATATAATGTATACTATACACTATCACAGTGAGGAAGAGAGAGGCAGAGAACAGTGACAGATATAATGTATACTATACACTATCACAGTGAGGAGGAGAGAGGCAGAGAACAGTGACAGATATAATATATACTATACATTATCACAGTGAGGAGGAGAGAGGCAGAGAGCAGTGACAGATATAATGTATACCATACACTATCACAGTGAGGAGGAGAGAGGCAGAGAACAGTGACAGATATAATGTATACTATACACTATCACAGTGAGGAGGAGAGAGGCAGAGAACAGTGACAGATATAATGTATACTATACACTATCACAGTGAGGAGGAGAGAGGCAGAGAACAGTGATAGATATAATGTATACTATACACTATCACAGTGAGGAGGAGAGAGGCAGAGAACAGTGACAGATATAATGTATACTATACACTATCACAGTGAGGAGGAGAGAGGCAGAGAACAGTGATAGATATAATGTATACTATACATTATCACAGTGAGGAGGAGAGAGGCAGAGAGCAGTGACAGATATAATGTATACTATACACTATCACAGTGAGGACGAGAGAGGCAGAGAACAGTGACAGATATAATATATACTATACACTATCACAGTGAGGAGGAGAGAGGCAGAGAACAGTGACAGGTATAATGTATACTATACACTATCACAGTGAGGAGGAGAGAGGCAGAGAACAGTGACAGATGTAATGTATACTATACACTATCACAGTGAGGAGGAGAGAGGCAGAGAACAGTGACAGATATAATGTATACTATACACTATCACAGTGAGGACGAGAGGCGCAGAGAACAGTGACAGATATAATGTATACTATACACTATCACAGTGAGGACGAGAGAGGCAGAGAACAGTGACAGATGTAATGTATACTATACACTATCACAGTGAGGAGGAGAGAGGCAGAGAACAGTGATAGATATAATGTATACTATACACTATCACAGTGAGGAGGAGAGAGGCAGAGAACAGTGACAGATGTAATGTATACTATACACTATCACAGTGAGGAGGAGAGAGGCAGAGAACAGTGACAGATATAATGTATACTATACACTATCACAGTGAGGAGCAGAGAGGCAGAGAACAGTGACAGATATAATGTATACTATACACTATCACAGTGAGGAGCAGAGAGGCAGAGAAAAGTGACAGATATAATGTATACTATACACGATCACAGTGAGGAGGAGAGGGGCAGAGAACAGTGATAGATATAATGTATACTATACACGATCACAGTGAGGAGGAGAGAGGCAGAGAACAGTGACAGATATAATGTATACTATACACAATCACAGTGAGGAGGAGAGGGGCAGAGAACAGTGACAGATATAATGTATACTATACACTATCACAGTGAGGAGGAGAGGCGCAGAGAACAGTGACAGATGTAATGTATACTATACACTATCACAGTGAGGAGGAGAGAGGCAGAGAACAGTGACAGATATAATGTATACTATACACTATCACAGTGAGGAGGAGAGAGGCAGAGAACAGTGACAGATATAATGTATACTATACACTATCACAGTGAGGACGAGAGAGGCAGAGAACAGTGACAGATATAATGTATACTATACACTATCACAGTGAGGAGGAGAGGGGCAGAGAACAGTGACAGATGTAATGTATACTATACACTATCACAGTGAGGAGGAGAGAGGCAGAGAACAGTGACAGATGTAATGTATACTATACACTATCACAGTGAGGAGGAGAGAGGCAGAGAACAGTGACAGATATAATGTATACTATACACTATCACAGTGAGGAGGAGAGAGGCAGAGAACAGTGACAGATGTAATGTATACTATACACTATCACAGTGAGGAGGAGAGAGGCAGAGAACAGTGACAGATATAATGTATACTATACACTATCACAGTGAGGAGGAGAGGGGCAGAGAACAGTGACAGATGTAATGTATACTATACACTATCACAGTGAGGAGGAGAGGGGCAGAGAACAGTGACAGATGTAATGTATACTATACACTATCACAGTGAGGAGGAGAGGGGCAGAGAACAGTGACAGATATAATGTATACTATACACTATCACAGTGAGGAGGAGAGAGGCAGAGAACAGTGACAGATATAATGTATACTATACACTATCACAGTGAGGAGAAGAGAGGCAGAGAACAGTGACAGATATAATGTATACTATACACTATCACAGTGAGGAGAAGAGAGGCAGAGAACAGTGACAGATATAATGTATACTATACACTATCACAGTGAGGAGAGAGGCAGTGAACAGTGACAGATATAATGTACACTATACACTATCACAGTGAGGAGGAGAGAGGCAAAGAACAGATACTATACATTGCCTTTGTCATGTGATCTCTGCTACAGAGGTCACAAGTGCAGAGCCATGAGGGGAACGGCTGAAAAACTTCTTGTCTCTGCCCATTACACCCTTCCGGCAAATGATCACAGCTCACCCTGAGGCACGCTGTGTTCATTAACCCAGGACAGTAATTCAGCCTCGAAGGGCTTATCCTTGATTATTGGTCCTTAAAGGGTTAAACGGATAGCAACATGGATATAAAAATATTGTGTTTATCCCCTCCTGAGTAAAATAAGGGTAATTTCACTGCCAAAGATTGCATTTTTTATTTTTTTTTTTCCTCAATGGCCAGAAATGTTAGCTGCGCAATTGCTACACCACCCTATCAAGGCTTATGGTCATCTGACCAAAGCGGTCCATTGTCTGGTATAGCAACAGGGCCACTGTAAAACTAAAGGCCACTGAGATACTGCAATTAAGGAACTCAAGTTTGAGCTGCAATAACATTTGAATAATACCTCTCAGCAGTGTATATTTTATATACATATATATATACATATATATATACACATATGTATAGAGAGAGAGAGAGAGAGTTTTTTTAATTATTAAGTGTCTCCCTTTATAAGTAACCCATAAAGGACCAGTGGGGTGCCCAACAATGATTTACACACTCTTCTGGTCCTTAACGACCGACCGCGCAGGCACGCAACGGTCACTAAAGGACCACGGAGCTCCCCCACCTTGATTCCGGACTCTCCGAAAGGCGTGCAGCCGCGGGGGGAGCCCGGAATTCCAAGACGGTCATAGTACGTACTATGACCGTCAAGGGTTGTTAAGGGGTTAAAGGTTTTGAGTTCATTAATCTGGAGGACACACAGTTGCAGACAGTTTGGGCAGCACATCATAAACATTATATGCAAGCACAGCCACTGACACAGCTGAAGGCCAGCCCAGGCACATTTATTGGGAGAATAGCTCCTCATTTAGGGAAGTACCCCCCCCCAGGGGTAATAATACCACAGGCTGTGAAGTGACACACACAGCCCTAACTACTTCCTTTGTGATTTTACACAGCAGTGAGATCAGCGCTACAGGCAAAGCAATGGTGAGCTGGAACTAATCCCATTGTACTCCTGAATAGAAAGCTTAAAGGGAAAGTGAATGCACAATCATCAGCAGAAAGAAAGGGGGGAAAACTAGGAGAAACTGTGAGACTAATGTAATAAGTAATTTAAGTGGTACAGTTCTGGAGCAAGCCATCTGCATCATGGGAACATTTTCAACACACCAACTGATTTAATTGGGGATTTTAAGTTGAAAACTGGGACTCAAAACCATTGCAATAACCTAAAGCTCTCACTTGTCATAGGATTAAAAAGGCTACTAATTATTTTTGTATTTGTTCCCCTATGGTACAGCCTGTTTTCTCCAGAATGACTCCCACTTTACTTAGTGCATATCTGCCTGTGTGCTGAAACAAGTGAAAATCAGAGCATCAGAAAAAGCTCAAAAAGCAACAGAACTTACTAAATTCTCCGTCCTTTGCTGTAAAAGTCTAGATTGGTGGGTTTTAGGGCTCAATGAGGCCTACAGCCTCCAAACCCACCTCTGATAGGACTCCTTTATCATGGATCAAAGCTACTGCCTGCTTTTATATTGAACTTATGGGTTATTTAAAGGGGATCTATCACCCAGACACAACCTTCTCTAAATAGTTTTGTTATATAGCGAATGTTGAAAAGTGTATTAATTTAAGAAAAAAAAAAAAGAAAAAGAGCTCCAGCTTACAGGCAGTAAGCCTCCATCATCGAAGGACATCCTCCTTCGATGATGGAGGCTTACTGCCTGATAGACAGACGGGAGCAGAGGCAGAGTGACAGACTGTGGTGCAGAGCTGCTAACCGCAGTCTATCCAGAAGTAGGTGCAGGGCTGTAGTTATTATTTGAATTTCAGCAAAGCAGCATTTAAAAAAAAAACACAACTTTTCAACATATTCACTATATAACAAAGCTATTTAGACAAAGTTGGATAGGGATGATAGATCCCCTTTAAAGAGGGCTTCTCCCCTTTTTAAATTCTTCTCCTCACTGAGAACTTTCAACTTAAAGGGACAGTAATGTTCCATAATAAAAGCAGCTCTAATTAATCATCATAGTATTTGGACTTTGGAGAGTGTTATTTCAATACTGTCAGAGTTGTAGTACAAGAGTAATTCAATGACAAAGTATCCCCCTCCCGCCCCTTTTACTGATGTAACACTGCTCAGCCAGATTAGAAGGGAGGTGCCCAGGTAGACTGCAGAGAGGGACAATCTTCAATTAAGATAAGGGAAAAAGCTGAAAAACTTGTCAAGGGGGGGCAGGGCTTTCATTCTTTTCATACAAAGAAGATTGTCCCCTGCTGTTATCTGTCTGGTCTTACAACTAGATTCACATCTGAGAAGAGATGGCTTACACTAGATAAAAGGGGCGGGAGGGGAAACTTTGCTTGTGAATATCTCTCAAACCATAAAGGTTTGAGAGATAAGACTTATATCGTTCATGTTTTTTAATGCCTACAAAATAAAGATAAAATGAAGTATTACTATCCCTTTAAAAGGATTTGTATGAACATTCCACATCATTTAATTCCACCCCTCTGGTGGAAAGCGATAGATTTGAGCAGACCAAGATGGTGGAAGTGATTTTCTGGACATGTGAGGAAATATGCAGCTTTACACAAGTTAGAGAACAAAGCTCTGCTGAAATTAGACTCCATAACTGTTGTAAATATTATTAAATCTTCTCATGCCAGAGGGGTGAGCAATGCATTGCACAACTGTCATACAAAGGGTTACATGTGAATTGCTTTGTTACAGTGTCTGCAATATGGGGGAGGGGGTTTCTTACGCACAAAAGGATAAATTCTGGGGCAACCCACACATTATAGGGGACAAAATCCCAAAAGAAAACCACTGACTTCAATTGGCTACTTAACCCCTTCAATGCATTGTTTTGCAGTTGCCCAACCCTACCATTCAAGTCTTAGGAGACTGTTTATACTAGGAATTTCTATTTGTGCAGTCTGCCCCAGAATTACATTTTTTTGTGCATTACGGCCATGTGTGTATTATACTTGACAGATTACACGCCAAAAAGTTCTATTTACATATCCAGCAGAGTGATAAATTATGAAAAGTCCTTAACCCCTTAACGACCGGCCACATGGGCACGTTGAGGTCACTAAAGGACCACGTGGATTTTTTTTTTTTTTTTTAAAGAGATAGTAACACTTAGTTTTAACTTTAATTTTGTAGGCATTAAAAAAACATGAAGAACGATATAAGTCTTATCTCTCAAACCTTTATGGTTTATGAGATATTCACAAGCAAAGTTTCCCCTCCCGCCCCTTTTACCTAGTGTAAGCCATCTCTTCTCAGATGTGGAATCCAGTCCATAGACCAGACAGATAACAGCAGAGGACAATCTTCTTCCTATGAGAACAATGAAAACCCTCCCTCCCCTTTTACCTACTGTAAGCCATCTCTTCTCAGATGTGAATCTGGTTGTAAGACCAGACAGATAACAGCAGGGGACAATTTTCTTTGTATGAAAACAATGAAAGCCCTGCCCCCCTTGACAAGTTTTTCAGGTTTATCCCTTATTTTAATTGAAGATTGTCCCTCTCTGCAGTCTACCTGGGCACCTCCCTTCTGATCTGGCTGAACAGGGAAGGGATACTTTGCTTGTGAATATCTCTTAAACCATAAAGGTTTGAGAGATAAGACTTATATCATTCTTTATGTTTTTTTAATGCCTACAAAATAAAATAAAGTTAAAACGAAGTATTACTATCCCTTTAATTCGGACTCTGGACTCCCCAAACAGAGTGCAGCCGCGGGGGGAGCCCAGAATTCCATGACGGTCATAGTACGTCACGGGTTGTTAAGTCAGATATACCTATGAGGTACTATGACTGTCAAGGGTCGTTAGGGGGTTAAACAATATAAGAATAGACACAAAGCGATTCTGATTAAACAGTCAGTTGCTTTATTTTAGTAGACATTCAGGACAGGAGATATTTCCCTCTCTCGTCTGTAGTCATACAGTAAACAAAAAAATGGTTTCATAAATTGCCATTGAGTTGTAAGCATGTTTTACACCAACCTGCTTGTCCACACTGTGCAGCGAATGGGCAGGACTGTTCACATCACATTGGCTTTCTACTGAAGAGGCTTTCAACGCTGATGAGGAACAAGATGAAGGCACCCGACCGCCTTTCAGATTTCCCACTGACTGCCGAGACGTCAAGTCCTCAGTCTGCGGACTTTCCCCAAGAACAATACTACCCTGGAACAGAACAGCGGGAACAGGATTAGGAAAGAAGAAACAGTCGTATGTCCATTTAACATCTATGGCTGCTAGGTGTGTCCAAGACATTTCTCAGAAACCTCTCTAGCATTCAATGGGATAAAGAGCTTTCTTTAAAAATACAAACACAAAACAGTCGTACTACCACTGCAGAGTTTACTTTACTTTTAATATAGTAACAGTTCGAGGCTGAAAAAAGCCCTGAATCCATCCAATGCCAAATCGCCCCTGTTGATCCAGAGAAAGCCATAATATTTATACAAAAAAAACAAACATTGAAGCCATCTCCAGTTAAAGGGATAGTAATACTTGCAAATTACTAATCCCCATATTGTAGCCATGTTAAAAAGAAACTTATTGCCCCCAGTGTCATCTCTCAGACCCTTATGGTTTGAGAGATGATGGCGCTCAAAGTTCCCTCTCCTTCCCCCTTCCCTGACTGAACGCTGACCGCAGGGGAAGCTGTCGTACCACAGTCTTATGTGCATCAGGCGGCTCTGCAGCTGAGCCGAGATCGCGTTTATAATAAAGACTTCTTTCACTGAAACGGTCTTCTACGTGTGCTTGGTTTGCAAGCACACTTAGAAAATAGGATTTTAGTCTTACCTGTTAAATCCTTTTCACTTAGTCCATACAGGTCACTGGTACCATGGGATGTGTAGTCCCCTTTAATAGGCAGGAACAATTATGCAAATAATTTGCAAGGGGCGGAGCCTCCCCTCTTACTTAAGCCACCTTCTGGCCAGAGCCACCCATATTGATTTGAGACCCTAAACTGACCCCAGGTAAGCAAAAAGAAAGACTCCTGTGAGCATGCCCGAACGGTCTCCCACTGAATGCCACAGGAGAGCCAAGACTGGTCCCTTGACAGGGTGGGAGACCAGTGACCTGTATGGACTAAGTGAAAAGGATTTAACAGGTAAGACTAAAATCCTATTTTCACTGTCGTCCAATACAGGTCACTGGTACCATGGGATGTACAAACATTGAGCTGATCCAGAGGCGGGAAGTAAGGCAAGGACCAGGCGCAAGGCCCAAGTCACTAGAACTGTTAACCAGTTGATAACATAGCCCAAACTGTAAGTGTCAACGGACACCAACCAAGGGAACAACCCTGAACTTAACACAGCACACGGAACACGAGCCAACCGGGCTCAACAGTAAGGAAGCACTAAGGATCACAGAGCGGAAGACCTACACAGGCAAGACTGCCTCCAGGACCTTCCTTCCAAAGCTGGCATCAGCCGATGCCAGTACATCAACTCGGTAGTGCTTAGAAAAAGTGTGCACAGAGGACCAAGTGGCCGCTCTGCACAGTTGATCAGCAGAAGCTTGATTCTTGTAGGCCCAGGAGGCCCCAATAGATCTGGTGGAATGGGCAGTCACCCTGAAGGGAACATGCTTATTCCTCAACTTATAGGCTTCACGGATGGTAGCCTTAATCCAAGAGGCAATGGTAACTTTGGAAGCCGGTCTTCCTGCCCTAGGCCCCTCAGGAATGACGAATAGAGCGTCAGACTTCCTGATAGATTCGGTGCGGTGAACATAAAACTTGAGGCAACGCACCACATCCAACAAATGGAGATCTCTTTCCTTGTCAGATGAAGGATTAGGGCAGAAAGAGGGAACCACAATCTCCTGATTGATGTGAAACTCAGACACAACCTTGGGTAAGAATTCCTTGGTAGTGCGAAGCACAGCCTTATCCTTGTGGAACACCAGGTAAGGAGGTTTACAAGACAATGCCTGTAACTCTGCCACCCGGCGTACTGACACAATAGCCAAAAGGAAGGCCATCTTCCAAGTCACAAGACGCAATGGAATGGAAGCCAAGGATTCAAACGGTGGTCGCTGAAGAACACCCAGCACCAAATTGAGATCCCACTGGGGAGCAGGACTCTTGAAGGCAGGTCGAACATGAGTCACACCTTGGAAGAAGACTTTCACATCAGGAAGGATGGCAATCCGTTCCTGGAAAAACACAGACAAGGCAGAGGTCTGAACTTTGAGGGAACTCAGACTGAGCCCCTTGTCCACACCGTCCTGCAAGAAGGCCAGGACAGTGGGAAGATGGAAGTCAAGAGACAACTGCTTGACAGAGCACCATGTCACAAAAGTTGACCAAATGCGATGATAGATCTTGGAAGACACAGGCTTACGAGCACTGAGCATCGTCGACACCACAGAAGGAGAAAGGCCTTTCTGAGCTAGAATCGAGGATTCAACCGCCATGCCATCAAACGGAGAGAGTGAACATCCTCTTTCCACAGATACCCCTGAAGAAGCAGGTCCGGACGGGCTGGAAGTGGGATTGGATCCTTCACTGACATGGCCATCAATTCCGGAAACCAGGACTGGCGAGGCCAGTTCGGAGCAATCAGGATGACAGGACAACGTTCTCTCTTCAACTTCTGAATAACTCTGATCAATAGAGGAAGAGGGGGGAAGATGTAAGCCAGGGAGAAGTCCCAAGGGATCGACAAGGCATCCACCGCTAGAGCAAGGGAGTCCCTCAGACGGGAGCAAAACACCGGAACCTTCCTGTTGTGTCTGGTCGCCATCAGATCCACCACTGGCATCCCCCACCGTTGAGTGAGCATGTGAAACACCTCTGGGTGAAGAGCCCATTCTCCGCTGTCGACAGTGTGACGACTGAGGAAGTCTGCCATGACGTTGTCCACGCCTGGAATGTGAACTGCAGAGATGACAGGCACGTGATCTTCTGCCCAAGACAAAATATCCTTGACTTCCCACCAGGCGGAACCGCTTCTTGTGCCGCCTTGTCTGTTGATGTAAGCCACCGCCGTGGCGTTGTCGGACTCTACTCTGACTGGAAGACCGGTCAAATGAGACTCCCAGTGCCTCAGGGCCAGCCGGACAGCTCGAAGTTCCAGAACATTGATGGAGAGCATGGATTCCTCCAGGCCCCATTTCCCCTGAGCACTGAAGCGACCCCAGACTGCACCCCAGCCCCGAAGGCTGGCATCCGTTGTGACTGTGGTCCACTGAGGAACTAGAAAGGATTTCCCTTTCAAGAGATGAGAGAGATCTAACCACCAGTGCAGACTCGACTCGACATGAGGAGGAAGAGAAACAGACAGATGTTGATGATCTGGATGATTCCTGCACGTCTGGATCACAAATCTCTGAAGATCCCTGGAGTGGGCCATGGCAAATGGTACTGCTTCGATCGTGGAAATGAACTTCCCCACTAAGGACGACAACTTCGGAACTGGAATTTCGTCCATGTCCAGAATCCCAGCCACTCTGACGGCTATCTGGTGAGCCACGTCCTCTGGAAGAAACACCATGCATTGGCGAGTGTCGAACAGGAGACCCAGGAACAGAAGCCTCTGAGAAGGAATCAAGTCCGACTTGTCCAGATTCAGGATCCATCCGTGACGGTTCAGGGTGTGCATGCACCTCTGCAACTGCTGGTGGAGAAGCTCCGCTGAGGAGGCCTTCAGTAGGAGATCGTCCATGTAGGGTGTCACTCTGATCCCATCCTGATGGAGCACTGCTATCAAGGAGCCCAGCACCCGCTGGAAGACTTGAGGAGCTGTAGTCAGTCCAAAGGGGAGCGCTGTAAATTGAAAGTGTCCCCTGTGGCAGGCAATCCTGAGATACTTCCTGCTCCCTGGATGAATAGGGATGTGAAGATAAGCATCCTGAAGGTCCAGGGAGGCAAGAAACTCCCCTGGAGACATTGCTGCAATCACAGAGCGCAGGGACTCCTGGCGGAAGTGGGAAGTCACCACATAGGCATTGAGATCTTTGAGATCCAAGATGGGACGGGCTCCTCCGTCCTTTTTGGCTACCACAAACAGGTTGGAATAAAATCCTGAACCTGTGTCCCCCTGCGGAACCGCCTCCAGGACCTCTTTGTCCAAGAGATCCTGAATAGCGTCGTCGAACAGACGCCTTTTTGAGGGTTCCTGAGAAGGACGAGTAAAATGGAACCGAAAAGGAGGAAGGGAAGAGAAAGGGATCCTGTATCCCTCTGACACCACCTGAAGAACCCATGGGTCCGCCACTGACTCCTCCCAAGTCCGGCGAAAGATGCGGAGACGACCGCCTACAGCCGGATGCGGACCCGGGTTCGGCGAGTCATGCCGAAGCAGTCTTGGAGGTCTTGGCCTTGGAGGCAACTTTGGGCCTCCAGGACTGTTTGGGCTTGGAGGAGGAGCGCGTAGTGGGAGGACCCGTTTGGGCCGAGGAGCGTGTCTCAGTCTGAAAGGAACGAAAGGACCGATTGCGTTTGGCTGGAAACTTTTTCTTAAAGACTGAGGGTAGAAGAGTACTTTTACCGCCAGTAGCCTCACTGATCATTTCTTTGAGCTCAGAGCCAAAGAGCAAATTCCCCTGAAAGGGCAAGGAAAGCAAGGCTTTCTTAGAGGCTGTATCAGCAGACCAAATTTTCAGCCAAAGAGCGCGTCTAGCCACCACAGAAGAAGTGGAGGCCCTCGCCATCATGCGCACAGCATCAAAAGCAGCATCAGCAACATAGTTCTGAGCTTCAGTGATATTAGCAAGAAGCTGCAACTGTTCAGATACAGGCGCATCCTGGCGAACCGCCTCAGTCAGTCGTTCAGTCCAGGCTGCAATAGCCCTATTAACCCATGCCACAGCAAAGGTGGGGCGCATAGCAGTGCCAATAGAGGCAAAAATAGATTTAAGAGAGAGCTCTAATTTCTTATCCGTCCAGTCCTGCAAGGCAGAGGCATCTGAGACAGCCAAAGCAGTAGATTTGGATAGTCTAGACACAGGAGCATCCACCTTGGGAGGATGAACCCATTTTGCCAGCTCCGCTTCGGGAAAAGGGTAAAGTTTGGCAAACTTTTTGGAGACAGAGGAAGATCTATCAGGATTCTTCCATGCCTCAGAAACCAGACGGGCAAGAGTAGGGTTAGTTGGAAAACAAACAACAGGTTTAGATGGCTTTTTCTGAAAAACATCAGTAGGATCATAAGTGGATTCCTGAGTCAGAGGAAGGTTGAGCGTATTCAGAACCGCTCTGATCAGACCCTCAGCCGAAACTTCAGGGTCACACTCATAGGGGTCCCCAATGGACCTGTTAGATTCAATAACAGTACGTTCCTCAGCATCAGAATCCTGTAAAAGTTCTTCTTCAGAAGAATCAGTGATATCAGGAGCTCCCTGTGGCTTAGGCAGGGAGGTCCTGATAGTAGAGGGGGTCTGCCAGACCTGGAGAGCCCCCTGTACCTGAGAGGGAAAGAGTTGAAGCATGGATCTGAGATCCCTAGTGGCAGCTTTAAACTCCCTCACCCAAGATGGCTCAATAGCGTGGCTGGGAAGCCCAGGGTTGCTATCTTTATCAGTACAATTAGGGCATAGATCCCCCACATTATCGCAATCCAGCCCAATGTGGCAAGAGGAGCAAAACGCCATGGGGGTAGAAGACCCCCCAGCCTCCTTAGTCTTGGGTCTAGCCCCTAGCTCCAGTGAAGTAGACATGCTCACAGCGTCAATATACCCCACAAAAAACACTATCACCCAGAAAAGTGTTAAAGATTAAAGTTTCACCCCAGAAAAGGTCTAAAAACGGACTTATCTGGCCAGCGAAGGGTTAATCTGGTGAGGAGAGAGAAGGCTCGGTCCCTGCGTAGTGTACTCGCCTTGGAAAAGTACCACAAAATGGCGGCCGTCATGACAGCCAATCAGAAACAAGCGCGAGCTAAGCGCTCATGGGAAATGTAGTTTTCCCTATGCAAGTACCCCAAACAGTGCCCGAAGCCCCCCTGAGCCCCCTACAGTAATAAAACACCAACCGGATGATAGAGCAGGAGCCTAGCATTAAAATGAGCCTACTCTGAAGTTGCTGTGACAAGCGGTTTCAGAGATATGTCCCAAACTGTGAATTCCCATAGAGAGTAAAGGAGCTCTGCTGCTGAGCGGGAAAAAGCCGCGCTTAAAGGCGCGGAACACCATTTTTAATAAAGTTTAGTAAAACATTAAAAAGTGCCCAAACAAGCATGAAATACATGAGAAACATAAATAAATGAATACCCAATGCTCCAAAACTCAGAGAATAACACAGAAATTGCATAAATAGTGATAATGCAATAAAAACACCCTATGAGTGCTGGAGTGTATTAAAACTCCCAAATACAAGCCCATCAAAGGGACACTGTGGGGACAAGTGGACCTTCAGCACTCAATGGGTGACTCACCTTTCTCGCAGACTTCTGTCTTCAGGTGACCATGATAGGGAGGGAAAGAACCAGAGGTAATTTCCCCAACAGGGGAGCTGCTTAACACAAGCTGTCCCCTCTTCAGGTATAGGTCCACAGAAATCCCTGGAAGCTGCACCAGCCACTTTGAAGAGGGCAATTCACAGCCATGGTCACCCTCCTAATGGTGGTATTCCATATTTGAATAAAAATAATAAAACTCTAAGAAGCATAGCTGTTCTCTGCCTGGTGTGCAGGCACACCAGGAACAAATCAATATGGGTGGCTCTGGCCAGAAGGTGGCTTAAGTAAGAGGGGAGGCTCCGCCCCTTGCAAATTATTTGCATAATTGTTCCTGCCTATTAAAGGGGACTACACATCCCATGGTACCAGTGACCTGTATTGGACGACAGTGAAAATGGTTTTAGTGAAAGATTTCTATTTTATAAATGCGATCGGCAATGCTGCAGAGCCACCTATTGCAAGTAATACTGGATACCCTGCAGTCAGCGTTCAGTCAGGGAAGGGGGAGGGAGGGGGGAACTTTGAGCGCTATCATCTCTCACACCATAAGGGTTTGAGAGATGACACTGGGGGCAATACGTTTCTTTTTAACAAAGCTACAATATGGGGATTAGTAATTTGCAAGTATTACTATCCATTTAAGCTCCATGTGAGTAAGAAAATACCTTCCTGACTCCAAATAGCAGATCGTTCCCTGGATCAACATCCTATGTGAAACCAACTGTCAGAATTCTCAAAATTGTTCTGTGCTATACAGGTATATACACACACACACACACACACACACACATAGAGGTTTTTTTTTGTTTTTTGTTTCTTAAAGCATTATCTGCAAGTACTGCATCCTGAAGCAAAGAATTCCACAGCTTTAGAACCCTTACTGTAAAAAGTCCCTGCCTTTGTTTTAGTCAAAAGCGCCTTTCCTCTAGTCTTAATGGAGAACCTCTTGTTCTTCACTCAATTATAGTTTTTTATTTTTTTTTTTATAACACACAAAAAAAACAAACAAAAACACCACACACTTGGCAATAGCACCAACTAGGTGTGCATGTATGTACAAGTGTGTATGATGGAACGGCTCCACTTTGTGACCATAATACAGTGACCTTTGTTTTATAATGAAAGCCTACCAGGAGTAACTTTTATATCAGCGGGAGAAGCCCTATCATTTTCTTAAAATATTTACTGCTCTTAACCTTCTGAGTGCCAGAGGGGTACAGAATATTGCTTTGCAATGCTTTGTGTACTGCTCTGGCACTCAAAGCGTCAACTCTTTCAAGCCAAAGAGGCCTGCAATGCATTGCTTACCCTTCTGGCACTTTAAAGGGTTAAGCATCCAATACCCGATAAGACCAGCTTTGGCAGCTTTACAGGACGTGTATCTATATATTTTACAGGCAATTCTCCCCAATGTAAAGAAGGCTGTCCTGTTCTGTGATTCACTGTTCTACACACAAGAGAAGTCATGTGACACCTTATCAGCAGCCATTAACAGAAGCGCAGAGTAACTGGTGACCAGGTGCTTTTTATCTTATTACCAAGATATCAGACGCCGTTCTCATGGCCGTTAATACATCAATTATATAAATTACTTTTATTCAAGGGGCAGTGTGCATTTTAAAGGAGAACAATTGCTAGCAGGGCCACAGGACCCACTGGACATGTCAATCTTACCCCTTTAACCTCTTAACGACCCGTGACGGTCATGGCACGTCATGGGTTGTTTTGCGTTAAAGGGCCCATGACGTGCCAGGACCTTCTTGGAATTCTGGGCTCCCTGAATGGATGCACACCCGGCCGGATGGATCCCAGAGAGGGACAATGTTCAGTGATCATGAGGAAAAAAACTGTCTAGGGGGGGCAGGGTTTTCATTGTTCTCACAGTAAGAAGATTGTCCCTTGCTGTGATTTGACCGGTCAAGAGACCAGATTCCACATCTGAGGTGAACAATGTTACACTAGGTAAAAGGGGCGGGAGGGGGATACTTTGTCATTGAATTACTCTTGAACTACAACTCTAACAGTATTGAAATATCGCTCTCCAAAGTCCAAATACCATGATGATTAATTAGAGCTGCTTTTATTGTGAAACATTACTATCCCCGTATTGCAATCACACACTAAGCGTAGAACATGACGAGGACAGCAGCGCAAATACAATTCTAACATGAGCCATAACCTTGGGATGTATAGGAAGATAAGGAAAGGAGACAAGATTCTGTTCACAGAGGCAGCCCACCCACTAGCTGGGCCATGCATTAAGCCCGTCGCTGTCCTTGTGATATTGCCCCACAGATGGCACGCCTGGCTCTTGGTCTAGCAGCACTTGCTCCGTAGCTTCAAAGAATTTTTTTTTTCAGCGTGATACAAAAAAAAAAAAAAAAAAACTGCTTCTGATCCCAATACTGAAGGGCAGGAGATCAAATATCTTCCAGTGGGATTAAATAGTTAAGAGATATACTATTTTGTCCTACAATGGGGATGAATGGATACTTAGATAATAATATTACCTGCAAGGGAGGTTACCCTTTTATGGTGATGGATAACTCAGCGCCTCCATGTGGTTATATTTGTGGGGATGTAAGCCTGTCATTTTTATATTCCTTATAATGTTTATCCTACTTGAATAATAACATCATAAGATGTGATGGAAAGAGGATTTTACCTGGCTTTGACGTCATTGTTTTTGTATGTGTACATTTCTTTCAATTTAAAAACCTTAAAAAAAAAAAAGATATACTGCTATTCTATTACAATAGGGTTCTACATCACACAAGTGGTGACATCAAGCCAAAACCCCCTAGATGTTCTAGATTATGCAAATTATAGAATACCGTGCCGGTACTTCCTGTCTTAACCCTTTGAGTGCCAGACGGGTATGCAATGCATTGCAAAGCAATGTGTTGTGTACCCCTCTGGCACTCAAAGGGTTAACATACACTACCTACCACATTAACTGACCACCACTGCAGCGCTGTGTGGTGTGGGAAATGTGTCAGTGCTAGGAATGAGGATATACATGACTGGATTGAGGCAGTAGACCGTCATGAACATTTTCTTTGCATACAGTGCTATTTCAGCTCTCCAGACAAGCTGTCCAGTCTGCGGACCAGAATCAAAGTCTAAGAAACAAATTTTGTGACGAGCACCCATCGAGAACGAACAAGATAAAGTGTCTTGTTCTTGGGCAAAGTGACCCCTCAATGGTTCTACAAGTCACATTTTTCACTCCCATGTGCCATTGCAGAGAGGAAATTTCCATATTCATATCAGACTGGCCCTGCCCACAGAGAGCTCCAAAACGTCAGGCAAATCCTCTCTGCACGAGAGACAGCAAAACCACAGACGTACGCTTTGGCCTATGTGGGCCTCCTCAGTGTGGTGCAACCGGCTCCCTCACATGGACAGCAAGGGCCCATGCCTCAGATCCCCTTATACTTTGGGAGACACAAAAAATGTGAGGGGCCACTATGCCTAAGAACTAGACACTTTATCTTGTTCGTTCGAGAGAAAGAGACATGGATGCTTTAGTTTATTGAATACCTTCAATATTAAAGATTAAATATATAAAGTATTAATATCCCTTTTATATTTTATTTATGCCACATTATCTTAGAAAGTCCTTCAAAACTTAAAATATTTTTCTGGCCTCAAAATCCTCAGTGGTCCCCAAGGGCTTATATTTCTGATTATCCTTCACGGCTATGTCAGATGTTAGTTGTACGGTGGTAGAAGGGAACACTGCACACAACTCTTACATCAGACAGATGTGTCCAGTAGCCAGAAGGAACGTAATTCACATCCAACAGACATCTGTTCTCAAAAGCACAAGACTCGTTAAAGGAATCAGATGATCAAGTTACACTGTGCAATAATCAGAAAGTGTAAATACAGCTTAGCGCCCCTCCCCCTACCGTATAAGCCATAAGAGGAGACTGGGCTCCTACATTTTCACTGCTGGCTCCTAAATGTGAGCATTTTTATTTGTACAATGTCCCTTTCACTAGCAAAAAAAAATAAAAAATTAAAAAAAGTCTCACCTTTAAAGGGATAGTAATGTTTCATAATAAAAGCAGCTCTAATTAATCATCATAGTATTTGGACTTTGGAGAGTGTTATTTCAATTCTGTCAGAGTTGTAGTACAAGAGTAATTCAATGACAAAGTATCC
The DNA here is from genome assembly GCA_037306005.1 of Rhinophrynus dorsalis. Taxonomy (NCBI): domain Eukaryota; kingdom Metazoa; phylum Chordata; class Amphibia; order Anura; family Rhinophrynidae; genus Rhinophrynus; species Rhinophrynus dorsalis. Next base: position 485,663,107 of record CM074723.1, read on the forward strand.
CCCTCCCGGCCCTTTTACTGATGTAACACTGCTCAGCCAGATCAGAAGGGAGGGGCCCAGGTAGACTGCAGAGAGGGACAATCTTCAATTAAGATAAGGGAAAAACCTGAAAAACTTGTCAAGGGGGGCTGGGCTTTCATTGTTCTCATAGGAAGAAGATTGTCCCCTGCTGTTATCTGTCTGGTCTATGGACTGCATTCCACATCTGAGAAGAGATGGCTTACACTAGGTAAAAGGGGCAGTAGGGGAAACTTTGCTTGTGAATATCTCTCAAACCATAAAGGTTTGAGAGATAAGACTTATATCGTTCTTCATGTGTTTTTAATGCCTACAAAATAAAATAAAGATAAAACGAAGTGTTACTATCCCTTTAAAATTGAAAATCGAAACATATGTACATTACACAGAAAGATTAATCAAAATCCAATACAAGGTAATACAGCATTGAGTCCAAGATGCATACAATCTAGGTATCTGGACACAGGTACACAGTAATGCAAGCAGCAAGTCAAGCGAGAACACACTCCAGTAATATCAAGTCAACCTTTTCAAAAATGAAGCAAAAATTGAAGCAATAAAGGTCAGAGGAGAAAGAAAATCAAGGAGAAAAGGGGGAAGCTAGAATTAAGTGAGAGTAAAGGGGAGAAGGGAAGGATTGGGGGGTCCAGCTAAGGAGAACCAATCACCAGCCAATCCTTAGCCCATATGCCCCATCATGGTGACTACAAAGTCTCACTAGAACAAGGGTAACCTGTGTTAAAGGGATAGTAATACTTCGTTTTATCTTTATTTTATTTTGTAGGCATTAAAAAAAACACGAAGAACGATATAAGTCTTATCTCTCAAACCTTTATGGTTTGAGAGATAGTCACAAGCAAAGTTTCCCCTCCTGCCCCTTTTACCTAGTGTAAGCCATCTCTTCTCAGATGTGGAATCCAGTCCATAGACCAGACAGATAACAGGGGACAATCTTCTTCCTATGAGAACAATGAAAGCCCTTCCCCCCTTGACAAGCTTTTCAGGTTTTTCCCTTATCTTAATTGAAGATTGTCCCTCTCTGCAGTCTACCTGGGCACCTCCCTTCTGATCTGGCTGAGCAGTGTTACATCAGTAAAAGGGGCGGGAGGGGGATACTTTGTCATTGAATTACTCTTGTACTACAACTCTGACAGAATTGAAATAACACTCTCCATGGCCCAATACTATGATGATTAATTAGAGCTGCTTTTATTATGGAACATTACTATGCCTTTAAGGGCAGAATGTTCAGTGCAGTCCCACTAGGCCCGAGAATCAGTGGCCATAGGCACGAAAGGGGCTCCAGATATCACTGTAAACATCCATTCGTCCTGACGTCTCAGCCACCATCCTCTCCAAATCAGTCACATTCCGGACTCTTGACCTCTACCGCACCAGTCAGCACAGAATCAGATCTACAGTAAAGTGGTATCAGGGCTTTAGCAGAGTTTAGTAGGAATAAAATGAGGTAGTGTTTGTGTGTTGTAAGTTTCCTTGGGCCACTCAAAGCAGAGTCAAAGAATGAGGACCCTAAAACTTAAATCCAAATTCCTTTATAATTTTAGCCACCCCTGGATTAACCAAAGCATGGGGGGAGTGGGGGGACAGACTGCAGTACCCCAATTGGCTACAGCTACTGTTGTCCACTGTCATCAATTCTGACGAAAGTAAAAACTGCGGGTAAGGTGCATTAGCTGTTTATAATGCAACTAGCTTTTGAGAATTTAAGCTGTATTTTTTTGATGTCACCATAAGCAGTGCAATGGATACCTTCCTAGAACTCAAAGGGTTAACTCGGTGTTTACCTATTAAGAAAGTGACTGAAAAATCCCAGGAGCCAGAGCTCCAAAACTGTAATGCTGGCTCATAGGTTTCTGGAGTGCAAAAATGTGTCTGGCTCCAAACCGCTCTCCAGGACCATCCACCCCTGTTCTGAACATTACAGGTTTATTCCAGACGAGTGATTCAGTGAGTGTTCCCAAAATCGGAGCCTTTCAGCCAGTTTGCCCTTATAAACCCGAGCGGCACTGGAGCCGAGTGAGTAATCATTGTCTGTATGATCAGATACGTGTATTCCCTGTGTATCTGTGAGACAGCTGAAGACTTTACCTGCTGAGATGCAGAATCATCCTCCATTTGTGCTTAGAGGCCGTTGGATTGTGTTTGAGAATACAAGTCCTACTGCATTTATTGGGAAATTTTGTGCAAATAGGTTTACACACTTGACACCCCCATAGTTGTCATCTACTAAATGTTAATATCCAAAAAGGTATTTTACAGATAAATGGCAAATACAACACAAAGGACGATCTGAATTCTCTATGAAACGAACCACATTTGGGATGACTGGTACACTTTAAAGAGTAGAGGACAGACTGGCAACCACAGGCTCTCCAGCAGATGTAAAAAAACAACTCCCATGATCCCCAGTCAGGTAATGACAGGAGCTGTAGTTCATTTCACAACAGCTGGTGTGCACAAGGTTACCTACCTCTGAGGCAGAGTGGAGGTTGTAGCCGTATTAGTCCAGTGATGCAGATGTAAAATAAACAAAATAAGTATCTTGTAATACCTTTTTACTGGACTAACAGAATTTTGGATTGACAAGCTTTTTGCTTTAGACTTGAGAAAGGGAGTTTATCCCGAAAGCTTGTCAATCCAAAATTCTGTTAGTCCAATAAAAAAGGTATTACAAGACAGTTATTTTGTTGGTTATTTTACATCTACCTCTGAGGCAGAAAGAATTAAAGACCCTAAATCAGTCAGGAAGAGCGAATGTCTCAATAACTGTACATATTGCATTTACATTCCTTCTTCCTCTGTTATGTGGCTGTCCAACTTCAGTCCTCAAGGGCCACCAACAGGCCGGGATGGAAGGATTTCCCTGATTACACAGGTGAGAATCAGTGGATCCTTCATTGTGACTGACTCACCTGTGTGTAATCTGGGAAATCCTTACATCTTGGCCTGTTGGTGGCCCTTGAGGATTGAACTTGGGCAGCTCTAATCCAGCACGAAAAGGAGAAAGCTCAATTACTGTGAGATAGTACATTAATGAAGAGCTGATCTTTTCCAGTCTATCATCAAGATGATTTCCATTTTAATCTTGGATGTATTAGAATAATATAATTTGGCTTGAAAGACTTTGGTAGAAACAGGACCACAAAGTAAACGCAGGATGAATTCCAAGGCGATTCACACACAAAGCATTACTTCTTAAACAGAACTAAAGGAACAAGGTGGGGGAAGAGTTTCCCTTCCAAAGGGACAATGTGACAGTCCGCGGGATGCAGGCTCTGTGTACCACATACAATCATTTTAATTGCCCTGTCTCTTATAGAAAAACTTAAAATAAGAACTACACAATGCACCAACAGGAGAGGGTAGAGTTCTAAAGCATAACTAGGCCACAAAAATACACCCACCAATTCAATCCTTTGAGTGCCAAAGGGGTGCGCAATGCAGGTTGCTAACCCCTCTGGCACTCAAAGGGTTAAACTGGGCTTTATGCCCTTTGCATGTCGACAGCTTCTCCAATACATGTAAGTTACTGAAAATGATGGAACGTGTACTTGTGCCCCTAGGGTGAACTTTGCTAGGCCCAGAGCGGATCTCATTTGTACCATATGGGACATATTTACTGAGGCAGAGGAGAGATCCTGGGAAAAGCTAGCTGCATTATCACAGAGAAATGAAGATTCCCATTTAACCTTTTGAGTGCCAGTGAGGGTTCCAACACTGCAATATAATGCATAGTATACTATTATGGCAGCCAAAGGGTCAAATGGTGCGTTTCACCCTTTGAATGCTAGAGGTTTCCAACACATTGCAAACGGGAATGTTTGTCCTGTATAACCAGAACTGCACCGTTCTACCTGAAGGACATAAGTCAAAATAGAAGCTCCTCACGTACAAACATTATGCAGGTTCTCAACAGCACAAATAGGTAGACATATGAAGAGGTTTGAGTGTAACCAACCCTGAAAGGGTTTAACACACAGCTAAATCAATGAGGTTTATCCAATCACAAGGTAGGGGTGTGTCCTTCCCCTCAAATATCTAGCAGTGCTGCCCCTTCATTAATTCACTGTTGGATGACGTTTAGTAGCCAATAGGAAGACTGCCTACTTAGTCCATTCAGCTGAGGAAATTCCAACAATCACCACGGAGTCCAATTTCTCCACTCCCATGTTATTCAATGAGGACAGTCCACATGAGACCCTAGGGTCATGGCTGACCAAGAAGCCAATCAGGGAGTTTTCCTGCTTTCTCTATAAGCAGAAAAGATACAGCAATGGAATGTGTTGCAGAGGGTCACTTTCCTCTCCAGTATACCACCTTTGACCATATGTAATCCTTCTAAAGCATGTAACAGGTCAAACAAATGCAAAATAGGGAGACCTCTTTCCCATCTCCGGTGAGGTGGCTCAGCTGGTTAATGCACCAGTTGTAGACTGTTCAAACCTCAAGGTCGCTGGTTCTAGTCCCAGCAGGGTCACCTCAGCCTTTCATCCATCAGAGGTAGATAAAATGAGTACTATTAAATTTGTTAATACCTATACCCCCAGGACATACTTTAAAAACGAGAGAATATCAATGCATCCTTCATAGTAATATACTTTATTATACAATACATTCCCCTGTCCACATCAAACTGTCAGCTCTATCGGTCTTCTACCTGATGCAGGTCTGACCTCAATCATTTTTGTACCCACCTCCTTACCAAAGTTTACCCTGCTCCATGATAACACCTCAACCCCCTTCCAAACAGGGAGTCTGCTGTGTGGTCCTAACAGATCCATGTGCACTCTCCCTCAAGTGTTAATTCCTTTGGTCAGACAAAGTGCATTTAGGTGGCAGTTGCATACAAGGACAATCAAGGAATTCCTGTACCAGTCAGATGACCGTGGCACTGTTCACTGGTCTAGAACAATTGTCTCCTGGCACAGCACCATAAAGTGGCTTGGCTTCTCTAATTAAGGAACTGGCAGAAGCAGCCAAACCTGCCCCATGCTGGAGCTGCTAGACCGACCCTTCTCCATTTCCACAGGCCTTCTGCAATTCCATCATTAACACTTGCTTGTAGAAGTCCCACCAGAGATGTCTAGTTTCTGACAACTCCAGATGAGTTGTGACTTAGAGCTGGTCTTGTTATACTACCATGTCCACTGTACGGAGACTTGATTCTTCTATCTATCTGGGTGTTGTACGTTTGCTGCACTTAGTCTTAGTTAGACAGAAGGGCCACATATGCGCTAAGGAAAAATTGTTCAGGAACAGGTACATATCAAGCTTGGTGTACCAAACAATCCCCATTGTGCCCCCCTCTCTCTCTCTGTGTTATCCAAGGAGGACAGATCTCTCTCTCTCATAGTGTTATGGCCAACTTAAAAGCCCATCAGGGGGGTCTTCCTGCATTCCTTTTCAGCAGGCCACAAACTGCAATGGAATGTGTTGCAGAGGGTCACCCCCCACCCCCCATATCTCTGAGCACATGTAATACTTCCAAAGCAAATATCAGTTACCTGGTACTGCAATATAAGGGGAATGGACAAAAAATCCTTATCAAGACAAACAGATTACAGTAGATACACCTTCACACGATAAACTATCAGCTGTACTGGTCCTGGAAAGAGGGAGGCAGTCTGGCCTTGAACTTTGAGGCCGAAACACACTTGCACCCTCGTTCTAACCAGAACTCAACCCTCGATGCTGCTCCGTTACGGATATTTCCATTTTAACCACTTGGATGTTAGATACCACCAATTACCAACTGTTTAATCTAGATCTATAAAGGAGAAGAGCATCACGGACTACAGTTCTCTGCTTGTGCCAGACACACCCCGGACAGGAGGAAGTCGTTATGGTAATCTCCTCCATACTACATCTCTAATGCTTAGAGGGCTAGGGGATTGATTTTTACAGGTGTGGCCAGGGAGAGAAGGCCCCTTGGGCACTTCTTTCAACACCTCTGGCTGGACTTCTGACTCAAACAACCCCTTAACAGACCAGTCCGCCTTTCTCCCACCCATTTGCCACTGCCTTTCTATATCAGTCCAATTCACCTTGTCAAACTCCTCTTTGGGTCCCTCCATCACATTTGTCTCTTCCCCTCCCACGCATCAGTCCCTCCCATTCAGCACTACTGTTCCCTTAACCTCTGCCCAGTCTGCCCTCCCTTCCAGCTCTGTTGCTACACACCGCTACATTTCACGGCTTCCCTTTTAGTCTGCCTTCCTCTCTTTAGCCATCCTCCATGTGGTGTCCTGGCTCACCTTATTACAAAGGTTTGCGCCCGGTGGTGGTCTAGAAACAGCCCATCATCACTAGCATACACTGCGGCCGGACGGAAATCGCTCCCTCAGCCGTGGTTCCTATTCCTGCTGTTCAATGGCTGAATATAACAGGTGCCTGGTGTGTGAGCCAGTCAGTCAGCATGCCTTACTGCCACACTGTGTGCATTCTATATTTATACACATACATATAGAAATACATGCAGGATCGCTCCCATGTTAACAGGAGTGATTGTGTATATTTAAAATTTTAAAACTTGCCCTGCAGTGTAGGGAAACTCTCTCCCTTCATGTAGGGAAGGTTGCTGTGCACCAGGTCCCAATTTTTAGCTGCCATGGCAACCGGGATTTGTTGAACCCTGCTTTAAAGCAAGTGCCCTACGAACCTGGTCAGGGGATACTATACCCCATGGTTCCTGTGTTCCACATTCCACTTTATTATTACTATCCCCCATATTGTACATATTTGTAAAATAATTTAATAGCCCCCAGGTTCCTCTCAAACCTTTATGGTTCGAGAGATAACCGAAGGCAAAGTTCCCCCCTCCCTCACTAAAGTCAGCGTTCTACTGACTGCAGGGGAAGTCTGTCGCACGACAGGCTTGCGGCTCTGCAGCTGAGCCGAGATCCCGTTAGTGACAAATAATTATTTCACTTAAACGGTGGTAAACGGTCTTCTACATGTGATTGGTTTGTAAGCACGTGTAGAAGACCGTTTCAGTGAAATAATTCTTTGCCACTAACACGATCGCAGCTCTGCTGTAGAGCCGCATGATGAAAGTCAGACCTGATATCCCTGCAGTCAGCACAACGCTGACTTCAGGGAAGGGTGAGGGAGGGGGAACTTTGCCTTCGGTTATCTCTCAAACCATTAAGGTTCGAGAGATGAACCTGGGGGTAATTAAATTATTTTACAAAGATGGGGGATAGTAATAATAAAGTATTACTATTCCTTTAAGTTACTCAAAACAAATATACTAAATTTTAAGCAATTACAAGGAGGCCCAGGACCTCTGGGTTTTGTTAAAAAAAAAAGTAATACAGATTTCACAGTACTGAGGAATGTCAGTCCTTTACAAACCAATGATCATTAAGTTAAATCTGTGTGCAAAAACACATCTGTCTATCTTGCCCACAGAGGTTAAAACCCTCTCATTGTGAATGATGTGACTGTTGAGGCAGCAAATCAGACAGATGAGGCCACTAGAAGGCAGTATAACCATCCTGTGACCTCAGGCAAATCATCTCACAGAGGAATCTGTATTCAGACTTCAATACAGGGGCTGACAAATAAGATTAAAAAAAACCAAAAAAAAAAAAAAACCAAAAAAAAAAAAAAAAACCTTTGAATATTGAAAACATAGCTTATGAAACTGCCCATCAGTTAATAGGCAGCTATTAACTGAACGGGTGCATAAACACATTAAAAATGACCCCCTAAATTGAGAAGTTTTAGTACCCCAAAGCTAGAGCTTCAACAATTGACTAGCTCTGCTCAATTTTTCTACATCATGGATCTCCAACATGTGGCACATGGGCAAACTGAAGCCCGTCTGAACCCTAGAGGTGCAGCTTGCCTTTGCACTGGATACGCCATTGCGCTCGTAGGCCTAGTTCACACTTGCACAGTTCGCTGTAGCACTAAACATCCACAGACAACTGCTGGACATTGATCGGGCGGTTTGAGAGGTGATTTTGCTACAGGTCACAAAGCCCAGTCTTTTCTACATTCAATTCAGCTCACACAGAAGTTCCAACAAAACATTCACACAGATGACTGGACCTTTAAGGTGAGCATCACAAGAATCCAATCAATGATGGTCTATGTGGGCTGATCAGCCGCACCTCTACCATGGGGACCAGGTAATGAGAGTGGTAGAGATACTTTTCTGTGGCAGGTAGGTGTGCGTTTCATATTTAGTGTTTACACTGCTCTTATGATACAGCAACAGACACTGCTTTCATCCTACTTGAGGCAACTCCTATAGAGATCACAGCTCTGCACACCACACAGATTGGTTTCTCTCTACACAGGGAAAGCAGAAGCATATAAAATGCCTGGAAGGTAAGAATCATATGCACGGCTCAGTAAGGGTGGGATAGGGTGACAGCAGCACAACAAAGGAACCGGTACAGAGTAGAATTACATCTATCTGCAGAGGGAGGTGACCAAGGTCGGTGTCTGGTTATCTTCACGCTGGATGAAAAGAAGAGCAATTCTTGAACAGACTGACTGCACCATACTGGAAATTCAGAACTAGACACGGCTTTGTAATGGAGATTCTGAAATTAAAGGGATAGTAATACTTCATTTTAACTTTATTTTATTTTGTAGGCATTAAAAAAACATGAAGAATGATATACGTCTTATCTCTCAAACCTTTATGGTTTATGCGATATTCACAAGCAAAGTTCCCCTCCCGTCCCTTTTACCTAGTGTAAACCATCTCTTCTCAGATGTGCATCTGGTTGTAAGACCAGACAGATAACAGCAGGGGACAATCTTCTTATTATGAGAACAATGAAAGCCCTGCCCCCCTTGACAAGTTTTTCAGGTTTTTCCCCTTATCTTAATTGAAGATTGTCCCTCTCTGCAGTCTACCTGGCACCTCCCTTCTGATCTGGTTGAACAGGGGGGGGGATACTTTGTTTGTGAATATCTCTTAAACCATAAAGGTTTGAGAGATAAGACTTATATCATTCTTCATGTTTTTTTAATGCCTACAAAATAAAATAAAGTTAAAACGAAGTATTACTATCCCTTTAAGGCCTGCAGCATTTGAGCACTATGGTGCAGTTAGGCTGCTCCAAAATTATTCCTCGTTGTGAATACAGGCCCAGGCTTTAAGCAGTATGTAGTTAACCCTTTAAAAGTGGGTCACCCCCATACAAGTTTTTCTTAGTATGTAGTTTATATACAGACTAGGTGTAATATAGTATCAATTTCTGATTTTAAATCTCTATTTGGCTGAAATCTAAGGAATAAATATTGCCCTGCACCCTACTGGAGGTGGCTGGATAGAGGGAGGGGAGCAGAGGAAGAGTCACAGACTGTGGTACAAAGCACGGAAATATTTATTCCTTAGACTTTGGCCAAATAGAGATTTAAAAACAGAAATTGATACAATATTACACCTAGTCGCTATATAACCTACTTGCATAGGGGTGATGCATCCCTTTAACAACCAGGACTGTACAATGAATTGCAAAACAGTCATCCAAATGTTTAACACCCAAACACAAATGTGAATCTCACCATTTTGTTTCTACAAAGTGTGTTTGCCACCAGGAGCACTTTGTAGACCGTTCCAATGAAGTATTGGTTTTTAGATATATTTCTGCTCTGCTGAAGAGCTGCTGGCCAGTCTGTGGACCAGTATCACCTGCTTTAAGATAAAAGACCTGACTTCAGTGGAGGGCGGAACTTTGTAATCGTATCTCTCAAACCATGAAGGTCAGAGAGAAAACTGGCCACCGTTACTTTAAAAAAAAAAAAAAAAAAAAAAAAAAAAGATACTCCATCACTGACACTGCCCAGTGGAACTGTAGAGTCAGCATGCAAAGAACACATAATCCTTTAAAGGGATAGTAATACTTTATTATTACTCTCCCCCATATTGTAGATATTTGCAAAATAAGTTAATAGCCCCCAGGTTCATCTCTGCAGCTGAGTCAAGATCGTGTTAGTGAAAAAGAATTATTTCACTGAAACAGTCTTCTACATGTGCTGGTTTGTGCTTGGTTTGCAAGCACATGTAGAAAACCGTTTCAGTGAAATAATTCTTTCACTAACATGATCTTGGCTCCGCTGCAGAGCCACCTGATGAAAGTCAGACCGGATATCCCTGCAGTCAGCAGAACGCTATCTTCAGGGGAGAGGGGAACTTTGCCTTCGGTTATATATCAAACCATAAAGGTTTGAGAGATGAACCTGGGGGCTATTAAATTATTTTGCAAATATCTACAATATGGGGGATAGTAATAAAGCATTACTATCCCTTTAAGTGCCAGAGATGGCACTCAAAGGAATAAAGTATTTTACAGGCCAGGAATGGAACCGATTTTTTTTAAAAGAAGAAAATAAAAAAAATGGTTCCCTATGGGGATGGTGTCCACTTCTACTTTACACATAAGCCTTAACCCTTTGAGTGCCAGAGGGGGTATGCAACACATTGCTTTGCAATGTGCTGCGTACCCATCTGGCACTCAAAGGGTTAATCTGTTTCTCTAGTCCATCAGGTTTCCCGTTACTCCTGCAGATCCCAGTAATTCTGCTCTTGACCTCGTTTCATGCCAAGGTTACCCTCCCCTGTATCTCAGCCTCTCTGGAATTCCTTCCCTGTATTAGGTCCTCACACTTCTCAGTAGGTGAAAGCGTGAAGCTCATTTTTACAAGAAATGAAAGCGGGGGTTTCCAGGGGCCAGAACCATGATATCTTAACAGGTTTCCACATGAACAGGATATAAAAGCGGAACTACCACCTGAACACAACTTTAGCTTAAATAACTTCCCATGCGGCGATTAGCTGCTCAGTAGCGCTAGTTGCCAGAATTATTACCTTATTGAATAAGATTTAGCCTTTCTTCCTGGGCTGACAGCATCACGGAAGGCGGACATCTTGCCTTAAAGGGATAGTAATACTTCATTTTAACTATTTTATTTTGTAGGCATTAAAAAAACATGAAGAATGATATAAATCTTATCTCTCAAACCTTTATGGTTTGAGAGATATTCACAAGCAAAGTTCCCCCTCCCGCCCCTTTTACCTAGTGTAAGCCATCTCTTCTCAGATGTGGAATGCAGTCCATAGACCAGACAGATAACAGGAGGGGACAATCTTCTTCCTATGAGAACAATGAAAGCCCTGCCCCCCTTGACAAGTTTTTCAGCTTTTTCTCTTATCTTAATTGAAGACTGTCCCTCTCTGCAGTCTACCTGGGCCTTCTGATCTGGCTGAAGGGGGCAGGGGATACTTTGCTTGTGAATATCTCTTAAACCATAAAGGTTCGAGAGATAAGACTTATATCGTTCATGTTTTTTTAATGCCTACAAAATAAAATAAAGTTAAAACGAAGTATTACTATCCCTTTAATGATTGTATCCCTGTATGCTAGCGATGTCTCAGTGACACACTGCTTCTCAATGCATTGAAGACCTCAAATATTAGGGGAAGAGGTTTAAAAATCCCATTATTTAAAAAAAAACACCCTACAGAAGGCTGGGAAAAATACCAGACACGCAAAAAAAGCACAAGAGTGAGAGCTACATGTTCAGAGTATTTTGTATACATTATTACACACATCCTCTCACTGGTGTGTAAAACTCCTAGCCGACTGCTATAAATTCCGTCTGCCTCCGAAGGCGTTTACACATTTTATCACATCTGTACTACTACAGGACCTTGGATGTTTAGCTTATTGCTGACGCCATGCAATGACCAAAACTGCCTACATGAGCCCTGGGGCGTTCCTTTGGCTCTCAGTGAAAGCTTGGTGTAACAGATGTATGAAAGGGACACACCAACTCGTGAAGTAGGCGTTTCAGAGATTGAAAATACCAGGAGTCCGAGTTCCTAAAACTCTACTTCTGGCCCTTGTCAGGGTTTTCGGTATACATAGATAAACGCACATCCTACACTGGCTCCTAAATCACCTAGTCGGCCCCTAAACATTCTGCTTGACTACTAAGATTATTTTATTTTCATCCACCATTGGTTATTTTTAATGGAGTCGAAATGGAGGATGTGATTATGGCTGATATAACAATGTCCCCCCCCTTTTGGTCCACAGGAGGGGAGCAGTGGGACCTCTCACATACCAGTAAGGTTGTGCAGTTCTAGGCCTCAGGTTCTGTAGAAACTTTCCATAACGTACTGATTAAAAACAAGAATTTTGAATTGGTTTCAAGGCAAACAGGATGTCAATCCAGGGAGCTATAGGACTGTGTCTTAGAATTTTATTCACAAACCATGGGCTTAACTGGATAGGACTTCATTAGTGATTTTGTTTGTTTTTTTAAATTTTATTTTATTTATTTTTTTTAATCTGGCTTCTGCTAGAACAACAAAGGCGGTAAGACAAAAGCTGAACTTGGACGGATGCATGCCTTTTCAGCATCGACTAGGTTATTAACCGTTTGAGTGCAAGAGGGGTAAGAAACGCACTGAGAAGCAATACATTGTGCATCCCTCTGGAACGCAAAGGGTTAAGTGATTCTCACGCTAGGTTACCAACAACCATCATTTTTAACAATTTGTATTTCTTCCCATTGTTAGTTGGTTTGCCTCAATTATGTGTATGGGGTCTTATGTACAGAGGCAAAGCAAGGCCACACACAAAAAAAAAATGTGTGTGTGTATATATATATATATATATATATATATATATATATATATATATATATATATATATATATATATATATATATATTTGTCCTCTCCTGCCCCAGAAGGGCTTCATTTTTGTCCTTCTGCATATGGCCCTTAGAGACCATGTCTAGTTGCAGCTCTTCAACCTGCCCAGAGCCACTTCAAAACGTCAGCTAGAAAATCCCAGCATGGAGGTGAGTGGGGTGAGGGGCAGATCAGCAGGGTCACGCATCACAAGGAGCTAGGACGACTTTAGCACATTTTAGGTACAATCACCGACAGTGCCCCATTTATTATTCACATCTAGTTAAGTCAGCGCCACTGAAGTATAACAGGGGAACCACAGTGTCTCGGCATGACAAACCCGTTTTGCCCAGATTCAACACATTAAGACGGGCCAAATTTGCTACACTATTCTATAACCAAGCACCTACATCAGGAATCACTGGCGTTGTTGATATCCTTTTGTAGCAAATTATGACATTTATGGTACAATATATGAAGGAACTTTGCATCATGATACATATGGGAATGTACATACCCAAGATACTTCGTATTGCCAGTTTAGTGACTTGATATATGCCCACGAAGGTGCTGAAGCTTAAAGGGATACTAATACTTTATTACTATCCCCCATATTGTAGATATTTGCAAAATAGTTTAATAGCCCCCAGGTTCATCTCTCAAACCTTTATGGTGTGAGAGATAACCGAAGGCAAAGTTCCCCCTCCCACCCCCTTCCCTGAAGTCAGCGTTGTACTGAGTGCAGGGATATCCGGTCTGTCTTTCATCAGGTGGCTCTGCAGCAGAGCCGAGATCACGTTAGTGACAAAGAATTAATTCACTGAAACGGTCTTCTACATGTGCTTGCAAACCAAGCACACGTAGAAGACCATATCAGTGAAATAATTCTTTGTCACAAACGCGATCGCGGCTCAGCTGAAGGTCCGCAAGCCTGTCATATGACAGACTTCCCCTACAGTCAGCACAACGCTGACTTCAGGGAAGGGGGAGGGAGGGGGGAACTTTGCCATCGGTTATCTCTCACACCATAAAGGTCTGAGAGAATAACCTGGGGGCTATTAAATGCTTTTGCAAATACCTACAATATGAGGGATAGTAATAATAAAGTATTACTATCCCTTTAAAGGGTTAGTTATAGCTCAATAAACGTTTAGTGCAGAGTATTAATAAAAAAAAAAAATTAAAATTGTAACGTGTTGCACTATATTTAGTTACATGTTTGTAGTTCAAACGCTGGATGCCCTTCCCGTCCCCCCCTTTAGATCAGCAATCTAGTCATGGGCCCAGTGAGAAATATAAGTAACCCCCCCCCCCTCCTTGATGAGGGGCAGGATTTTCCCTTTGCTTACTGAAGATTGTCCCTCACTGCGCTCCATCCAGACCAGACAGAGGATCAGTGATGCAGGGAAAAGGAATGGAGGGGGATTCTTTTGGCTTCAATAACATTTGAACTACAAATCTAAGTATATATAACTCAACAACTTTATTGCGGTATTATGATCCCTTTAAAAGGGAGAATAACTTTATACCAATTTCACCTATTATTGAAGTGTATAATATGAAATCTCATATGGTCTATACTTTTCAGTTCTAACTTAACCCTCTGAGTGCCAGAAGCATATGGAACGCATTGCTCTGCAATGCGTTCCGTACCCCTCTGGCACCCAAAGGGTTACATTTAAAAAGCATTGCCACTTTTGCCCTTCTATGTCCAGAAAGTTTTCAGGTCAGTCAACCTTAAAGGGATAGTAATACTTCGTTTTATCTTTATTTTATTTTGTAGGCATTAAAAAAACATGAATATAAATCTTATCTCTCAAACCTTTATGGTTTGAGAGATATTCACAAGCAAAGTTTCCCCTCCCGTCCCTTTTTCCTAGTGTAAGCCATCTCTTCTCAGATGTGGTATTCAGTCCATAGACTAGACAGATAACAGCAGGGGACAATCTTCTTCCTATGAGAACAATGAAAGCCCTTCCCCCCTTGACAAGTTTTTCAGGTTTTTCCCTTATCTTAATTGAAGATTGTCCCTCTCTGCAGTCTACCTGGGCACCTCCCTTCTGATCTGGCTGAACGGGGGGGGGGGGGGAAGATACTTTGCTTGTGAATATCTCTTAAACCATAAAGGTTTGAGAGATAAGACTTATATCGTTTATGTTTTTTAATGCCTACAAAATAAAGATAAAACGAACTATTACTATCCCTTTAAAGCACAATTTAATACAATTTAACACTCCCTGCAGCACCGAATGTCCTGTATACCATTTTTTTTTTTTTTTTTTAACATTGTATCTTGCTACACTGTATCGACACTCATTCACAGTCCCTGACAAAAAGCTCTCTAGAGACAGGTCAAGGGAGGTCAGTGCACCACAGACAAATGTGGAGAAAAAAAAATTAGGTCACAATGGAAAAGAAAAGGCAACTTGGCTGACATTCTGCAAGTGCATTACATGTAAAGGGTCAGTACACCTTTAAAGGGATAGTAATGTTTCATAATAAAAGCAGCTCCAATTAATCTTCATAGTATTTGGGCCATGGAGAGTTATTTCAATACTGTCAAGAGTTGTAGTACAAGAGTAATTGAATGATAAAGTATCCCCCTCCCGCTCCTTTTACTGAGGAAACACTGCTCACCTCAGAGCAGCAAGACTGTCCGGATGGATCACAGAGAGGGACAATCTTCAATGAACATAAGGAAAAACCTGTCAAAGGGACAGGGTTTTCCTTATGATCACAGTAAGAAGATTGTCCCTTTCTGTGATCTGTCCATTCAAGAGACCAGATTCTACATCTGAGGGGAGGAGGCTTACACTAGGTAAAAGGGGCGGGAGAGGGATATTTTATCAGTTACTCTTGAACTACAATTGACAGTATTGAAATAACACTCTCCATGGCCCAAATACTATGAAGATTAATAGGAGCTGCTTTTATTGTGAAACATTACTATCCCTTTAACATACTATCTGTGCTTCCAATCTTCATATTTTTGATACTTAACATAGTAACTGACATTAAGATGCATTTGATTCTAAATATTAACCCTTTGAGTACTAGAGGGGTATGCAACTCACTGCAAAGCAGTGCGTTGAATACCTCAGTGGCACTCCAACTGTTAAAGAGCCGATATAGGGAACATCTTACCTTGGTACAACGGATCTGCTTGTAGATTTCAGTTTGCTGCCTTATCCGAAACTCTAGGTCAGACACTTGGGCCTGTAGCCAGGTCCAACGACAGATAATGGCCGCCCTCTCCACTGCCCACCTCCACTCTGAACGCTGATTACACCTGGAGAGATGAGAAGCAAGGCTTTAGGTTTCACACAATGATTTTCTGTCCTGTTCCTGTGATCTACCATAGGACACGGGGGGAGGGCGAGTGTGTTTAGGCAGGCAGGCAAAGAGGAACATTTTATAGGAGCAATAGGAAGAAAGGGGGGGGGGGGGAAAATCCCACTAACATCTAGTATCAGTCCAAACTATGACCCCCCCTCCCCCGCACCTCATTTTCTAGATCAGACACAGGAAACAGTTGGCTCTCCAGCTGTTGGATGCTACAACTCCCATTGTCCCAAAGCAGCCAACAATAGTACTGCACGTGTACTGTAATTCTCTAAAATTCTCTATTGTGGTCACCAAGTTGTGCAGTTTTATCACTATAGAAGTGAAAACTTGATTCTACTAACCCTCCGAGTGGCAGAAGGTAGGTACCCTTCTGGTGCTCAAAGAGCTCCAGGACACTTTTTTTTTTTTTTTTTTTTTTTTTTTTTGAGGGGGGGGGGATTAAACAGGAACAGTTTAAGAGGTGTTTTTTTATGCACAAGTAAAACAAGGGGACTCACACTGTTGCACAATTAATCTACTGCACTGTATGGGAGGGCTGAAAAGAATGTTCAATGAGGCTGACAGGAACGCACGCATTTCACATAATACAACAAGAAATATAAACAGTCTATAGAAGGAAAGTGGTGTTATCGGACTTACAACTCTAAGAACTCCAGGTTATTCATTTATCATGTAAATCCCTCCAAACTATATTAAATTATGTAAATGCTTCCACAATAATCTACCCTTGCTTACAAGGAACACAAACACCTAAAAATGATCTGGGGGTTATATACAACACACCCCTTGTACACCTTGAAGCCCCTTGTAAAACATTTTTCTGAAGCCTAGAACACTAGTTGTAACAGTGCAGTCCATAAGTATTTGTCCAGTGATGTGTTTTGGCTCTGAACTCCAGGACACTGGATTTTGAATGAAAGTTACTAAGAGGATAAAGTGCAGACTATCAGAGCTTTGAGGGTATTTACACCCATAAAATAATTTAGGAATTACAGCCCCTTTTATACATAGTCCCTCCATTTTAGGGAACCAAAAGTAATTGCAGAATGACCTTAAACAATCACCATATTTGATGACTGGGTATCTTGTGGTGCCGCTCCTCCAGGCCTTTACTGAAACCATCTACCAGTTTTGGTCATGTGTGGAGCAGTTTGTACCTCAGAATTGCTCCTCATCCATCTGTGCATATGGCCCTTTATAGAGGCACTTTAGTTCACGTCTGTATTTAAAGGGATAGTAATACTTCAGTATTACAAATCCCTATATTAAAGCCCTTGTAAAAAGAAACGTTTTGCTCCCAGTGTCATCTCTCAAACCTTTATGGTTTGAGAGATAATCACTTCTAAAGTTGCCCTCTCCCTCCCCCTGCCCCGTAGTCAGCATTCTAGCTGACTGAAGGGAAATCCGGTATAGATCATCAGGAGGCTCTGCAGCACAGCCGCGATCGCGTTAACTAAAAAAACTTTCACTAAAACCAAGCCAAGAGCAAACCAAGCACACGTAGAAGACCATTTCAGTGAAAGGGTTTTTTTTTTGTTAACGCGATCCGGCTGTGCTGGAGAGCCACCTGAAAGTCGTACGACTGTTCCCTGCAGTCAGCTAGAATGCTGACTACGGGGAAGGGGGAGGGAGAGGGCAACTTTAGAAGCGATCATCTCTCAAACCATAAAGGTTTGAGAGATGACACTGGGGGCAATACGTTTTTTTTTTTTTTTTTTTTTTTTTTTTTTACTAGGGCTTTAATATAGGGATTTGTAATACTGAAGTATTACTATCCCTTTAAGTAGACACTACAGCACAGCAGCAATAGGAAAGAAAAACCCAGGCTACAAACGTTGGATTTTACACACATTTAGTGGTTGTTCAGCCCTGGGAAGTACACAGATGCAGTGAGATCAGTTAGTACCTGAGTACAGGACAGAACATGGAGACCACTTGCCATCTGTCTACAGAGTACACAGTAATCCACCATTATGTATGCTGTGCTTACTGGAACGCCTGCCTGTCTGGATTACACTAGTTCAGTCTGGAAGAGTTACTGCAACAGCAGGGATGGGGTACAAAATATATAAGATACACTTACAACCCATAAGAGGGGAGAATATAAACATGAGACTAGAAGTTTTGAAAGCCAGTGAAGATTGGTATAACCAATCAATATTCCCTCACACTGTAAAGATTCAGTCACAATGTAGAATTTCAAGGCAATTTGCCTAGTCCTGTTCTACACAACAAAGGGCCTAATGCCCCAGAGATGTCACTGCACTTCTGGGCACCAGAGAAGAAATAAAAATGGACCCATATAACAGGGACTTCCCTTCCCCTGAATGCTACAACGATCTGTAACGCACTGCTTTGCAACATGCGTTTTATAGCATTAAAAGGACCCACTAAATGGAATATGGGGATATGTCTGACCTGCAACACAGTTGGTTTGTCCCAGAATTACTCCACTATTTTTTGTGTAAAGGAAACAGGGGGTGGGGTGCAACACGGACAGACTGTCTGCATTTATTTATTTTCGGTCACTGACAGTAAACCTACTACATTTGCATTTTCAGGGAGATTTCTGTCAGGGACAGTACCCTGCATACTGGGAGCTTGTGTAGTTGATGCAGGGATACAGTTCTAAACTCACTGCTTTTGCAGTCCCAGAAAGACACACTGAAAACAATTCACAAAGTTTCCTGATAGGGACAAGTCTAAAATAAAAATATGAAAATTATAGTAAATTTGGCTTTACATATTCACACCTCAGCATTTAAAAAGGCCAAAGAGACACCTTTGCTTTAGGTGGCATTTCTGGGGGTATGGCTGGTGGGCACAGCATTCAAGAAATTTTAAATTATTTCCCAACCTATTGAGGCCTCTAAATGAACCACTTGGAACAAGAACAAAGTATTTTATTTACACGGACTAGTTCTTAAACACATATACTAATGTTTTAACAAAAAATTTAAAGAGATGTATTGATGTGGAAAAATGTGATACACTTGTATACACACCACACAGTCTGATCTCCTAAACACAGGGACACCAGGGTGATACACTTATATACACACCACACAGTCTGATCTCCTAAACACAGGGACACCAGGGTGACACACTTCTATACACACCACACAGTCTGATCTCCTAAACACAGGGACACCAGGGTGATACACTTCTATACACACCACACAGTCTGATCTCCTAAACACAGGGACACCAGGGTGATACACTTCTATACACACCACACAGTCTGATCTCCTACACACAGGGACACCAGGGTGATACACTTGTATACACACCACACAGTCTGATCTCCTACACACAGGGACACCAGGGTGATATACTTCTATACACACCACACAGTCTGATCTCCTAAACACATGGACACCAGGGTGATACAGTTATATACACACCACACGGTCTGATCTCCTAAACACAGGGACAGCAGGGTGATACACTTATATACACACCACACAGTCTGATCTCCTAAACACAGGGACACCAGGGTGATACACTTCTATACACACCACACAGTCTGATCTCCTAAACACAGGGACACCAGGGTGATATACTTCTATACACACCACACAGTCTGATCTCCTAAACACAGGGACACCAGGGTGATACACTTATATACACACCACACAGTCTGATCTCCTAAACACAGGGACACCAGGTTGTTGATCCACTTCTATACACACCACACAGTCTGATCCCTCTGGCACTCAAAGGGTTAAGGATCCACATACAGATGTATATGAAAGGCCTCCAACATTTAGAAGCTAGGGGTACAAGGTTCCTGGGATTCTTCCCAGTGAAGGAATAAAAGTACATCGATTTATATGAAAGCTTCCCCCCATACCCCCTCTTGGGGACGTTCCACCTCATTAACCCTTTGAGTGCCAGAGGGGTACAGAACGCATTGCTTTGCAATGCGTTCCATACCCCTCTGGCACTCAAAGGGTTAAAACATCTGGCACTTGAAAGGTAAAAGCAACAGGATTTTGCATTTCTATAGTGCAGTCGGTGCATCAGCCTCAAAAGTGTCTAAGCCCACATGAACCGAATCCAGACTACAGTTCACTGACCCCAGTCTATATCACTCACTACATCAGTTATAACAAAGTCACATGAAAGATCAGGATACGTTACAGATAAAACCTTCCTGAATTCACGGTAACTTTTCATTCTAAAATTAGACTGCTGGGAATTCATTCAGAGAGGCCCCGACCTCTAGGCCAGACTATTCCCTCTGATCGGTCTTTCCTTCACCAGTAACAAGTGACAGGGATTTCTTTCCTCCTATTGTCCGGCTGTATACGATTTACTCTCAGAAGTCCTTTCATCCTACCTGCTTTTAAAGGGAAACTAGAACTAAATGTATTCTTCTTTAAAAATACCATTAAATCCCCAGGGGTTCCTTTTAATCACAACAGGGAGCTCAGAGGAACACAGTCCTGTTTAGTTGTGGTATAAACACAACAGGATAGTATATTGCACTCACGTGTAGCGTTAGTAAACAAAAGCTTATACGTCACATCAACACAATCAGCATTCAGAGGAATAACCAGTCTCTGCGGGAGGAAACTCCAAGGACTGATAAACATACCATTTATTACAATCAAACAAATTATATATAAAGGTATCCAAAGGCAATTCAACTCAAGTGCGTTATCAAGAACAGCCTGTATTAAATCAAAAGGGAGGAGCAGCATCCAAATGGTTGTTTAACCCCTTAATGACCGTGGAATCTGGACGCGGACGCGACTGAACGACCACAGAGCAATTTTTTTTATTGCTCCGTTGTGTTCAGGACTCCCCGAACGGCGTGCAGCCACGGGGGAGCCCGGAATTCGATGACGGTCATAGTACGTCATCGGTCGTTAAGACAAATCGACCCTTGACGTACTATGACCGTTAAGGGTCGTTAAGGGGTTAAAGGGGAACTACCCCCAAATAAAGTCTCCCCCCCAACAATTATCCATCTAGCGATAAGCTTAATAGTAGTTGTAACCAGCATTATCACCACATTACTGAGAAATTCTACTTCTGTTGACACTGATGGCCAGGCAACAGGGCAGATACCTTTAGTTACAGACATCAGAGTGCCTGCAGTAAGTCCTGATCTCCTCTAGGTGGTGTCACATGGTACCTTTAAATACCAGAATGGACTCACAGTGCAGACTCCGAGATATCTCTAAAGCGCTGTTGCCTGGCCATCAGTCTCGGGCAGAAGTAGGATTTCTCAGTAACTTTTGATTACTACTACTAAACTTATCGTTAGTAGGTAATAGTTGGGGGGAGAGGAAGAGACTATTTGGGGTGATATTTAAAGAGGACCCTAACACCTCTCAAGGTTGGGATAGGCCAGGAGACAAACTTCTGCCCATCAGGGGAACAGTCAACCTTTACAAAAAATGCAATCAGCCAAAAGGTTAACAAGCCTCACTCGATAAATGATAGTAATATCAATAGTGAGTGACAGATCCCAAAACTGTGTGAATATTCCAAAATCCAAATAAATATAGAATCCAAACAGTGGTACAATCCTAACAATACTAATAGATGACAATTCTTAAATGCATAACAAGGGGAGTTACAACATAACTATCCAATAGAGAGTCACAAATAAAAACTACATATTACTAAAAAGTAGATCACAAAAACTAAAATCAGAACAATTGAGACTACAAGGTTTCTAAAGAAGATTAGAACCCATACAAAATGCATGTTAAATCAAAAATGATAAACAAGGGAACATCCTTACAGATTCACTGGTTATAAGAGGGGAGTGCAATGACACCATGACATCCCAAATCTCCAAGATAACATAACTACACTGGAAACACAAATCTAATCATGAAACACACAAATATATGAGTAAATTGTAAAGTGCTGCGTAAAATTGTGGCTACACACACACATACCAGTTATTCAAACACAAAAATAAAAAAATAGAACATAATTCAAAAAAGATATAGCGATAAGAAAATTGTGAAAATACTATTAAGATATTCTAAATATGAAAGTGTATTTCAATGTGGTGTAGAGAAAGAAAGAAAAAGAAAGAAAAAGTATGTTTATCTAGCTCTAAACCTGCATCTATATACACATTTAACTGGGTGCCAGATCAATGAGTTGTGTACCCCCCAGCGCTCAAAGGGTTCAAATATGTGTGGGGAAGGGGTTTGACAAGCTTGTGTGTCAGCAAATAAGTGTAACACGTATTAAAAAGAAAAAATAATGACTAACACACACCCATATATTCCAACATAATGATTACCACCAAGGGGTATTTACCACCTCATTAACACACTGTGGACAAAGTATCCACCATGAAGTAAAGATCCAAGTCCCTCATATGGCAAGCCTCCACACACAGCCATATAATGGAGTGAGTGGATTTGCTAGGAGCACCCTTCACACCGTAGTTCTACCAGTACACAGGATCATAGGAAAAAAAAAACCACAAAACATACAGCAGAGGTGAAAGAATTCCTAGGCGCTTATGAAACCAGGCTTCTAAAATTGCTCCTAGTTTCTAAATTGAGACTATTTATAGACATCTCTATACATGTAACTTGGCACCAAAGATTATATTTTTGTCCACCCCTACCATAGAGTTAGGATAGTCAAAAGGTCAGAACACAGCTTCTTGCTCCAAGTTCTAACTCCTCGGTCAGTACTATGATGTACCAAACCGGGCTTCAGCTTAACCTGAACCACCAGCTGCATGACTCCCACCCCTCATCCTGACCACTGCTGATGTCTAGGTGGGACTCAATACCTCCTACTGACCACTGCTGATGTCTAGGTGGGACTCAATACCTCCTACTGACCACTGCTGATGTCTAAGTGGAAGTCACCAAGTCACCTCTAACTTATTATTCATTTATAATCTGTAAATATATATTCCGTAACTGTAGTTCCAACCTGAGAAACATCATACTGGAATAGGTTTTTATTCCAACTTAGAAAGGACTTTGCAAGAACTGAATCCGACAGATGGCAAAATGACAGAAACATTCAGTCTTCCACCTGTAAAAATCATCTGGAGAACCTGGCCCTAAGGGCCACATGCAGAAAAGAAGACCAGTACTTCTGAAGCAACCCAATTGCTCCATGGGGAGGGTTACTGAAAATTCTCGCTTCTTTAAAGGAAGCCTTTAACCCCTTGAATGCTAGAGGCCTTTGATACAATGAAAAGCAAAGTATTCAAGTCCTCCAGCACTCGATCTGTGGGAGCTTGGTGAAAGTCTGTACCCTGCGATGCAATTGGTTTGCTACAGAATGCCTCCCCTTTTCTTTCTGCATACAGCCTTAAGAGCAGCACAACCCTTTCTGGACAGACTGTGACGTTAACGGCGTCCCCACGCAGAACACGGACGCCATCATTCTGCATTCACAGTATTTAAAGTTCTATATACACAGCTACAGAAGGCTCCGCTACATAAACACTACTATAGCTGAAAATATCTTTAACATGTTAACCCCATAACAACCGGCTGGCAGTTAAGGAACACAGCTTTTTTTTTTTTTTTTTTTTTTTCTCTCTCTCTCTCTCTCTCTCTGGGATTCCGATTCAGGAGTACCCAAGCAGCATGCAGCCGCAAGGGGACCCTTGAAACCATGATGTGCCAGGACCATCGTTGGTCCTTAAAGGGATAGTAATACTTAAAATGTAAAAAAAAATATGTTGTAGGGTTTATCCCCCTGAGTAAAACAAGAGTACTCCCACTGCTGAAAGGTGTTTCATTCAAAAGTTATTAATTTTCAAAGCTGAATTTTTTAGGTGCAATATCACAGTGGCCTGAAATTGTACAGTGGCGCTGTTGCTACACGATCCTATGGACAGCTCTGGTCAGTTGACCAGAAATCTCCATAGGATGGTGTAGCAACAGCGCCACTGTACAATTTCAGGCCACTGTGATATTGCACCTAAAAAATTCAACTTTGAAAATTAATAACTTTTGAATGAAACACCTTTCAGCAGTGAGAGTACTCTTGTTTTACTCAGGGGGATAAACCCTACAACATATTTTTTTTTACATTTTAAGTATTACTATCCCTTTAAATCAAACTTGTATAGAGGTGATAGATCCCCTTTAAGTGTGATGAACAGCAATGCATAAAAGGTATTTTTGTTAAGAGAAGAGCAAGCAGAACTTAGAGCCCTTCTGTGTCTGCTACTGCACTAACTGCACACAATCTGAATTTGGCCCTTTAGTCTGTTCAAAGGATCATTATTCCTGATGTCATGTTCACGAAGGACGACAGCTGGAAGGTTCTGCAACGTTAAACAGGAAGTGTCTACTAAACCCTTTGCGTGCCAGAGGGGTATGCAATGAATTACAGAGCAATGCATTGTGTACCCCTCTGGAGCTCAAAGGATTAACCCAAAAAGGGTCAGTTTGGTCCATAATTCGGACATCTCACGTTTTTCTGTCCAGGTTATAGTGTGAGCCCCCTGGTTAGAGTTGGTGATTTACACCTGAAGAGAATTGCAGGGATCCCAAACAAGGAATAGGACCATTAGCAATAGAGAGATAATGGTTCTTCATTTAGTAAGGGACAATTGTTCATGTCATTAACAAGATTACAAATATAGAGATGAGTAACCATGAAGAGGCAATGAATGAGAATCATTCAAGGGGAAATAGTTTCAATACTGTCATTCATTGCCTTCATGCTTACTCATTTATATTGATTTTATTCCTCTATTTATTTTGTATTTTTTATACATTTGTAACTGTTAATGTTATGGATCTATTTGGTTGTTTTTCCTGGGTGCTAATACCAGATAGGATTATCTTACATAATAATTAGTTAAAACGTGTGCAACGACGCAGTCATGCACAGTAGAGACTGCCCACGCCACGGCTGATATCTGCCACGGAGTAGGCAGTCTCTACTGCACATGATTGCCCTGCGACCAGATGGCACTGTATCAGCCGTGACGTGGGCAGTCTCTACTGACCATGACTGGCAGTGGCACTGTGGACTGTGTAACGGGCTCTTCAACTCGTATAAATATACAAGCCTCTTTGTTCGTCTGTTTTGTAGGACTGACAATTGCAATATGGCTGTTACAATACAACGTGCTGTCCAACTGACAATGATTGGTTAATAGGATTACATCCTTTAACCCCTTAAGGACCATTGACGTGGCAGGACCGTCACGCTGGTCCGGCACTTAAGGACCAGTGACGGTCCTGGAACGTCACGTACTTTTACTCACTGTGCTCCTGTAGGAGCGCGGTGAGCAATATCGGGCACTGAAGTTGATCGCTCCAAGACCGGAGCGATCTCTTCCAGTGCCCTGTCTGACGTGCAGCCCCACGTGATCAGTCACGTGGGACGGCACGTCAAAGTTTCCTATGTGGTCCTTAAGGAACGGCACGCCCCGGGACCGCTGGTCCTTAAGGGGTTAAAATCACCTCTTTGGGTTTGGTCTATGAGTAAACACTAGGGGCTGGACTCTATTGCAGGTGCTAATTTTATTACTCCTTTTAATCGCCAGGTTTCCCCCATAGACTTCAATAGGAAAATATTTGATAAAGGGTGGTAACATTTATCACCTGCAATAGTATCCAGCCCCTAGTGAGCAAAAAACATTATAATTAGTTTCCATTATTCAGTGTCCACACGTCTAACTTTTCCTAATGTACTGAATTTACTACCTTTGAGGCCTAGTCTCTGTCCTGAGTGTGGTTGGATACTATTTGCTTTGAGTTACTTAACCCCACCAGACTAGTCTGACTAGTCTAATTTAACCCTCTGAGTGCCAGTGGAGTACTGGACACATTGTAAGCATTTTGTCAAATACCCCTCTGGCACTCAAAGGGTTAACAAAGAAGTGGGAACAAGTCTCCCAAAGGTTAAGATTACCATGTGCAGCGGGAAGATCTGTATCCGCTAACGTCTACCTCCACTGACATAACTACCATCAGTCCTGGATGTCATCTCTAACAATGCACCAGGGCAAACTTCATAGTGTCCTCCAGGGTTAATGGTCATACTAAGTGGGGTTTTATTATTAGGTGACGTTTCCCCTTAAGGAAGTAGTATATTTATGGGGAAAGGGCAAGTTTTTCCTTCTCAGTAAAAATAGGGTTCTCCCACTGCTGTGACACAAAATTCAAACCATTATAAACTGGTGAAGCGATTATCGCTGCACACTATAGAATGTCACCTCTCCCACAGAATGTAAAATAGACCATCTGGACTCCAGGTGGCGCTGTTAATGTAAAAAAACAGTGTAAACTAATTTAAAAACAATACATCTCCCAGGAGTGAGAGTACCACTAACTTTACAGAAAAAGCCAGACGTGCATTTTGTATAAATGTTTACTACTGCTGAAGGGGGGGGATAAATAGTATGATTTAAATAGAAAGTACTTTGAAACAAGAGTTTTTTTTAGAAACATACACCAATATTTCTCGAACACTAGTGCTGACACAAACAGCAGAGAGGAATAGCATGATGTCAAAGTTGTGGTAAACTGTTAACACTTCAAGTGCCAGAGGGGTATGCAATGCATTGCTTTGTAATGTGTTGCATAACCCTCTGGCACTCAAAGGGTTAATCAGTCTGAACGTTCTTACAACATGGTCCTTCGGGTAGGATTCATTGCGGTCATTTTTTGCATTCAGTTCCGCCAGTTCTTAAGAAAGAGACATTACTGAACTGGAAAATCACTGGAGGACCAGAGTTATGAAGAGAGACTGGCCAAACCGGGCTGTTTACATTAGAAGAGACATTGTATATATGTATAAACTAGTGACACTTCAGCAAGATAAAAGAGGTCATCCATTGTGACTGGAGGAAAGGCACTTCAACCAAAAGCAGAGTGCTTTCCTTAAAATTAAAGGGATAGTAATGTTTCATAAAAAAAGCAGCTCTAATTAATCATCATAGTATTTGGACTTTGGAGAGTGTTATTTCAATTCTGTCACAGTTGTAGTACAAGAGTAATTCAATGACAAAGTGTCCCCCTCCCGCCCCTTTTACTGATGTAACACTGCTCAGCCAGATCAGAAGGGAGGTGCCCAGGTAGATTGCAGAGAGGGACAATCTTCAATTAAGATAAGGGATAAACCTGAAAAGCTTGTCAACGGGGGCAGGGCTTTCATTGTTCTCATAGGAAGAAGATTGTCCCCTGCTGTTATCTGTCTGGTCTATGGACTGGATTCCACATCTGAGAAGAGATGTCTTACACTAGGTAAAAGGGGCGGGAGGGGAAACTTTGCTTGTGAATTATCTCTTAAACCATAAAGGTTTGAGAGATAAGACTTGTATCGTTCTTCATGTTTTTTTTTAATGCCTACAAAATAAAATAAAGATAAAATGAAGTTCTACTATCCCTTTAAAGGCTGTAAAGTTGTGGAACTCTTTCCCTCGGATGCGGTGTTTGCAGATACTATAGTTGCCTTCAGAAAAGTAATGGATATTTACTAGTTCAGGATAACACTGGAATTCTTACAGTTGGTCTGAAAGCAGAGGATGATCCAGGGAAATACCCAGCTGCCTTTTGTAGTCAGAAAGCAATTTCCCCCCCCACACACACACTTGAGGCTTAACTGGAAATGGCTGCAATTTTTTCCTCATCGTCCCATGTTACTAGGCCCGTAATGGATAGGGAAATATATGATTCACTTCCTCAGCACAAATATGAAATCATAGTCTGTGTGACTACTGCCAGCAATGTTACTAAAGCGCAGTGCCTCAGCCCATCCTATTGCATCCCTGATAAATGCCTCTGTAATTAACTGCATATATCTCCCGAACCTGTAAAGAGGCTAGAGTTGTGCCTATTCACAAAAGTGGCAATAAAAATGTGGTACCAGATTACAGGCAAAAATCCTTGCTCCCCACATTATCGAAGGTCCTTTAAAAATGGGTCCATGTGCAACTATATAAATATTACCAGCTGTCCAGCTTTTTCACACTGCTTCAATAAGGATTTTGTGCAAACCACCCCATCACAGCCCTCCCGGTGGTCATGCATTGTTTCGGACCATGAACTGTTTGGTGCCACATGACTGCCGTGGACTGATTTTAAACAAAAACCTGACAAGGACCAGGACGAAAATCACTGTATGTCAAGTTACATCTAAGACAAAGAGGTGTAGACTATGAACTGCAATTCCAGTCATCAACTGGAGAACAAACGCTACCTACCCCCCCACTAGTGTTCACACACCACAATAGAATTTCAGGGCACCTTTTGGGGGCAGGGGATGTAAAATTCTTCCTGTAAATCCTCGAATTCTACAGATCTTGCCAACACATTGTAAATCAATGTGATTGGAGAGGTCTTGTGCATCCAAGTGGATAAATAAGCTAGCACTTTAAAGGACTAGAGTAATCAGCAATGCAATGGACTGAAAAATTCTTTAACCCTTAAAGGATTAAGGGGTTAAATGAATAAGGTACTGCTAAAGAACAGGAAAACACTGTACAAAGCAGTTGTCCTACACAACAGCAGCAAGTTCTGTCTGCCTTGCCCAGCACCACACACTGTCAGGCCCTGCACTCTGCATGCATTTAAAGGGATAGTAATACTTTGTTTTATCTTTATTTTGTAGACATTAAAAATCATGAAGAATGATATAAGTCTTATCTCTCAAACCTTTATGGTTTGAGAGATATTCACAAACAAAGTTTCCCCTCCCGCCCCTTTTACCTAGTGTAAGTTATCTCTTCTCAGATGTGGAATCCAGTCCATAGACCAGACAGATAACAGCAGGGGACAATCTTCTTCCTATGAGAACAATGAAAGCCCTGCCCCCCTTGACAAGTTTTCAGGTTTTTCCCTTAACTGAAGATTGTTCCTCTCTGCAGTCTACCTGGACACCTCCCTTCTGATCTGGCTGAGCAGTGTTACATCAGTAAATGGGGCGGGAGGATACTTTATCATTCAATTACTCTTGTACTACAACTCTGACAGAATTGAAATAACACTCTCCAAAGTCCAAATACTATGATGATTAATTAGAGCTGCTTTTATTATGAAACATCACTATCCCTATAATTGTATAGGAAGCAGCTGGCTGACAGCTTTTCTGCCTCCACAGTTCAGTTCTATGAAAAATGCTTAGACGCTGCACACAAACAATCCTTCATCTCTTATATATCTACAGAAGGGGCTTCACCAAACTGGACTGCTCAACCAGCAATACCTGGAGAAGCTGGATTAAAATGGTCCTTCTAATCAAGAAGCTTTATGCATTTATACAAAATTTCAACAAGGTCTTAAAACATACACACAGACATCTCTGGCCCCACTGCAATGTTCTGTGATACCAATTTAAGGTCAATCCCACAATTTCCCAAATGGAGCAGATTAATAAATCACCACCACTCTGGCAGTAATGAGATGAGCTCAAGTTTTCAACAGGTACATACAGTATTTGTGTACTGAAGCAGCAGTCTCACCAAACAATATAAATCGCTCTCAAACATTTTGCTCTGGTAAAAGGAAACCTAGTTTTAAGATCCTATAGAACAAACTGTTTACCCCCATGAACACTGCAGATCTCTCTAAATGTGGCTCATAATGCACATCCAATGGACAACATTTTAAGGAGGAGATGGGGGAAAAAAAAAGCCCATGAGTTCCAAAATTTGGAGTATTTTCTACATACATGCATACATACATACATACATGCATACATACATAGCTTCACTGGCACCAAAATGATTAAAAAAAAAAAAAAAAAAAAAAACCACACACACAACTCCTAGCTATATTCAGGTTGTGTTTTGTGTTAAGGCTGACAAGTTTAAAATGCATATTTATGGAAAATTCTAAAAACAATCTACTCTTGTTTTTGCCGTTCTGATTGTGATAGCCAAGAACCACCATTTAGGTCAGGGGTGCATAAAAACCCACAACCACATAGCAGCCTGACATTGCTTAGGAGGCAGCTAGGGAGATTTTTTTGGGCGAGTGCATGTATATAATTACATACAATATACCACAAATGTATAACGGGATTAAAGTAAAAATGTAAAGGCCCAGTCTACCAGGTTTTTCACACCATTGATATGTATTTGTCCACTTCATTACACCCTTGACAAAGTGACCAACAGAAAGTTATGTGCTAAGAGAAAGAAAACACATTTAACCCCTTACCGCCCGAGGACGTACATGTACGCCCTGAGCGGATGTCCCAGGTGGACAGAGGACGATTGTTTAAAAAAATGGAAAAAAAAATTGTTTGGCGGGCATTAAGGCGGTCACCAAGGTGTTAAGAACTAATGCCCTGGGTGTTAACAGTATCAATATAAAGTGTGTTTGAATGCAGTTTGGTACCAGTAATAAGACAATGTATCCTATCGGAATTATTTTCATTGAATGTCCACTATCACTTGGATAATGTCATATCCCATGAGACAGACATCATACTGGGAGGCTTGAAGATTTAAAGTTCAGTCTGGATGGGCTGCACGGTGCTCCCATCAATGTCAATGAAGGACGTTTACACCTGACTAGCTGTGCACTCGGGCCGTGCTTACCATAGCTTCATATGTGGGCATGGAGTCACAGATATCTGGATTGTGTACAGCTCCTCACCAGCAGAGGGGAGTCAATACAGACAAGTGCAGGTACACATCTAAGTATACACAGCCAATGTTTCCCCTAGGCTACAGTACCTTCTGATCCCCTTGAAAGTTAGCATTGTAATGTAATGTGCAGAAACCTAGCATTGGGATTCTGGGCTTCCATGGAGCCCTGTTTGTCAGCACTGACACAGCAATGAGCGAGTACACCAGTGAAGGACCTCTGTGCACCTACATGAGGGCTCTTGTGTGTCAGAAGTTTATGACAGGAGGAAAAAGGCTGCAGCTGTTGCTCTCTATTGTTCAAGCAGTCAGAACTGAACACCTGCAGTCAACAGGAGAGCTTGTAATTAAATGTCATTAACTATTGAGCATCCATTGCCTGTCACTACAGACCTCGATATACTTTTCAAATGTCCAACCATACTCCAGGGTAGAAAAAACACACTATAAACAAAAAACTAGCTCCAAAAGATCTTTATTTTCTTGTCTACCAGGTAGCAGCTGGAATCGCAGTCCTATGACAATAAAGGCCTTGAATTGCTCACAGTGAGTAAACCTTTAGTTCCACTACCTGTAACGAGCTTCGATAAAAGGAAACGCATTGTGTGTGTGCATGATAAGGGAGAGCAGAACAGGCCAAATCACACAGCGAGGACTTCATACAGGTCAGATACACTGGCATGGACTTACCTGCCCAAACTAGAAACCAGCACTCTAACCCAGGGGTGAACAATAATAATGGGTGTCACACAGGCTTGAGGAGCCAGTTAAGGAATACAAGTATAAAATGCCCTAAAACATAAGAGAAAGGAGTAAAATTTTGGGAGCCAGTTCTTTATAGTTCCCGGTATTTTCCCGTCCCTTAAAGTGTAAGACTATTTATAAGTACTTGCACAACACATAGGGTGTGCAATGTGGCTTAGACTCACAGTCCAAAGTACCACAGAGTTGTATAACTATGGGACAACCCAACTACGTCATAGGGACAAATTAAAGTCCCCATGGATTAATTTTACCTTTTACAACTTTGAATCGTGAAGAGGCAGATCTCATTCAAAGGGTTAAAATCCACACTGAAATCAATTGGCGTTTGGAAACAAGAGTTTCTCTGCAGATCTGTTTCATCATGAACAAAAGAGGCACCGTAACCATGATGACCTATTTAAGATAACACCAGTCACTACCCACGGACCACGTCTATTCCTCTCTGAGACCAGCCATGTTATCTACCATTTGTTTCTATTGGGTAGGTAATTGGCATTATTTTTAAATTAGGTCATTGGGGTTAGTGTGCTTCTGTTACTGATGAAACTGTGAAACTGCAGAGAAAAGTCAATTTTTTTTATATACTATTATTTCATATGAAATATTTGTAAATAGCTTGTAAATCCTTTACTCTCTCTGAAATGCTAGTCATTACAAGGCAAGCAAGAAACTTACAGTAAATTCTTGGGTATAATACACACAATTTTACCCCTTCACCTTCTGAGAACTGGCGGGGGTGTATCAAAAAAATTAGCGCTGGCATATACCTTCCCTCCCACCGGCACAATACACTTTCAAAATAAGCCTTACTTCGTTCCACTGAAGTCCCCATTTTCCCTGTGGGCGGCGTGCTAGCATTTCCTGCCCACTTCTTTCAATGCGCTGTCAGGACCTTCCACCTTCAGTCATTGGTAATGCCCTATGAGGACCACAAGGTCCACCACAGGGCACAGGGTCCCGATAGCGCATTGAAAGCAGTGGGCAGCAAATGCAAGCGTGCTGCCCACAGGGAAGATGGGGACTTCAGTGGAATGGAGGCTTGTTTTGAGAGCAGATTGCGTGGGGGGGAATCTGCCAGCACTACATTTTTTTGTAAGGGGGAAAACAAGGGTGTGCGTTCTCCTAAAACCCTAGGTATAATATACACCTGCTTATTATACACGGGTGCGTATTATACCTGAGATTTTAAGGTACTCATCCACCCTCAGACTGGTCAGGGACAGGTTAGTCCGCATAACTACCTGCAGTCGCTGCTGGACAAATCTGGAGTCAGCGAGACCTATTACTGTTGAGACATACGGCACTACTAGGGACTCATTTTCTATTTAAGAGTCCTGAAGGACCGCATCAACAGGGGAACAGCAAGTTATACATGGGTCACAAAATCAGAGTGCGTGTGGAAGGAGTATATGTTCCCCTACAGTACACAACAGCTGTTTCAGATAACAGCTCAGTCTTTGTAAGTATCTATTATATAAAAATACTTCCAGTCAGGAGGGTATTTCACCAGGAAACTCGCTAGGCTTGTGAATGGACAGTCCTACACTGAAACACCAGACAGCACTGAACAGAACCCTTCCTAAAATATCAATGGCCTTCTACAGAAAACAATAATACAGACTAGCAGGAAAGCAAATCATTAAGATAAAAAGACCACCATTCCTAAACCCTTTAAGTATAAATGGATATTAAACACTTGGCAAAGCAATGTTTTGGAGATCCCTCAGGATAAATAGTGGTGGTCAGTCAGAGAAGAAACACACAACCAGCCCGCTGTTCAGGGAGAAGTAAAACTTACACCGAAGGTGATTTAATGAAAACAAGTACAATCCATGCACCTCTAATCTTTAAAGTGTTAGTAATGTCTAAAAAACTTTTTTGCATTTAGAAGAGCTTAAAAAGCTGATCTGAATGCAAAAAACTGTATCTCTCAAACCGCTATGGTTTAAGAGATACAGGTGTTTAAAGTTCGCTGTCTCCTACTGACAGCTGTAAAGCTGTCAGCAGGAGATTCGTGTCGGTCTACACGGTGGCGCTTGAGAAGTGCCGAGATCTCGTTACTTACACGGAATCCCTTCATTGGAATGGTCTATAACGTGTGCCTGAACACTAGGCCTGAACACTAGGCACACGATTTAGACCATTCCAATAAAGGGATTCTGTGTAAGTAACGAGATCCCGGCACTTCTCAAGCGCCACCGTGTCGACCGACACGGATCTCCTGCTGACAGCTTTACAGCTGTCAGTAGGAGACAGCGAACTTTAAACACCTGTATCTCTTAAACCATAGCGGTTTGAGAGATACAGTTTTTTACATTTAGATCAGCTTTTTAAGCTCTTCTAAATGCAAAAAAAGTTTTTTTAGACTTTACTAACACTTTAACCTCGAGGATCAGAGGTGGTGTATACAAATCTGCTATGTTAGGGATATATGCACCAGATTTCTACAGATACCAAAGTCACTGAGATCGCTCAGCTCACAGGCCTTCATAAAAGGATCTGTACCATTATTCCTCCCGCATAATTTATTCTGGGCGTGCGAGTAATTATGCAGAGAAAACAATATGCTCTTCTGATCTAAAATGTCCCAACTACTAACAATCAGGCAACATCAATGCAAGCAACGTTATGTTTGCAATGTCGCCTACTACAAGATGTGCTAAGATGGGCTGTGGTGAAATTAAAGCGGTACTACCACGTTAGATAAAGTTACCCTGCAATACTTAGGCAGGTGGCGAATAGCTTAATAATAGTTATTTTATCTCTCAAAAGTAGCCCCTTGTAAAGTAGTCCTTAAAGGGATAGTAATGTTTCATAATAAAATCAGCTCTAATTAATCATCATAGTATTTGGAGAGTGTTATTTCAATTCTGTCAGAGTTGTAGTTCAAGAGTAATTAAATGACAAAGTATCCCCCTCCCTCCCCTTTTACTGATGTAACACTGCTCAGCCAGATCAGAAGGGAGGTGCCCAGGTAGACTGCAGAGAGGGACAATCTTCAATTAAGATAAGGGAAAAACCTGAAAAACTTGTCAAGGGGGGGCAGGGCTTTCATTGTTCTCACAGGAAGAAGATTGTCCCCTGCTGTTATCTGTCTGGTCTATGGACTGGATTCCACATCTGAGAAGAGATGGCTTACACTGGGTAAAAGGGGGGGAGGGGAAACTTTGCTTGTGAATATCTCTCAAAACATAAAGGTTTGAGAGATAAGACTTATATCGTACATGTTTTTTAAATGACTACAAAATAAAAGATAAAACAAAGTATTACTATCCCTTTAATAGTTATTTTATCTCAAAAATAACCTCTTAAAATAGTCCTTAAGCTTCCAAGACCTGAAGCCAGGCATCAGCACAGATATCTTGTCTGCGCTATCAGTCCAGCTCTCCATTAAAAAATGTTTATACTTGTTGACCAAAGACTGCCCCTTCACTGCATCCGTTCGGTCCACGACCAGATTGCTGATCCAAGGGGAGCCGGGCAGAAGGGGGATCCTCTCAGCTTGAATATCTTTTGAACTACAGAACTGTAAGTAATTAAAGACATTGCTGCATGTTATAAAAAGCATATAAAAGGCTTGGAACAGAACTTTAATATAGACGTTACTATCCCTTTAACATTGTATTGATGACAAATAAGTCAGTTGATTCTTTGCGATAACCAGACTGCAAGGGAAATGGGCAATAAGCGCAGCTTTTACAGATAATCCTGTTCAATGGGAGCCCTGGAAAAAGCAGAAATGTCTGCATCCTCAGAGCAGATTTGGGCAAAAGAGAATTTTTACAAATATCAACTAGTATGGGATATGTAAGTATATATAACCCCAGTTTGTTTTTTTTTGTATGTAAGTGTCCCTTTAAAAGGATAGTAATGTTTCATAATAAAATCAGCTCTAATTAATCATCATAGTATTTGGACCTTGGAGAGTGTTATTTCAATTCTGTCAGAGTTGTAGTTCAAGAGTAATTCAATGACAAGGTATCCCCCTCCCGCCCCTTTTACTGATGTAACACTGCTCAGCCAGATCAGAAGGGAGGTGCCCAGGTAGACTGCAGAGAGGGACAATCTTCAATTAAGATAAGGAAAAACCTGAAAAACTTGTCAAGGGGGGCAGGGCTTTCATTGTTCTCATAGGAAGAAGATTGTCCCCTGCTGTTATGTCTGGTCTATGGACTGGATTCCACATCTGAGAAGAGATGGCTTACACTAGGTAAAAGGGGCGGGAGGGGAAACTTTGCTTGTGAATATCTCTCAAACCATAAAGGTTTGAGAGATAAGACATATCATTCTTCATGTTTCTTTTTAATGCCTACAAAATAAAACGAAGTTACTATCCCTTTAAACACCAAAATGGAATTACTATAATAGTGTAAGTCGTAAGGTAATGATTCACAGTCAGTAGCCATTGCTTCCATGTATTACCAACAATCAGCTATCGAACTACAACTAAATCCCTCACACTTCTGACAACATTCCAGCTCATTATGTGTACCACAGTATTTTTTTACAGCTGAATTTTAGCTCCTGTGGAAGTATGTGCACGTGATGGACTTTATTCAACTTCCTACATTTTATTATTGAGGGTTTGTGCAAACTGGAGACTGGTAACCAGAATTCATGCCAACGGCTGCATGTCACCATCAAGCCAAGTAAAGGGACACACATTATGGTTAGATATTCTAAAGATGGTATTGTATATTGTATTGTATGTTTTTAGTTATATATCACCAACCAGTGTACTTGGCACTTTACAGATTACATTTAATATAGAAGGGGTATAATAAGTGCGGTGTGCCTCAGGAACCACTGGGCCCATGGCTCCTGAAGGGGCCTGAAGGCCAGCCTCCTACCCACAGACTATGGCCCGAGCCCTGGAACAGGGTATGGCCTCTCCCTGAGACTGTTAAACAAGGAACATTTCATGCCTAAAACAACCCCTGTCTAGGCGTATGGATTGTCAGCCCAGTGTCGCAAGCTATGTAGAACTTTGGGACGTTATATTGGTGGACAGCTATGCCAAAAGGACTAAAAATCATAGCCTGCTTTCAGAGTACAGGGCTGTTACGGGTTAAGTATTTGAGTTTGGCCAAGGATGCCATAAATGTATACTGCAGTCCCTCAAGCCTTTTGTTTCATTGTTCACCCTCACCCAAGCTCTGTGTGTACTGTAGCCACTCCAGTCATTGTAGGTCTGTGAACTGTACTGAGACCCCTGTGGTGTGCTAACCTAATCACGCCTGGCCCTTTGTATTGTGTTGTACCATTTGTTACTAGCCTTTTGTGTAGTAATGCAATCATATCTGTGTTATTGTAATTGCTGGGACCTTCTTCTGTTGGCCCTTTGTCTTGTATATTATGATTGTATTATCCCTGTGACTCACCTAGTGTACACCTTCCTGCCCATGTAATTCAATGTAGATTTTGTGTATAAATGTGTGGTTTTTGTTCCAATAAAGGGAGTTGTTATTCCACCTCAAGACACTGGTGTTGTCTGAAGCTTGGGGGGAAAGCTTGCTGTATCCAGAGTGTGCTCTTGGTACCCTGATACTAGTTTTGCCTAGTTTGGGGTATAGTGCGGTATGCTGTTGGATGTCCATCTGGCTCGTAGAGGAAGAAGTGACCATTGACGGGGACTCCAAGGCTGGGTGTCTGCTGGTACCATCACACAGTGATTAAGTGCTTATATAGGCAGTCATAAGGGGAACAAAAGGTGAGTATACATTAGGATAAGAGGTCCCTGCCCCGTAGAGCTTATAATAGTGTAGAGCTGTATGAATACAGGTCATCTCTTTAGATTGAAGAGCGTTCCACCACCCAAACGGTTAAGGCAGAATAGAGATTGTGTGAAGGGGGGTGTTGAGGTAAAAGAGGGTGCTGCTTAATGGGGTGAAAATAAGGCAGTTGCTGAGATGTGAGAGAGGGAATCTTTCTCCTTCCCATGTCACCAGAGAACAGACTCCAGACCACCTGTAGAGCAATAGTGGTACACATTAAGTTCAAACAAATCCCTTAACCCTTTGAGTGCCAGAGGGGTATGCAACGCAATGCATTACATAACCCTCTGGCAATCAAAGTGTTAAAACAAGGCTTCTTGTGTACGCTGCTCAGGTGTGAGATCTGTACAACCACACAATCACTAGTGGGTGAAATATCCTACTGGGCGATTACAGAAGCCAGTAAAACATCTATAGCCCTTAATGACTTGGGGAATCACTGATTTTATCCAGGTGAACTGTGTGTGAAGGATATATTAATGTATGCCGTAGAGGACAAAGAAAATTTCCTGTATAAACTGGGTTTAAATACTGTGCAAATAAAGCACAAATAAAACCTTGCCTCAATATTCATTTAAATTGGAAAGTTTAAAAACCAGACTCCCCCACTCGAAACAAAGTATTAGAGCAAAATATTTAAAAAAAAAAAAAAGTGTTACTTAAATCTCAACTCAGAACACGTTATGGCTTTAGAGGGATAGTAATACTTAAGTATTACTAATCCCTATAGCAAAGTACTACAAAAAAAAAAAAAAAAAAAACGTATTGCCCCCAGTGTCCTCTCTCAAACCTTTATGGTTTGAGAGATGAACGCTTCTAAAGTTGCCCTCTCCCTCCCCCGTAGTCAGCGTTGTAGCTGACTGCAGGGAAGAAAGTCGTACCACTTTCAGGTGGCTCTCCAGCACAGTCGGATCGAGTTCCTAAAAAAGAAAACTTTCACTGAAATGGTCTTCTACGTGTGCTTGGCTTGTGCTTGGTTTGCAAGAACACGTAGAAAACCGTTTTAGTGAAAGGTTTTTTTTTTTTTTTTTTTTTTTTATTAACATGATCGCGGCTCTACTGCAGGGCCGTCTGATGATCTATGACCGTATTTCCCTTCAGTCAGCTAGAAAGCTGACTACAGGGAAGGGGGAGGGAGAGGGCAACTTTAGGAGCGATCTCTCAAACCATAAAGGTTTGAGAGATGACACTGGGGGCAATAGGTTTTTTTTAGTAGTACTTTCCTATAGGGATTAGTAATACTTAAGTATTACTATCCCTTTAAAGGGATAGTAATACTTCATTTTAACTTTATTTTATTTTGTAGGCATTAAAAAAACATGAAGAATGATATAAGTCTTATCTCTCAAACCTTTATGGTTTAAGAGATATTCACAAACAAAGTATCCCCCCCCTGTTCAACCAGATCAGAAGGGAGATTCCCAGGTAGACTGCAGAGAGGGACAATCTTCAATTAAGATAACGGAAAAAGCTGAAAAACTTGTCAAGGGGGGAAGGGCTTTCATTGTTTTCATACAAAGAAAATTGTCCCCGTCTGTTATCTGTACTGTTATACAACCAGACTCACATCTGAGAAGAGATGGCTTACACTAGGTAAAAGGGGCGGGGAGGGGAACTTTGCTTGTGAATATCTCATAAACCATAAAGGTTTGAGAGATAAGACTTATATCATTCTTCATGTTTTTTTTAATGTCTACAAAATAAAATAAAGTTAAAACGAAGTGTTACTATCCCTTTAAGCTACCTTTGGTGCCTTCACGTGCATGAATAGCTATTAGTGGGAGCATGCTGCTTAGTGGGAGCTTGGGAAGTTGGGGGAATGGTACAAGGGAACAGTATTTGACCCCATGTCCAGATGATGCCACACAATCAGTACATTGACACGCCCATATTCCTCACATGGCCCCACCCCACATTACACGGATATGGAATAAACAGTAGAGGAGACAGTTTTACAATGTATATTAAAAGGAAAATCCTGGAAGCCATTTTGGATGGCTGACAAATTAGCATGGATGGATCACAGAGAGAGAGGATCAACAATGCAGCTCTCGTAAGCAGAACCTTCTCCTACACTTATATCTGTTTAGGTTTCACTTGATTGTAACATGTAATCCCCATTTGTACAACACAGCGGACTATGCTGGCACTATATAGATGAATATTAATCGCATGAAAAATATTTGCAAGAGTCACTATCTATCTAGTGACGAAACCATTTGAAAGACATAGTCTGGTGCATTTACACAGATGAGGCCAGTGTATTGTACCACAGGCTGGGGCCACACTGCACCCCATGTTTACACATTCACATGAATCGGCCCGTGTAGTTTGGGCAGTATACACAAAGTTTAGCGATTGAGAGAAAGCAACTGCACCAAAGAGGAAAGCCTCATGGTGCGAATTTAATGCGAGGAATTTAGTGTCCTTTATTCCAGAAACAAAGCACCATGTCTGTCAATGTGCTTCATATCCAGTACAGTATATTGAATGTGGGGGTAATCAGTTCCTCAGAATTGATTCAGAATGGCCATTAATATTTGTCTTGATTAAGGTGAGTGAGGCTGATCATTAGGTGGTATTGTTCCTTTAAAGGAAAGATTTTTTCTTCTCATTTCATTGTCAGGCACGTCTGTGGGGGTGTGGCAGGGGGTGGGGGTGTTTAGTGAAGGTTGTGTTTTTTGTGTCTCCTTCCTCTCTCCTTAATTTGCCATTGGTCACAAAGATAAAGGAAATGTGCAGAGAATAAAAGGTAACACTAGATTTTGGAAACAAAACAAAATGCAGGAGGGGGCTGGGATCACAGAGCAGGAAACGTGACCTCTGATTAGTACTCCAGGCTACGTTCACATGAGAGACCGCAGTCAGGTAGCCCCATTCCAGCCTACAGCTCATATGTGCTGCCTCCATCCCCCAGCGACAGACACATGTTCTACAACTAACACGTGCAATCTGGGGCAAATCTACAGTATTATGACATATTAATGTTTCCATGTAATTACAAGGGGCTTTTAATACCTTCATACATATTTTTCCAGTTCATTGAGAAGCATACTTCCCTTTAAATTTCAACTCTGAGTGCCAGAGGAGTACATAACGCATTGCTTTGAAAGACACTGCATACCCCTCAGTGAAAAGAAGGAAAAAGTGTGGAACAGGTTAAGTGTAAACACTGTAAATTCCAAACCTGTTGCATTCAATTATTTTTGTAAGTTAGTTTCTACATTTAGATATGTATATGCTAATTAAGACATGCAGTTACTGTGCGTTACACCTACAATATTTCCTCCACTCACTGAGGAGGGTAATACATTGCTGAGCAGTGTCAGTGAGTGGGGAGGTAATGTAGGGATAAGACAGGAAGTCAGTGCTAGGGGAGGTGGGTAATGCATTACTGAGCAGTGTCAGTGAGTGGGGGAGGTAATGTAGGGATAAGACAGGAAGTCAGTGCTAGGGGAGGTGGGTAATGCATTACTGAGCAGTGTCAGTGAGTGGGGGAGGTAATGTAGGGATAAGACAGGAAGTCAGTGCTAGGGGAGGTGGGTAATACATTGCTGAGCAGTGTCAGTGAGTGGGGGAGGTAATGTAGGGATAAGACAGGAAGTCAGTGCTAGGGGAGGTGGGTAATGCATTACTGAGCAGTGTCAGTGAGTGGGGGAGGTAATGTAGGGATAAGACAGGAAGTCAGTGCTAGGGGAGGTGGGTAATGCATTGCTGAGCAGTGTCAGTGAGTGGGGAGGTGATGTAGGGATAAGACAGGAAGTCAGTGCTAGGGGAGGTGGGTAATGTATTGCTGAGCAGTGTCAGTGAGTGGGGGAGGTAATGTAGGGATAAGACAGGAAGTCAGTGCTAGGGGAGGTGGGTAATGCATTGCTGAGTAGTGTCAGTGAGTGGGGAGGTAATGTAGGGATAAGACAGGAAGTCAGTGCTAGGGGAGGTGGGTAATGCATTGCTGAGTAGTGTCAGTGAGTGGGGAGGTAATGTAGGGATAAGACAGGAAGTCAGTGCTAGGGGAGGTAGGTAATGCATTGCTGAGCAGTGTCAGTGAGTGGGGAGATAATGTAGGCATAAGACAGGAAGTCATTGTTAGGGGAGGTGGGTAATGCATTACTAAACAGTGTCAGTGAGTGGGGAGGTAATGTAGGGATAAGACAGGAAGTCAGTGCTAAGGGAGGTGGGTAATGCATTGCTGAGCAGTGTCAGTGAGTGGGAAGGTAATGTAGGGATAAGACAGGAAGTCAGTGCTAGGGGAGGTGGGTAATGCATTACTAAACAGTGTCAGTGAGTGGGGAGGTAATGTAGGGATAAGACATGAAGTCAGTGCTAGGGGAGGAGGACAATGCACTGCCGAGCAGTGTCAGTGAGTGGGAGAGGTAATGTAGGGATAAGATAGGAAGTCAGTGCTGGGGAGGTAGGTAATGCATTACTGAGCAGTGTCAATGAGTGGGGAGGTAATGTAGGGATAAGACAGGAAGTCAGTGCTAGGAGAGGTGGGTAACTCATTGCTGAGCAGTGTCAGTCAGTGGGGAGGTAATGTAGGGATAAGACACGAAGTCAGTGCTAGGGGAGGTGGGTAATACATTGCTGAGCAGTGTCAGTGAGTGGGGAGGTAATGTAGGGATAAGACAGGAAGTCAGTGCTAGGAGAGGTGGGTAATACATTGCTGAGCAGTGTCAGTGAGTGGGGAGGTAATGTAGGGATAAGACAGGAAGTCAGTGCTAGGCGAGGTGGGTAATACATTGCTGAGCAATGTCAGTCAGTGGGGAGGTAATGTAGGGATAAGACAGGAAGTCAGTGCTAGGGGAGGTGGGTAAAACATTGCTGAGCAGTGTCAGTGAGTGGGGAGGTAATGTAGGGATAAGACAGGAAGTCAGTGCTAGGGGAGGTGGGTAATACATTGCTGAGCAGTGTCAGTGAGTGGGGAGGTAATGTAGGGATAAGACAGGAAGTCCGTGCTAGGAGAGGTGGGTAATACATTGCTGAGCAGTGTCAGTGAGTGGGGAGGTAATGTAGGGATAAGACAGGAAGTCAGTGCTAGGAGAGGTGGGTAATACATTGCTGAGCAGTGTCAGTGAGTGGGGAGGTAATGTAGGGATAAGACAGGAAGTCAGTGCTAGGAGAGGTGGGTAATACATTGCTGAGCAGTGTCAGTGAGTGGGGAGGTAATGTAGGGATAAGACAGGAAGTCAGTGCTAGGCGAGGTGGGTAATGCATTGCTGAGCAGTGTCAGTGAGTGGGGAGGTAATAGAGGGATAAGACAGGAAGTCAGTGCTAAGGGAGGTGGGTAATACATTACTGAGCAGTGTCAGTGAGTGGAGGAGGTAATGAAGGGATAAGACAAATTGCTTGCTACCGTACCTTCTATATCAATTAAAAAATAGCTTTCTAATAAAAAAGGAGTAGTACAATATTAAACATATATACATACATACACAATTTTGAAAAGCACTTTCAAGGTGAACTGTGTTTTTTGGAGATCGTATCCTTTAAACTTTGTGTGTGCTCCAGGTCTCCAATGTACTGCGAAGCTGCAGACTCACAACATGCCCTGCCCTGAGGTAGATAGGCTATTTGGAAGGTGAGATAACTGATCACACAAGGAACTTGTATTCAGACCTGGAGGGCTCACAGGTCACATTCTGAGGCTGAACACAAAATCCCAAT
Organism: Rhinophrynus dorsalis; assembly: GCA_037306005.1. NCBI lineage: Eukaryota > Metazoa > Chordata > Amphibia > Anura > Rhinophrynidae > Rhinophrynus > Rhinophrynus dorsalis. The sequence goes on from CM074723.1 coordinate 485,705,918, forward strand.
AGGCAGGAAGTGTCTGTTTCAATGCCCAACACCCAAAGCCTATGTTAACAGCAGCATAACAAATCTATGGATCCACTTGTGCATTAACCCTCTGAGTGCCAGAGGAGGCACGGAACGCATTGCAACACAATGCGTTTCGTACACCTCTGGCACTCAAAGGATTAATACTTTGAGAGAGCAGTTTGCAATATTTTGCTTTGCAATGCTCTGCACACTCCTCGTCCCTTGAGAGTTAACACTGTGTTTAATAGTTAGCATACTGGTAAACGTAGGTTTGTTCTCTAAGTCCATACTGTAAGGCCATCACCAGACAAACTTAAGAAAAATCCACATCTATGCACATTGGCACCTCCGTATCCTAAAATTCATGGTTTGTACATAATATCCATCTGATTTCAAAAGATTTTATATTTTTGTCCATCAGGACCAATACACAATATTCCGATTTTCTACACTTCTTAAACACGTTACAATTCACATTCTTTTACGACATCAGTTTACCGCAACACAGCCATGAACTCCTCTTACAAGTCCGTGTAAACAGGCATTAAAGGGTCACGCACAGCTGCCTTTACATGAATAGGAAAAAGCACATTTGTAACATTTTGGTGTTTAAGCATGTACGTGGAGCCACTTTCCATCCAATCTGAAAATATAGCTGCAGTACATCCACGGTATGGATTTATGTGAAGATCGGATGTAAATACAATAATCAGCTATAGTGGTGTTGGTGAGAATTATTAACTATAAACGGATTACTGTATTTACATCCAATCCTCACATAAATCCAGACAGTGGGTGTACTGCAGCTATACAGAGCTCTGACCACATCTTTGATTGAAGAGATTATTAACCATTTGAGTGCCAGTGAGGTACGCAACGCATTGCTTTGCAACGCGTTGCATACCACTGGCACTCAAAGGATTAAGAAAACAGGACCAGTGCCGACACCCCATCTTTACAAACACTGTCCTTAGATAAGGACCAGTATGCAAAATTAAAATGGAGATCAAAACAAACATTTCAGTCTTAAAGGGGAACTTTCACCCCGCAATAACTTAAGGCTAAATTATTGCACACCTGGCGACTAGCTGCTTAGTAGCGCTAGTCGCCAGCAATATTACCCGGTTCTTCAGATATCGGCGTTTTACAGGAGCAGGAAGCACGGACGTCTCTTCACAGTGACGTCCGTGCGCCTGCGCTGTCAGTCCCTTTTGCACCGTGTGGTGCAAAAGGGACTGACAGCGCAGGCGCACGGACGTCACTGTGACGAGACGTCCGTGCTTCCTGCTCCTGTAAAACGCCGATATCTGAAGAACCGGTTAATATTGCTGGCGACTAGCGCTACTAAGCAGCTAGTCGCCAGGTGTGCAATAAGTTAGCCTTAAGTTATTGCGGGGTGAAAGTTCCCCTTTAAAGTGATAATGTTTCATAATAAAAGCAGCTCTAATTAATCATCATAGTATTTGGACTTTGGAGAGTGTTATTTCAGTTCTGTCAGAGTTGTAGTACAAGAGTAATTCAATGATAAAGTCTCCCCCTCCCGCCCCTTTTACTGATGTAACACTGCTCAGCCAGATCAGAAGGGAGGTGCCCAGGTAGATTGCAGAGACGGACAACCTTCAATTAAGATAAGGGAAAAACCTGAAAAACTTGTCAAGGGGGGCAGGGCTTTCATTGTTCTCATAGGAAGAAGATTGTCCCCTTCTGTTATCTGTCTGGTCTATGGACTGGATTCCACATCTGAGAAGAGATGGCTTACACTAGGTAAAAGGGGCGGGAGGGGAAACTTTGCTTGTGAATATCTCTCAAACCATAAAGGTTTGAGAGCTAAGACATATCGTTCATGTTTTTTTTAATGCCTACAAAATAAAATAGATAAAAATAAGTATTACTATCCCTTTAAAGATGATCCACATATTTACAATACCATCACATTTAAAAAAAAAGCTAAAATCAGAGAGAAAAAAAATAATTTGCTATGTCCAAGGACACTATGGAGTCCATAATTAGTAGTCTCCACTTGAGTCCCACTACACAGTGCAAGTATCATAGCTAGGAAAACACTAAAGGGGGTGTTTACAATAAAGTACCATTCAAATAGGAATATATCCATTGCATCTAACAGCAACGCGCTTCACAGATTTACACAGTTCAGATGTAACATGGCATATGTAGTGTGGGTTTGTTTTGTTTTTGGAGTGGGGGGGTCTCATTGTTTATTACAGCTTGAACAGCGATTTTTTTTTTTTTTTTTTCAGATTGTAATTTATTGCTAAATATTTTGAGAGTAACTGCAGAACTCTGCTTTTCTTTATTTTCATAATTTGGGGATCTTGAAGTTTAACACTTTTCATTTTTATCTCCATTTTACTTTTCGATACGGATCCTTGTCTGTTTTATTTCAGCCAGGTTTGAAAAGAAAGGGGCATCGGCACTGATCCTAAATATTTATATTTTAGGATTTACGCTCCTAAGGGCTGTTCACACAGATAAAATTGCCTGGTTTTCAATGCTGTGCTTATCAGTAACAGAACATAATGCTGCCCATTACGCTATTCATACTGCCAGTATTTCAGCATGAATACAGACAACTTTGTTCAATGCACTCACTGGGGAAGATAGAGACGAGATGGGTAAAAAAGGTAGATTGAATTATGCTATATTGCAGCTCCATTCAAGATGCTACTAGTGTGAACATAAGTAATACATTTTCTACAAATACAGCTTAGAAATAAAGGACATCAAAAATATTACTTTTTTGTGCAAAGTCTTCACATATCAAAAGCAAGGCAACGTGGATAGAGTGGCTAATATCCATATCAGGTATTATGCCATATTCCTTTGCGATGTGTAATGAAAGATTCCAAAATTGTGCCTTGTTTTACAATTAAACAGTCTTTAAATTTAGCAGAGCATTTATATAATTAACCATTTAATAACAAGAGTCATGCAAAAGCAATACGGACATACAGGAGACCACCAGATGATAACTAATCCAAAGAATCCACCCTTGGATTTCTGCAGACAGAATAATCACACCCCCTTTAACCCTTTGAGTATCAGACGGGTATGCAAATGTGTTGCGTACCCCTCTGGCACTCAAAGGGTTAATTGGAGCTCCATGTCTTGCTATGTTCAGGCCTGTTCTGGACACGTGTATGTGAAATGGATATCCACCCTTTTCATTTAACACTGAAAGCCCTCCGGTAGTACAGCTTGTATCGCCCACTACAAACCGAAGTTTGGACTAATGTTTTTGCATGTCGTCACGCTCCAAGTTTAACCCAGTTGTTCCCCAAGAATTTTTCTGGTGGCCCCAAATATGCTAAAGTGGTGTCAATGTTCTGATGACATTACTAGCAATCAAAAGGTTACAATGTCTATGGAAAATGTAATTCCCCCCCCCATTGTGCAATTAGATTGCCACTCTTTAGATGCATAAGATACTAGTTTGTACTATTGCACTGGTAGCTATAGAACCACAAACACTGCAGCCCCCCCCCCCCCTTATCCCCCACTGCACTGGTACCATAGAACCACCCATACTGACCCCCATCCTTGTTCCACTGCACTGATAGGCATAGAACCACCCATACTGATCCCAACCCCCAACCTTGTTCCACTGCACTGGTAGACATAGAACCAACCATACTGATCCCAACCCCCAACCTTGTCCCATTGCACTGGTACCATAGAACCACCCATACTGACCTCTCCAGCCTTGTCTCACTGAACTGGTAGCCCTAGAACCACACATACTGAGCTTGTGCTTTGTCCCACTGCACTGGTAGCCATAGAACCACACATACTGACCCCCCCCCAGCTTTGTCCCACGGCACTGGTATGCATAGGACCACACATACTGACCTCCCGCCTTGTCCCAATGCACTGGTAGCCATAGAACCAACACTGATGACCATCCTCATCCCTCTGCTCAGTAGCCATAGAATTACATGCAATACGTCCCCTGCCTTGTGCTCTGGTAGCCATAGAACCACACATACTGACTCCCAGCCTTGTTCCACTGCACTGGTAGACATAGAACCAACCATACTGATCCCAACCCCCAACCTTGTCCCATTGCCCTGGTACCATAGAACCACACATACTGACCTCTCCAGCCTTGTCTCACTGCACTGGTAGCCCTAGAACCACACATACTGAACTTGTGCTTTGTCCCACTGCACTGGTAGCCATAGAACCACACATACTGACCCCCCCCCCCCGAGCTTTGTCCCCCACAGCACTGGTATGCATAGGACCACACATACTGACCTCCCACCTTGTCCCAATGCACTGGTAGCCATAGAACCAACACTGATGACCTTCCTCATCCCTCTGCTCAGTAGCCATAGAATTACATGAAATACGTCCCCTGCCTTGTGCCTCTGGTAGCCACAGAACCACACATACTGACTCCCAGACTTGTTCCACTGCACTGGTAGCCATAGAACCAACCATACTGATCCCAACCCCCAACCTTGTCCCATTGCCCTGGTACCATAGAACCACCCATACTGACCCCAAGCCTTGTCTCACTGCACTGGTAGCCCTAGAACCACACATACTGACCCCCAGCCTTGTTCCACTGCACTGGTAGCCATAGAACCACACATACTGACCCCCCCCCCCCCAGCTTTGTCCCACGGCACTGGTATGCATAGGACCACACATACTGACCTCCCACCTTGTCCCAATGCACTGGTAGCCATAGAACCAACACTGATGACCATCCTCATCCCTCTGCTCAGTAGCCATAGAATTACATGCAATACGTCCCCTGCCTTGTGCTCTGGTAGCCCTAGAACCACACATACTGACTCCCAGACTTGTTCCACTGCACTGGTAGACATAGAACCAACCATACTGATCCCAACCCCCAACCTTGTCCCATTGCCTTGGTAGCCATAGAACCACACATACTGAACTTGTGCTTTGTCCCACTGCAGCAGTAGCCATAGAACCACACATACTGACCCCCCCAGCTTTGTCCCACGGCACTGGTATGCATAGGACCACACATACTGACCTCCCGCCTTGTCCCAATGCACTGGTAGCCATAGAACCACACATACTGACCCCCCCCCCAGCTTTGTCCCACGGCACTGGTATGCATAGGACCACACATACTGACCTCCCACCTTGTCCCAATGCACTGGTAGCCATAGAACCAACACTGATGACCATCCTCATCCCTCTGCTCAGTAGCCATAGAATTACATGCAATACGTCCCCTGCCTTGTGCTCTGGTAGCCATAGAACCACACATACTGACTCCCAGCCTTGTTCCACTGCACTGGTAGACATAGAACAAACCATACTGATCCCAACCTTGTCCCATTGCCTTGGTAGCCCTAGAACCACACATACTGAACTTGTGCTTTGTCCCACTGCAGCAGAAGCCATAGAACCACACATACTGACCCCCCCCAGCTTTGTCCCACGGCAATGGTATGCATAGGACCACACATACTGACCTCCCGCCTTGTCCCAATGCACTGGTAGCCATAGAACAAACACTGATGACCTTCCTCATCCCTCTGCTCAGTAGCCATAGAATTACATGCAATACGTCCCCTGGCTTGTGCCTCTGGTAGCCATAGAACCACACATACTGACTCCCAGCCTTGTTCCACTGCACTGGTAGCCATAGAACCAACCATACTGATCCCAACCCCCAACCTTGTCCCATTGCCCTGGTACCATAGAACCACACATACTGACCTCTCCAGCCTTGTCTCACTGCACTGGTAGCCCTAGAACCACACATACTGAACTTGTGTTTTGTCCCACTGCAGCGGTAGCCATAGAACCACACATACTGACCCCCCCCAGCTTTGTCCCACGGCACTGGTATGCATAGGACCACACATACTGACCTCCCACCTTGTCCCAATGCACTGGTAGCCATAGAACCAACACTGATGACCTTCCTCATCCCTCTGCTCAGTAGCCATAGAATTACATGCAATACGTCCCCTGCCTTGTGCCTCTGGTAGCCATAGAACCACACATACTGACTCCCAGCCTTGTTCCACTGCACTGGTAGACATAGAACCAACCATACTGATCCCAACCCCCAACCTTGTCCCATTGCCCTGGTACCATAGAACCACCCATACTGACCCCAAGCCTTGTCTCACTGCACTGGTAGCCCTAGAACCACACATACTGACCCCCCCAGCCTTGTTCCACTGCACTGGTAGCCATAGAACCACACATACTGACCCCCCCCCCCAGCTTTGTCCCACGGCACTGGTATGCATAGGACCACACATACTGACCTCCCACCTTGTCCCAATGCACTGGTAGCCATAGAACCAACACTGATGACCATCCTCATCCCTCTGCTCAGTAGCCATAGAATTACATGCAATACGTCCCCTGGCTTGTGCCTCTGGTAGCCATAGAACCACACATACTGACTCCCAGCCTTGTTCCACTGCACTGGTAGACATAGAACCATCCATACTGACCTCCGTTCTCATCCCTCTGCTCAGGAAGTCATAGAACTACATACACTACGTCCCCTGCCTTGTGCCTCTACAATATTCATAAATACACAGTGGCAAAAATGTGAATATTTCAATGATCATCACAGAAAATGAAAAAAAGGACAGCTTAGCAAATCATTGCCCAAATCCCCTGATAACGAAAAGGTTTGAGTGGAGTAGGTTAGGGCTCAACAAATCCCAGGCATCAGCTTGCCATGGGGACTATAAACTGGTACCTGGTGCCCAGTAACTTGCGCTTCATATAGGGAAAAGTTTCCCTGAACAGCAGGAAAAGTTTTAACATACAATTGCTCCCATTAGCACGGGAGAGATCCTGCATAAATAATACACAGGAGAGATTTCTTGATCCTGCACGACATGCCGTAAAATAAAAATAAACTCAAATCAGGCCAAAGAACCCTCCTGATGCCCCTGATAGGCGATCAATGCGACGACCAGGAAGATGATCACCAATTCCACCCAGAGTTCTACGAATGACCAGGTTGAGAAGGAGGACCTTCAAGATCCACTCACATCATGCGGGCCATGAGTATATCCCTGCTCAACCTGGGCATTCATAGGACAACGTGTTTAAGGAGGTGGTGGTAGAGATGAAGTGTGGTATTCGCCTTTCTGGTTGCTGTTTTGATCACCTATCCTAGGCGATTAATGCAGGGGGGCGCTTGTCAGGATGGGTCCTGATGTCCCCCTACAAGGTCTGAATGTGGTGGTGGGGAGGGACACGACAATAGACTACATACTGAACATATAATCCCACCACCCCAGTCTGACCCTATGGCAGCAATATACTATCTGCCCCCCCCCCATTCTGCCAGCTTGGTTCCACAAAGCCCCACTTAAAGACTGTGTATGCACAGTGTAGTCACAGATCCCCATGTATGCAGTCTTCCCCCAGCCTTGTTCCCTTGCCTACTAGTATCCACAGATCTCTATGTACACCATATATACCCCCATACCCCAACCATGTCCCTTTGCCCACTTGTACCCACCGGTCCCCTATATAACCTGACGCTACTCCCCACCTAGTTCCACTGGTAGCCACAGAACCACACTTTACTGCGACAGTTCAGCCTTGTTCCATTGCTAGTCAAAGAAACACCCAAACACACACTGCTTCCTCAGTCTTCTTCCACTAGGCCCTGAGAAAAAAACTCTAAATTAAAAAGGTACAATGTTACACACCTCATACAATGCTCACTTCAGACACACTTACAAAAATAATGGGAGAAAGGGAGCCCTGAAAGCCACAATGGCTGCTCCCACAAAGCATATGTAAAACCACAACTTCAAGCCTCAGAAAACAGATTTACAGACACTAGCAACTGTATATAAACCAGGCTCATTTTTTAGGGGCTAGTGTTACTTTAAGTGGTTAAATCACTTATTGTTCGAGTATAACTACACTTTAAGGGAATACTAAAGTCAAAAAATATTACTTAGAGCTTATATGTATTCACATTCTATACACAGAACAACCTGAAACTTGCTTTTTAACACAAGAATATTTCCTTTTGTTTGTAATAAGATCTCTAAAGTCCTTTTATTAGGACTAGTGCCCACTTAGCCCTTTTACGGACAATAACAGATGATCACCACACAATTGTCATGGTACATTGAGGCAGCCCCTCTGCAAGACTAGATTTTAGTCTCAGAAAGGTACATTTTATGGAAGCTAGTATGATGTCCATGTATTCAATCATATAACACTGCAGTTCATTCTGAAGTGTTGGAGTTCCTTTAATAGTGTGTGAGCGAGCGCGAAGAGAAGAGCGAGGCGCGCGAGGAGTGTAGAGCGAGTGTGTGTATTTTCTCTTCCTGTAGAAGGAATCAGCCTAAAACTTCATTTTTTTGCTAGAATGAAAATGCCCAGGCAAAGGTCCAATCACAGCACATCTGCATCGGTCCTAGGTTACTTCTGGTTTGGTTTTTTAATATCCTGTAAGCTAGAGTCTAAACACAGCCCAGGAATGTAAATCTGCGATCTGTGCACCAATGCAGGGAATTAAGTCATGACCCGGTGGTTCCTTAGCAACAGCTGCTGTACACGAGTCATCAGGACAATGTACTAAACAGAAATGGAGCAATTATTGGGCAAACTAACTGCACTACAGGGTTTTTGTTTAATATATTTACCAGGAAGGGTACTCCGACTCATTTTCAAGTGTCCGGGGTCCTTGTTCTATCTACCACAGAGGGGTGAAAGGATGCGTTGACCTTGAGGACTGAAACCTACAACCCTGCGGTTTGAACAGATTCTACAACTAGTGCATTAACCCTTTGAGTGCCAGAGGAGTGCACAATGCATTGCAATGCGCTGCACACACCTCTAACACTCAAAGGGTTAACCAAGTGAGGCAGCTTCATCTACTGGAGTGCCAGAAGAACCCAATGAATTGGTTAGCGATGTGTTGATACCATCTGGCATGTGAAGGGTTAAACGAGGTCATAATCTATTCCTTATTAGAGATGTCCCTAAACTTTGCTTTACAAGGCAATGAGACCTAGCATTTAAGGGATTAAAAAATTAACCTTTTAAATACCAGGAGGGTATCCAACAAATTGCAAAATGATGCATATAGAAACACCATGTCTGCAAATCTGCCATCAATGGGTTTCTATTCTAGCACCAGAACAGTACTACCCTATGGGGATTCCGGCCCCCTGGCTCTTGGAGAACAGCCAAACATTTTAACCCCTCATCACATGACTAGCCATTATAGTATCACAAACTACCATGACGTGCCAGGACTTTCACCGATCCTTAACGCTGGGATGGTAATGGCACGTCACCCATCGTTAACAGGCTAATTTGCTTGATTTACCACACGGGCAAAGCTGTGCAAATATTGCTAGTAGTAATGCAGAGCTGCAGAAACGCTCTCTGCTAGCAAATAGGGATCTGTGAGGAGTACGTCACCTATGTGAGAAGAGTATGGGGGGGGGGGGCGCAGTGAGTGAAGTAGGAGGTTTGTGCAGTAAAGCATATACAGAGTTCTCCCCCATCTGTATGCATATACTGCCTGCACACCCCACATGCTCAGTAAGCAAGAGTACATTTTGATCAAACAAAGCAAGCTATTAAAAGGGTTAGTAATGGCATATATAAATAAAAAGTATTGTAGATATTGAAAAAATAAATCCATCGATGCCAGTCTGATCTATCAAACCTTTATAGTTTGAGAGATAACGTTTTAACCCCTTAAGGACTACGTGACGTGCTATGACTGTCACGGTCCTTATACCCTTAAGGACCAGTGACGGTCATAGCACGTCACGTACTTTTTACTTACAGCGCTGTACAGGGAGAGCTGTAAGTAAAAACAGGGCCTAAAATTGATCGCTCCAAGAACGGAGAGATCTCTCTCTCTTATAGGCCTCAAAGCAGCGCCGGTACTCGTAACAAGTCAAGTGTACCGGTGCGTCGGCAAGGATCAAAGCGGTGCTTAAGGGAAGGTAACTTCCCTGGACCGCTGGTACTTAAGGTGTTAAAGCACCACCCCCCCCCGCCTCACCTTTCACTGACGTCAACATCTAGCTGACAATATGATCTTGGTAATGGGACCGGCAGGCGGCTCTTCAGCAAAGCAGAGATAAAGCTATGTAGAAATAAATACTTAATTGGAGCGGTCTATAAAGTGTACCTGCAAACCAGGCACACTTTGTAGACCATTCCAATGAAGTATTTATTTCTACATAGTGCTATTTCGGCTCTGCTGAAGAACTGCCTCGACTCAGCCAACACTAATCTCCTGTCAACTTTACAGTGGACATAAGGGAAAGGGTTTGAAAGACTGGCATTGGTGGATTTTTTCATTATCTACAATAATACTTTTCATTTATACATGTCATTACGAACCCTTTAAGTTTAGGAGCCAGTAAATGTTGCATGTATACAAATGTATATTAAATATCCCATAACATTTAAGAGCCACAATATTTGCCCATCTCTGCCCCTAGTAGTTACAAGCCAGTAATATCTAGGATACAGGTTCTACTGTTCATTTTGGAGGGAACGCCTTCCCAAAAGGTCCCTCCCTCCCACATGACAGAGGCCCATATAAAAGTATGATTATCAGATCATCATCATTAGAGGTCAATTACAAAATAAAAATAAAAAAAAAAAAACACACACAAACTACTCAGGCTCTCCTTAACTGTAAATATTGATAAGGGAACCCTCTATTATATTAGAGTGTGACATTACTGCCCTAGAGCCTGTCTCTTATGGTCAGTGGATCTGAATAGGGAAGGTCAGGCATCCTATTGTTTATATAAGCCTATGGAAATGTAACAATGGGAAGGGTAAGATTAGCAAGTAGTAAAATTATCCAGGTCTTAACCCTCTGAATTAAGAGGGGTACGCAATGCATTGCATACCCCTCTAGCACTCAAACGGTTAAACAGTCAGGTCACCAACTAATCAATAGCTGAAGAGCCAAAGGTTATGAGCCCTGCAATAGCACATGCAAGTGCCTTTTCAAGGACTCTTAAAGAAATAGTAATGTTTCATAAATGCAGCTCTACTTAATCATCATATTATTTGGGCCATGGAGAGTTATTTCAATTCTGTCAGAGTTGTAGTTCAAGAGTAATTGAATGACAAAGTATCCCCCTCCCATCCCTTTTACTGATGTAACACTGCTCAGCCAGATCAGAAGGGAGGTGCCCAGATTGACTGCAGAGAGGGACAATCTTCAATTAAGATAAGGGAAAAACCTGAAAAACTTGTCAAGGGGGGGCGGGGCTTTCATTGTTCTCATAGAAAGAAGATTGTCCCCTTCTGTTATCTGTCTGGTCTATGGACTGGATTCCACATCTGAGAAGAGATGGCTTACACTAGGTAAAAGGGGCGGGAGGGGAAGCTTTGCTTGTGAATATCTCTCAAACCATAAAGAGATAAGACTTATATTGTTCATTTTTTTAATGCCTACAAAATAAAATAAAGATAAAACAAAGTATTACTATCCCTTTAAACACAATGAAATAAAGCAGGGCTGGGCAATGGAGACCCTTCACTTGCTGAGACAATTCCCACCATCTTTTTAGAGTCAATAGCTAGTGAGATCTGTACGATCTTGGGTTGCCAAACCCTATCTAAAGTCCGATCACCACACATTTAAACTCCAGGCTATAGTTAGAAAACTATTTAGCATCTTATATTTCACAAACATTTCAGTAAGGAAGTGTCAGACAGCTCAGTGTAATTATATGATTACAGCTCAGACTTCAGAGGGTTTCAGACCAGAGAACATCACTAAAAACCGTCACACACAAAGCTACTGGAAGGTAAAAACCCCACTTATTTGGGACATGAGCCAAAGAATCCAATCAAATTACTCAATCGAGCTGTCCATAACCATTTAATGTATGATTATAGTTGAAAGAGATGCTAATCAGATTGTACGTCTATTCTTATGAAAACTACACCTTCTCTTATACGGTTCTTTTAACAAAATCCCTAATAGCGCATTTCGGACTGGCACCAGATAAACCATAACAGGAGTCAATAAGGACAGATTCACACTGCTGACATATACAGAACGGATGTTGCTCCATTCAGGCCAACTGTGTTATTGATATGTTGTTCTGAATTCCCTACCAAACAAGTGACTAGGGGGCGCTATTGCATGGCAACCCACGTTGATAAACACACAAACTGGCTTCCATGTGGGTGCTCCATTAAATTAATTTCTGCACTGAGCCATCAGCCATGTAACGATTCTGCCCAGTGGCCCCATAAGCGTCAGTGAAAGTCTTCTCTGTCGCAGTGTGCACGGTTTTGGAAAAATCAAAGAAATTGCAGAAAAGGAAAATAAGCTGAATCAGGTAAAAGATGGCGTGTGAGCAGCCAAATCCTGCGCAATATATTTTGAGATCAGTGCAGTGTTCAAATTGCTGTGCTAGTGTCACCAATGTAAACGAGCCCATAACCATTTGAGTACAAGAGGTGTCCAACCACTGCAATGAGTTGAATACATCTCTGTCACTCAAAGGGTCTCAAACAGGTGTGCACAAAGACAGGCCCTCTGGCTCTGAAGACTACAATTCACAATGGCTGCTTATCATTGCCTTAAATTCTGTTCCCACTTTCTGCAAGAGATAAAACTGCTCGTATCAAATATAGCTCTTAAGATAAAACACATCCAAAACAGGTAAGCACTGTACTAGATGAACACAACATACAGTACAGCACAACGGCAAACACACACTAAGACAGACCAATAATCAATGTGCATCACAGTCATCCCTACCCCTGCTGTCAGGTGCTCACACACTACAGGTACTATGCCTGTACTAGCGTTAACCTTACAGGAGTTCAGCTCTTGTTTTTTTCTCCATTTACGTTGCCAGTGTTCGCTACGACAAGACAACAGCAAATAGGAATTAGCACCCGGTGAGATAAAGCCCAGGTGGGACTGCTATAACAAAGGGCTGTAAGAGTTTATAATGCTTCAACTACCACAGGTGGGATCAGTGTCAGACTCATTCCTATTGGCTGTGCAGGCAGATGTGTCATCTTAGCAGCCAATAGGAGTCATTAGCTGTTTCCCTAAAACTTACAGCACCAGCTGTGGGCAGAAACAGGACATGACATGAGGGCTGTAAATTCATTATGGTACTTCTGACAGGTGAGTGTAGCAGAAAATGAGATTAATGGTACTTTAATATTTCACTACAGCTATTTAAAGCTCTCACCAAGGCGTGACAAAGAAGTGATAACAGAGATCACTTCACCAGTTCCTATTTTATTCTATGAAGCGTATGTACTAAATATATACAAACCCAGAGATATTAGTGCATAGAATTCAATTAGTGATATCCCTGGAGAAGGCATCTCCACTATCACCTCTTTACTGCTCATGAACAGTTATAACTGATTACCAATACAAGATGCCAGTCACACAAATCCGCACCAGGAGGAAGAAAATTCCATTTAAAACGGCTCTTATCCCATTGAAAGTTAGGTCTCCAGTGCATGCAAGATGAAACCTTCAAGGGATTAAAGGCATAGTAATATTGTATTATTACTATCCCCCATATTGTACATATTTGTAAAATCATCTAATAGCCCCCAATTTCATCTCTCAAACCTTTATTGTTTGAGAGATAACCGAAGGCAAAGTTCCCCCCTCCCTCCCTGACGTCAGCGTTGTGCTGACTACAGGGATATCCGGTCTGATATTCATCATGCGGCTCTGCAGCAGAGCCACGATCGTGTTAGTGACAAAGAATTATTTCACTGAAATGGTCTTCTACATGTGCTTGCAATCCAAGCACAAACCAAGCACATGTAGAAAACAGTTTCCGTGAAATAATTCTTTGTCACTAACGCGATCGCAGCTCTGCTGTAGAGCCGCATGATGAAAGTCAGACCGGATATCCCTGCAGTCAGCACAACGCTGACGTCAGGGAAGGGGGAGGGAGGGGGGAACTTTGCCTTCAGTTAAGTTGGGGGCTATTAAATTATTTTACAAAATATGTGGGATAGTAATAATAAAGTATTACTATCCCTTTAAATGGGAAATGTGTCCCCCATAATACAGTTGGTTTGTTCCATAATTTCTCCTCTTTCTTCTTGAATATGACCAGGTTCTCATGAGCAGCTCCCTCAATTCATGTGGTAATTGTACAGTCCGTTCTCACAATGTCTGTTCCCTACTGTACAGCACTGCTGCACAAATCAGAAATAAAATCTAAACAAAATGAAAAACTACTATAGAGGTCAAATGTACAGCCGAAACCGAATGTAGTGCTGTGCACATCAGAAGACCCTTATTTTGAAGAGGTGATTTCTGTTCACAAAACTAAAGTAATCTGTCGAATGAACAGCCAGTTCCCCTCCAGATAGGAAAGTAACGTGTACCACGCAGTGCCAAGCAGAGTTCACAGCACATACTAACACTCAGCGGACAGACTGCTACAATGTGGAGATTCTGTGCATTTTACTTCACTGGAAAACTTTTACCTTAGCAAGTGGTGCTACATTGTCCAAAATGTGACACAGCAGAAGATGGCCTCAGGTACAATACCAAAATTCACACTCCACTAGTTCACGTTCTCGCCACACCCCTGTTAGTCCCTTGGTCACTAGTGCAGTGTCCAACACACTAGAAAGCTCAACACTTGTAGAACTGAGGGGGTGTGTGTGCATGCAATACATTGCCAAGGAAAGAGTAAGTAGTAGTTTGGACAGGGGAATTGCTGTTGATGGACTATACATGGATTTTGCAAAATCCTTTGATACAGTGCCTCACAACAGACTACTGATCGGTTTGGGCGGTGTAATCTGTACATGGATTGAGAACTGGTTAAATGATAGATGGCAGAGAGTTGTCAATGGAACATTTTCAGATTGGTCTAATGTTATAAGTGGCATGCCACAGGGTTCAGTCCTGGGCCCAATGTAAGGTTATGCATTTGGGCTGTAGAAACAAACTTGCTACATATACACTAAATGGGAAACAACTTGGGGAATCCTCATCAGTGAAATATTTAGAAGAACGGATAGACAATAGACTTCACAGCAGTGTGCAGAGTCACTCAGCTGCTGCAAGAGCAAATACAGTAGTAGCCTGCATAAAAAGAGGTGTAGATGCAAGGGATGTTAAAGGGATAGTAATACTTCGTTTTAACTTTATTTTGTAGGCATTAAAAAAACATGAATGATAAAAGTCTTATCTCTCAAACCTTTATGGTTTATGAGATATTCACAAGCAAAGTTTCCACTCCCGCCCCTTTTACCTAGTGTAAGCCATCTCTTCTCAGATGTGGAATGCAGTCCATAGACCAGACAGATAACAGCACGGGACACTCTTTTTCCTATGAAAACAATGAAATCCCTGCCCCCCTTGACAAGTTGTTCAGGTTTTTCCCTTATCTTAATTGAAGATTGTCCCTCTCTGCAGTCTACCTGGGCAGCTCCCTTCTGTCCTGGCTAAGAAGTGCTACATCAGTAAAAGGGGCGGGAGGGGGACACTTTGCTTGTGAATATCTCTTAAACCATAAAGGTTTGAGAGATAAGGCTTATATCATTCTTCATGTTTTTTTAATGCCTACAAAATAAAATAAAGTTAAAACGAAGTATTACTATCCCTTTAAGCATTACTAATCCCTATAGGAAAGCCCTACTAAAAACTTATTGCCCCCAGTGTCATCTCTCAAACCTTTATGGTTTGAGAGATGATCGCTTTTAAAGTTGCCCTCTCCCTCCCCCTTCGTCAGCATGCTAGCTGACTGAAGAGAAATCTGGTCATAGATCATCAGACGGCTCTGCAGCAGAGCCACGATTGCGTTAACAAAAAACTTTCATTAAAACGGTCTTCTACGTGTGCTTGCAAACCAAGCACACGTAGAAGACCATTTCAGTGAAAGTTTTCTTTTTTAGGAACGTGATCCGGCTGTGCTGGAGAGCCACCTGAAAGTCGTACGACTCTCTTCCCTGCAGTCAGCTAGAACGCTGACTACTGGGAAGGGGGAGGGAGAGGGCAACTTTAGAAGCATTTATCTCTCAAACCATAAAGGTTTGAGAGATGACACTGGGGAAATACTTTTTTTATTAGTAGTACTTTGCTATAGGGATTAGTAATATTTAAGTATTACTATCCCTTTAATATTATCCTACCAGTGTATAAGGTTACGTCTCATCTAGAATATGGAGTACAATTTTGGGTGCCAGTTCTAACACAACATTGTTGAACTGGAAAAAGGTGCAGAGAAGTGCAACAAAACTGATAAAGGGATTGGAGGATCTGAGTTATAAAGAGAGACTAGCCAAGAGAAGAGACTTCTAAAGGTTGATATGATTACCATTTACAAATACATTCAAGGTGAAAGATCTAGCCAATTAATTATTTACACAAGTCACTTTGTAAGGGTGCGTGTTGGATAAAGCATCGTACCGCAGGTCTTGAATATGTAATCAAAGGAAATAAAGAAAAAAAGGGGGGTGAGCTGAATAATATCCCCTCAACACCACTCATCTAGTTCGGATATGAGATATAAACAGCTCATAGTTAAGACCAACTCAGTACAGAACTGGTCTTCCTGACTATGAGCTGTTTATCTCTCATACATCTCATATCCAAACTAGATGAGTGGTGTTGAGGGGATATTCAGCTCACCCCCCTTTTTTCTTTTCACTTCTCTATTTCCTTTTTTTTTTGCTTAATTATTTACTCAAACAGTTGAGTTAAGAACAAGAGATCATTGATTAAGACCAGATGAAAGGTGCTTGACTAAAATAAAGGCAGGGATTCTTTACAGTAAGGGCTGTAAAAGTATGGAATTCTTTGCCTCAGGATGTACTTGCAGATAAGGCAACTGTTTTCAAAAAAGCAATTGAGATATATATCTAGCACAGAACAACATTGAGAATTACGACAGATAGCCTCACCACAGACAGAATGCTGATCCAGGGAAATATCCGACTGCCATTTCGAGCCAGGAAAGTTTTTTTTTTTTACCCATTTGAAACTAAATTGGAAATGGCTTCAGAGGGCTCTTTTGCCTTACTCTGGATCAACAGGGGTGTTTTTGGCATGGGCTGGACTTTATGGATGTATGTCTTTTTCAGCCTCATCAACTATGTTACTATAGTGGAGCAACA
Source organism: Rhinophrynus dorsalis (assembly GCA_037306005.1). NCBI lineage: Eukaryota > Metazoa > Chordata > Amphibia > Anura > Rhinophrynidae > Rhinophrynus > Rhinophrynus dorsalis. The sequence goes on from CM074723.1 coordinate 485,723,042, forward strand.
GCGCCACTGTACAATTTCAGGCCACCGAAATATTCAAGTTTGAGCTGTAATAACTTTGGAATAAAAACACCTTTTAGCAGTGGGAGTTCCCTTGTTTTACCCAGGAAGATATAAAAAAGAAAAAGTTGTACGGTTTAACATTTTAAGTATTACTATCCCTTTAAGGACAATGCCTAAGTGGCCCCAAAATATCAGAATTGAAGTGAACATGTCTCCTTGAAATAAGTAATAAAAAGCTTGATAAAGTGACTCTGTATGTGTTAGTGGCACAATGTGGCACTTAAAGGCATAGTAATACTTAAAATGTAAAAAAAATATGTTGTAGTGTTTATCCCTCTGAGTAAAACAAGGGCACTCCCACTGCTGAGAGGCGTTTCATTCAAAAGTTATTAATTTTCAAAGTTGAATTTTTTAGGTGCAATATCACAGTGGCCTGAAATTGTACAATGGCGCTGTTGCTACACCATCCTATGGAGATTTATGGTCAACTGACTAGAGCTGTCCATAGGATCGTGTAGCAACAGCGCCACTGTACAATTTCAGGCCACTGTGATATTGCACCTAAAAATTCAACTTTGAAAATTAATAACTTTTGAATGAAACACCTCTCAGCAGTGGGAGTGCCCTTGTTTTACTCAGGGGGATAAACCCTACAACATATTTTTTTACATTTTAAGTACTATCCCTTTAAAGCAAGTGCTCTGCAAACTATGAAAATTAGTTGTTACAGACAAAACTTGCTTCTCACTGTTACACAACCCCAGTGTGGGTTTTACCTAGACTCACACAAGTCCATCATATCCAAGTGTTGCCTCATAACCCAGAGACACGAGGATTATATACCTTTCCTACCAAATGAGTACGTTTTTATCAGAACTTCCTCATCTGCCTACTAATCCAGTATTAACCCTGTATGTTCTGTTTTGAAAGACCTTTATCAAATCTTCTCTTAAATTTATACATTTTTATCTGCCATAATCCCATCTTTGGGAAAGGAATTCCATAATTTAACAAACCTTACTGTGTAGATAGTGCAAGGTGGGGGTGGCCATGTGCCAATATACCCGTGTGTACTTAGTGTAAGGAAGGGGTTGGGGGAGGTGTGTGCCTGTACCTCTAGGTGTCACTAGTGCAGAGGGGGGAAGCATGTGTCAATGTACCTCTCCACGTCCATAGTGCGAGGGGTGGAAGGCGTGTATATCTGTACCTCTGTGTGTCTCTAGTGCAGTGGAGGTGTGTGTGTCAGAGTACCTCTGTGCAACTACTCGGTGGGGGGGGGGGGGCAGACACCAGCATACATCAAAGTGTAAGTAGTACGAGGGGTAATACACCAGTATACATGTGCACTAATGCACGTTATTAGTACCTCAGATTGCCACTAGTAAGGCAAGGGGAGGCGTGTGGGGGAGGGAGCCGTGCGTGCCACTAGCACGGGGGGGGGGGGGGGTTGCGCAACACTAGCGCAGGGGGGAGTGGAGGAATGTGCGCCACTAGCACAGTGTGCGTCAGTGTGTACCAACATGTGTCACTAGTGCAGGGGGAGTGATGTGTGTCAGTATACCAATGTGTATGTCAGTGTACCAACATGTGTCACTAGTGCAGGGGGAGTGATGTGTGTCAGTATACCAATGTGTATGTCAGTGTACCAACATGTGTCGCTAGTGCGGGGGTGAGGTGTGTGTCAGTGTACCAATGTGTCACTAGTGCGGGGGGGGGGGGGAGGTGTGTGTCAGTGTACCAATGTGTCACTAGTGCGGGGGGGGGGGGAGGTGTGTGTCAGTGTACCAATGTGTCACTAGTGCGGGGGGGGAGGTGTGAGGTGTGTGTCAGTGTACCAATGTGTCACTAGTGCGGGGGGGGGGGGAGGTGTGTGTCAGTGTACCAATGTGTCACTAGTGCGGGGGGGGGGGGGAGGTGTGTGTCAGTGTACCAATGTGTCACTAGTGCGGGGGGGGGGGGGGGAGGTGTGTGTCAGTGTACCAATGTGTCACTAGTGCGGGGGGGAGGTGTGAGGTGTGTGTCAGTGTACCAATGTGTCACTAGTGCGGGGGGGGGGGGAGGTGTGTGTCAGTGTACCAATGTGTCACTAGTGCGGGGGGGGGGGGAGGTGTGTGTCAGTGTACCAATGTGTCACTAGTGCGGGGGGGGGGGAGGTGTGTGTCAGTGTACCAATGTGTCACTAGTGCGGGGGGGGGGGAGGTGTGTGTCAGTGTACCAATGTGTCACTAGTGCGGGGGGGAGGTGTGAGGTGTGTGTCAGTGTACCAATGTGTCACTAGTGCGGGGGGGGGGGGAGGTGTGTGTCAGTGTACCAATGTGTCACTAGTGCGGGGGGGGGGGAGGTGTGTGTCAGTGTACCAATGTGTCACTAGTGGGGGGGGGGGAGGTGTGTGTCTGTGTACCAATGTGTCACTAGTGCGGGGGGGGGGGTGAGGTGTGTGTCAGTGTACCAATGTGTCACTAGTGCGGGGGGGGGGGGAGGTGTGTGTCAGTGTACCAATGTGTCACTAGTGGGGGGGGGGGGGAGGTGTGTGTCAGTGTACCAATGTGTCACTAGTGCGGGGGGGGGGGGGGGAGGTGTGTGTCAGTGTACCAATGTGTCACTAGTGCGGGGGGGGGGAGGTGTGTGTCAGTGTACCAATGTGTCACTAGTGCGGGGGGGGGGGGGGGGAGGTGTGTGTCAGTGTACCAATGTGTCACTAGTGCGGGGGGGGGGAGGTGTGTGTCAGTGTACCAATGTGTCACTAGTGCGGGGGGGGGGGGAGGTGTGTGTCAGTGTACCAATGTGTCACTAGTGCGGGGGAGGTGTGTGTCAGTGTACCAATGTGTCACTAGTGCGGGGGGGGGGGGTGAGGTGTGGGTCGGTGTACCAATGTGTCACTAGTGCGGGGGGGGGGGGAGGTGTGTGTCAGTGTACCAATGTGTCACTAGTGCGGGGGGGGGGTGAGGTGTGGGTCGGTGTACCAATGTGTCACTAGTGCGGGGGGGGGGAGGTGTGTGTCAGTGTACCAATGTGTCACTAGTGCGGGGGGGGGGGGGGGTGAGGTGTGTGTCAGTGTACCAACGTGTCACTAGTGCAGGGGGAAAGATGCGTGTCAGTATACCAATGTGTGCCACTAGTGCGGGGGGGAGGTGTGTGTCAGTGTACCAACATGTGCCACTAGTGCGGGGGGGGAGATGTGTGTCAGTGTACCAATGTGTCACTAGTGCGGGGGGGGGGGGGGTGTCAGTGTACCAATGTGTCACTAGTGCGGGGGGGGGAGGTGTGTGTCAGTGTACCAACGTGTCACTAGTGCAGGGGGAAAGATGCGTGTCAGTATACCAATGTGTGCCACTAGTGCGGGGGGGAGGTGTGTGTCAGTGTACCAACATGTGCCACTAGTGCGGGGGGGGGGGAGATGTGTGTCAGTGTACCAATGTGTCACTAGTGCGGGGGGGGGGTGTCAGTGTACCAATGTGTCACTAGTGCGGGGGGGGGGAGGTGTGTGTCAGTGTACCAACGTGTCACTAGTGCGGGGGGGGGGGGGTGAGGTGTGTGTCAGTGTACCAACGTGTCACTAGTGCGGGGGGGGGGGGGTGAGGTGTGTGTCAGTGTACCAACGTGTCACTAGTGCGGGGGGGGGGGAGGTGTGTGTCAGTGTACCAATGTGTCACTAGTGCGGGGGGGGGGGAGGTGTGTGTCAGTGTACCAATGTGTCACTAGTGCGGGGGGGGGGAGGTGTGTGTCAGTGTACCAATGTGTCACTAGTGCGGGGGGGGGGAGGTGTGTGTCAGTGTACCAATGTGTCACTAGTGCGGGGGGGGGGAGGTGTGTGTCAGTGTACCAATGTGTCACTAGTGCGGGGGGGGGGGGTGAGGTGTGTGTCAGTGTACCAATGTGTCACTAGTGCGGGGGGGGGTGAGGTGTGTGTCAGTGTACCAATGTGTCACTAGTGCGGGGGGGGGTGAGGTGTGTGTCAGTGTACCAATGTGTCACTAGTGCGGGGGATGTGAGTGTCAGTGCAGGGGGGAGATGTGTGTCAGTGTACCAATGTGTCACTAGTGCGGGGGGGGTGAGGTGTGTGTCAGTGTACCAATGTGTCACTAGTGCGGGGGATGTGAGTGTCAGTGCAGGGGGGAGATGTGTGTCAGTGTACCAACGTGTGTCACTAGTGCGGGGGGGGGAGGTGTGTCAGTGTACCAACATGTGCCACTAGTGCGGGGGGGGGAGGTGTGTCAGTGTACCAACATGTGCCACTAGTGCGGGGGGGGTGAGGTGTGTGTCAGTGTACCAACATGTGCCACTAGTGCGGGGGGGGGGGGGGGGGGGGGGGGAGGTGTGTCAGTGTACCAATGTGTCACTAGTACGGGGGGGGGGGGGGGGGAGGTGTGTGTCAGTGTACCAACGTGTCACTAGTACGGGGGATGTGCGTGTATCAGTGCATGGGGGAGGTGTGTGTCAGTGTACCAACGTGTGCCACTAGTGCAGGGGGAAAGATGTGTGTCAGTATACCAATGTGTGCCACTAGTGCGGGGGGGGGGGGGGAAGGTGTGTCAGTGTACCAACATGTGTCACTAGTGCGGGGGGAGAAGGTGTGTGTCAGTGTACCAATGTGTCACTAGTGCGGGGGGGGGGAGGTGTGTCAGTGTACCAATGTGTCACTAGTGCGGGGGATGTGAGTGTCAGTGCAGGGAGGAGATGTGTGTCAGTGTACCAACATGTGTCACTAGTGCAGGGGGAGAGATGTGTGTCAGTGTACCAACATGTGCCGCTAGTGCAGGGGGGGAGGTGGGTGTCACTAGTGCGGGGGATGTGCGTGTCAGTGCAGGGGGAGAGATGTGTGTCAGTGTACCAACATGTGCCACTAGTGCAGGGGAAGAGATGTGTGTCACTAGTGCAGGGGATGTGCGTGTTAGCGCATGGGGGAGATATGAGTCAGTGTACCGTGTGTCACTAGTGCAGGGGCAAGGGGGGAATGTGTGTCAGTGTACCAACGTGTCACTAGTGCAGAGGGGAGGTGTGCGTCAGTGCACCAATATGTCACTAGTGGGGGGGACGTGCGTGTGTCAGTGCGTGGGGGAGGTGTGCGTCAGTGTACCAAAATGTGCCACTAGTGCAGGGGGAAGGGAAGTCGTGCATCAGTGTACCAATGTGTCACTAGTGCTGGGAGATGTGCGTGTCACTAGTGCCAGTGTGTGTGCCAGTGTACCAACATGTGTCACTAGTGCGGGAGGGAGGTTTGTGTCACTAGCACGGGAGGTTGTCAGTGTACCAACATGTGTCACTAGTGCAAAGGGGAGGTACATGTCAGTGTATCGACATGTGTCACTACTGCTAGGGGGAGGTATGTACCAATGTGTGTCACTAGTGCGGGGGGAGATGTGTGGGTCAGTGTACCAGAGTGTCACTAGTATGGGGGGAATGATGTGCGTGTCACTAGTGCAGGGGGGAGGTGTGCATCAGTGTACCAATGTGTCACTAGTGCGACGGGGGTGTCCGTGTACCAATGTGTGTCACTAGTGTGGGGGGTGAGGTGTGTGCGCGCGTACCAATGTGTCACTAGGGGGGGGCGCGTGCCCGCGTACCAATGTGTGCCACTAGTGCGGGGAGGGGGGGTGAGGCATGTGTGTGCACGTACCAATGCGTCACTAGGGGGGGTGAGGTGTGTGCGCGCGTACCAATGTGTGTGTCACTAGTGCGGGGGGGGGGGGGGCGTGCCCGCGTACCAATGTGTGTCACTAGTGCGGGGGGGGGTCCGCGTACCAATGTGTGTCACTAGTGCGGGGGGGGGGTCCGCGTACCAATGTGTGTCACTAGTGCGGGGGGGGGGTCCGCGTACCAATGTGTGTCACTAGTGCGGGGGGGGGGTGTCCGCGTACCAATGTGTGTCACTAGTGCGGGGGGGGGGTGTCCGCGTACCAATGTGTGTCACTAGTGCGGGGGGGGGGTGTCCGCGTACCAATGTGTGTCACTAGTGGGGGGGGCGGGGGGTGTCCGCGTACCAATGTGTGTCACTAGTGGGGGGGGCGGGGGGTGTCCGCGTACCAATGTGTGTCACTAGTTGGGGGGGGGGGCGTGTGTCCGCGTACCAATGTGTGTCACTAGTGCAGCAGGGGGGGCGTGTGTCCGCGTACCAATGTGTGTCACTAGTGCAGCAGGGGGAGGCGTGTGTCCGCGTACCAATGTGTGTCACTAGTGCAGTGGGTGAGGCGTGTGTCCGTGTACCAATGTGTCACTAGTATGGGGGGGTGAGCCGTGTGTGTCCGTGTACCAATGTGTGTCACTAGTGCGGGGGGGGGGGGGGTGAGGCGTGTGTCCATGTACCAATGTGTCACTAGTGCGGGGGGGGGGGGGGGTGAGGCGTGTGTCCATGTACCAATGTGTCACTAGTGCGGGGGGGGGGGGGGGTGAGGCGTGTGTCCGTGTACCAATGTGTGTCACTAGTGCGGGGGGGGGGGGGGGGGGCGTGTGCGCGCGTACCAATGTGTGTCACTAGTGCGGGGGGGGGGGGGGGGGTGAGGTGTGTGCGCGCGTATAAATGTGTGTCACTAGTGCGGGGGGTGCGTGTACCAATGTGTGTCACTAGTGCGGGGGGGGGTGAGGCGTGTGTGTCCGTGTACCAATGTGTGTCACTAGTATGGGGGGGGGTGAGGCGTGTGTGTCCGTGTACCAATGTGTCACTAGTGTGGTGGGGGGGGGGGTGAGGCGTGTGTGTCCGTGTACCAATGTGTTTCACTAGTGTGGGGGGGTGAGGCGTGTGTCCGTGTACCAATGTGTCACTAGTGCAGGGGGTGAGGCGTGTGTGTCCGTGTACCAATGTGTGTCACTAGTGCGGGGGGTGAGGCGTGTGCGTCCGTGTACCAATGTGTCACTAGTGTGGGGGGTGAGGCGTGTGTCCGTGTACCAATGTGTCACTAGTGTGGGGGGTGAGGCGTGTGTCCGTGTACCAATGTGTGTCACTAGTGCGGGGGGAGTGTGTGTGTGTGAGTCACTGTACCAACACGGGGAGGTGCATGGTGTGTGTGTGTACCAATGTGTGTCACTGGTGCAGGACGTGGTGTGTGTGTGTACCAATGTGTGTCACTAGTGCAGGAGGCGGTGTGTGTGTGTGTACCAATGTGTGTCACTGGTGCAGGAGGTGGTGTGTGTGTACCAATGTGTGTCACTAGTGCAGGAGGTGGGTGTGTGTACCAATGTGTGTCACTAGTGCAGGAGGTGGTGTGTGTGGGTGTGTGTACCAATGTGTGTCACTAGTGCAGGAGGTGGGTGTGTGTGGGTGTGTGTACCAATGTGTGTCACTAGTGCAGGAGGCGGTGTGTGTGTGTCTGTACCAATGTGTGTCACTAGTGCAGGAGGCGGTGTGTGTGTGTCTGTACCAATGTGTGTCACTAGTGCAGGAGGCGGTGTGTTTGTGTGTGTGTACCAATGTGTGTCACTAGTGCAGGAGGCGGTGTGTGTGTGTCTGTACCAATGTGTGTCACTAGTGTAGGAGGCGGTGTGTGTGTGTGTTTGTGTACCAATGTGTGTCATTAATGCATGAGGCAGTGTGTGACCTTTAGGAGACCGGTGTGTGTATGTAGTGTACAGTGTGTGTACGTAGTTAACAGTGTGTGACCTGGAGGAGGCCGGTGTGTGTATGTAGTGTACAGCGTGTGTATGTAGTGTACAGCGTGTGTATGTAGTGTACAGCGTGTGTATGTAGTGTACAGCGTGTGTATGTAGTGTACAGCGTGTGTATGTAGTGTACAGCGTGTGTATGTAGTGTACAGCGTGTGTATGTAGTGTACAGCGTGTGTATGTAGTGTACAGCGTGTGTATGTAGTGTACAGTGTGTGTATGTAGTGTACAGTGTGTGACCTGGAGGAGGCCGGTGTGTGTATGTAGTGTACAGGGCAGTGTAGACAAGACAAGAAGATAACAGTGTCACTATCAGTATACACACTCACCCCGGGACTGGGAGCTGCTCCTCTCTGCCTCCTCCCGGGTGTGCCTCCGCTTCATTGCCCGCTGCCTCCTCCTCGTTGTCGGTTTCTCCCCCAGAGCTACTCTCCGTTGCATCCGAGTCAAATCCGCCCTGTGCTGCCCGCAGCCTGGCCGAGGAGCTGCATGCCAGTCTGTCCAGTTCAGTTTGGGGGATCCCGGGCAGCCCAGCCGCCCCCCGCTCAGACAGCAGCTCCACCAGCCCGGACAGCTGCTGCCGCACATGCCGCTCCACTTGCTTGGCCTGGATCACCTGCAGCCGCCGGCAGAGCCTCCGGGCCCGGGCACCTAGATCCTGCTGCCGGCTGGACATCCTGGCCGCCCTGATCGGACAAAAGGCCTGAGTGTCCGGCTTGTGTTCCTGCCCCGGGGATCCCAGAGGGGTCCGCACACAGCCCTGCCCCAGTCCACTCCTCGGTCCCGGGGATCCGGGTGGCAGGTCGCCCATAAGTCCCGGGGTCCCAGGCTGGTGCTCACACGGTGCCCGGCCCGGTTCGAGTCCACTTGTCCCCGGATTCCCGTTCTCCACAACGTCCGACCCAGGCGCCCGGCTCTGCGGTCCATGCGGCTCCATGCCCCGGCTCCCGGGCAGTCCCCCCTCCCGCTCTCCGTGCTGCCCCGGGCTGTGGGTCCCGCCCCGGGCGCTCTCCGGTTCTCTGTCCGCTCCTGAGTCTCCGTGTCCGGGTTGCGCTCCCTGTAGCCGGCTGTGCACCTCTCCCGGCTCCGCTCCGTGCCCCGGGCTCTCACACACCTCCCGGGTCCCTCCGTTAGTCTCAGGGGCCCCGTTCCGCCTCAGGAGCAGCACGGAACCGGCCGTGATCAGCGGCCTCCGCCTGGCCCCGGGCCGCACGCCAGCCCTGCCGGCCCCGTTCACCTCCGGGAGGGCGGCTGGAGCGGAGACCTGCGGCTTCCACACGGGCAGGAGGGGCTCGGCCGGCTCCCCGTCCTTAGCGCGGGTGACAGACGGAGAGGAAGCGGAGGACGAGGCGGTCAGCTTCAGCCTGTGGTGAGCTTCCGTGGCGGCTTCGGTCAGCGCCGGGGCCATGTCCGCCATGCAGGGGGCTCCGGGGCCGGCGGAGGGTGGTGGCAGCGGCGGGACACGCGTCACGGCTCCGGGGGCCCCGGGCTCTTCATGACCCGGCCGGGGGCTCCCAGCTCCCAATCCCCCGGGACAGCAGGTAAAAAGTTCCTCGGTTACTCTCTGCGTCTCAACGCACGATCCGCTGCGGCACCGGCCTCCTCCCTGCCCGGGTTGTGAGGGAACAAAGCTGCTTTACTCCTCCCCCCTCCTCCACCTCTGCAGGGGCGGCCATTGCGCGCACACGGGGCCCGCCGCCATCTTGTCTCGTGCCTACAACCCGCGAGGCGGCGCGCGAGGCCCTGCACGGCCACACCCAGCGCCTCAACAGGGGAAGCGATTCACACCGATAAGGGGGGGGGGGGGGGGTTGATTAGCGGGATTACCGGTTTACTTCAGGTTATCGCGTGTATGTGTGTATATACATATATGTGTAAAAGATATACACGGAACATAGACTGTTATACACGGTACTGGGCTGGAATGCGAGGTACTGAGGGGGACAGTTCCCACCCTCCTACACAGAGTGGTACGATCCAGCCTGTGAAGCAGACGTCCCCTCTTCCGATTGCGCAGCTGGCTAGTCCGGTTTTCCCGCCCTCCGTCCCCTGATGGCTAGTCCCGCCCCTGTCCTCTGATTGGCCGGTGCGCTCTCCTTTGTCCCTTTGCCTTGTTTTCTTCTCAGCTTGTTTCGTCTTCTTACACCTCGTGATGTCACGATGATCGCTGCCTCCCGCTGATAGACACACGGGACGGCCAATCAGCTTCGTACACAGGAAGAAACGCTCTCTCGTATCTCTTACCATGCTGTGCACGGCGCTTTGTAGGAGAAGGGAGAGTTGCTGGGGTGCAGGGATGTGTCTGTAGTAGAAGGGAGCGCTGCTGGGGTGCAGGGATGTGTCTGTAGTAGAAGGGAGCGCTGCTGGGGTGCAGGGATGTGTCTGTAGTAGAAGGGAGCGCTGCTGGGGTGCAGCCATGTGTCTGTAGTAGAAGGGAGCGCTGCTGGGGTGCAGCCATGTGCCTGTAGTAGAAGGGAGTGCTGCTGGGGTGCAGCCATGTGTCTGTAGTAGAAGGGAGCGCTGCTGGGGTGCAGGGACGCGTCTGTAGTAGAAGGGAGCGCTGCTGGGGTGCAGGGACGTGTCTGTAGTAGAAGGGAGAGTTGCTGGGGTGCAGGGATGTGTCTGCATTAGAAGGGAGCACTGCTGGGGTGCAGGGACGCGTCTGTAGTAGAAGGGAGCGCTGCTGGGGTGCAGGGACGTGTCTGTAGTAGAAGGGAGAGTTGCTGGGGTGCAGGGATGTGTCTGCATTAGAAGGGAGCGCTGCTGGGGTGCAGCCATGTGTCTGTAGTAGAAGGGAGCTCTTCTGGGGTGCGGGGATGTGTCTGTAGTAGAAGGGAGCGCTGCTGGGGTGCAGGGACGCGTCTGTAGTAGAAGGGAGAGTTGCTGGGGTGCAGGGACGTGTCTGTAGAAGAAGGGAGCGTTTCTGGGGTACAGGGACGTGTCTGTAGTAGAAGGGAGAGTTGCTGGGGTACAGGGACGTGTCTGTAGTAGAAGGGAGCGCTGCTGGGGTGCAGGGATGTGTCTGTATTAAAAGGGAGCACTGCTGGGGTGCAGGGACGTGTCTGTATTAAAAGGGAGCACTGCTGGGGTGCAGGGACGTGTCTGTAGTAGGAGGGAGCGCTGCTGGGGTGCAGGGATGTGTCTATAGTAGAAGGGAGCGCTGCTGGGGTGCAGCCATGTGTCTGTAGTAGGAGGGAGCGCTGCTGGGGTGCAGCCATGTGTCTGTAGTAGGAGGGAGCGCTGCTGGGGTGCAGCCTTGTGTCTGTAGTAGGAGGGAGCGCTGCTGGGGTGCAGCCATGTGTCTGTAGTAGGAGGGAGCGCTGCTGGGGTGCAGCCATGTGTCTGTAGTAGGAGGGAGCGCTGCTGGGGTGCACTAGTGGGGGGGGGATATACTCCTTGACTGGAATTAGGCTTTTTTTTGTTGTAGAAGAGCTCTCTCCTAGTGTATAAGCATCTTTTAACCCTTTCGGTGCCTGAGAGGGATGAAGTGCAGTGAATACCTCTCTGGTACACAAAGGGTTAATAAATGCAGTTTTTGTGGCAGTTTTGTCCCCAGTTGTGCAGTGTTTGTGTTCTCCACAACTGACACTCTTACCTGTGTGCACACATTACTGACACTCTTACCTGTGCGCACACGTGACTGACGCTCTTACCCGTGTGTATTTTTTTTCCATTTGAGCAGTATTTTAACAATTTGAGTACCAGACAGGTAATGCAAGGCATTGGCCACCTTTCTGGCACACAAATGGTTAAAATGAGGGGGGCACATTACATTTGCCATTAGTATTAGTTACATTTTAAAATCATAGTGACAATTGTATTCTTCAGGGGGTGCAATGCATTGTATAGCCATATGGCACTTAAAGGGGCATTACCATCACTTTGCATATTATGTATATGTACTGCAAATCAAAAAGTAGATGGGACTAGTAAAACGTGAGTAACCCTATGTCTGAAAGGCTGTTCCACATCAAAAGAAGACAAGCTGGATGTCTGTGGCAAGTATTGCCTGGAATAGACTTTGAGACCACTAAATCTGGCGTTCCAATCCTGGGTTGTGTTCATTAGTCCCTACTAATAAAATGTATACTTCTCTAGATATTTTAATGTGTTTGTACTAATAAAAGCTAAGTATTAATGACGTTACTCCAGGCAATATGTGATGTAGACATCAAACTCATCTTTTGGTGTGGAACAGCCTTTCAGACACAAGGTTACTCACATTTCACTAGTCCCATCTATTTTTTCTTCTGTTTGATATATTTAAGACCTGCAGTGTCATTTAACCCTTTTGCAATGCATTGCTTATCCCTCTGGCACTCAAAGGTTCAACTAGTGTGTTGCATACTAGCCTCAACTGTAATTGATATTACCTACTAGCAATATCGACCCGGTGTTGCCAGTGCGGTTAATGAGACAATGTCTGTTTAAAGGGGAACTTTCACACCAACAAGATTAAGTCACTATGTATAGTGTCCATAAATATTTACAAACATGAAGAATGATATAAGTCTTATCTCTCAAACCTTTATGGTTTGAGAGATATTCGCAAGCAAAGTTTCCCCTCCCGCCCCTTTTACCTAGTGTAAGCCATCTCTTCCCAGATGTGGAATGCAGTCCATAGACCAGACAGATAACAGAAAGGGACAATCTTCTTACTGTGAGAACAATGAAAGCCCTGCCCCCTTGCCAAGTTTTTCAGGTTTTTCCCTTATCTTAATTGAAGACTGTCCCTCTCTGCAGTCTACCTGGGCACCTCCCTTCTGATCTGGCTGAACAGGGTGGGGGGGGTACTTTGTTTGTGAATATCTCTCCAACCGTAAAGGTTTGAGAGAAGATTTATATCGTTCTTCATGTTTTTTTAATACCTACAAAATAAAGATAAAACGAAGTATTACTATCCCTTTAACCCGACATTAGTTCTGTGTGTGTGTGTTCTTCAAGTCACCCGTTAGTGGAGATATTTGTCCTGCAAAATCGGGCACTTCCACGTTCTGCGGGACTCCATGACGTCTCAGGACTTCCCAGCACTCCCCTTCGAAGGTGGATTTCTGTGATGTAGCGTTACCGCAAACTCCGTGTACAATGCTACTGAGGTTGTATATAGTTGTATTACGGGTTGCAACCTCAGTAGCATTGTAAACGGAGTTTGCTGTAACGCTACATCACAGAAATCCAGCTTTGAAGGGCAGTGTGAATGCGCTCCCTGGGGCAGCTGGGAAGTCCTGAGACGGTACAGGGTACAGTAGAATGCGGAAGTGCCCAATTTTGCAGGGCAAATATCTCCACTACCAGGTGACTTGAAGAACACACACACAGCACTGATGTTGGGTTAAACATTAAAACACATGGTAAAACTTTGGTTTTAGGTGATAGTTCCGCCTTAACCCCTTGGGTGCTCAATGCGTTCCGATGGTTGAAGCTTAAGCTTTTTTTTATGTTGATCTTTTACTGCCACCTAGTGTCCTGACTGTTGTCCCTATTGCAGTCTATGGGAGACTCCAGCCAATTTATCCATGGATTGTGTTGGCAATAGCTCAAACAGTTTTTTTGCTTTTATTTGGAATAACATTTGAAAGCAGCAGTTGCCAGCAGTGAATTGTTTTACTCAGTAGGAAAAGCCCTACAATTTTTTGGGGAATGTTTTTTGTTTTTTCTTCACAAAAAAAGTTCAGTGAACCTTTAACCCCTTTCCGACAGTGGACGTACATGTACGTCTTCTGTGGTTGTCACTTAGTGAGAGAGGACGTACATGTACGTCCAGGAAATTCGGACTCCTGCGCGGCTGCACTCCGTTTGGGGACTCCGGATTCATAAAAAAAAAAAATGCTAGACGGGTGTTAAGTGACGGCCGCGTCTGCACGCGGCTGTCACTAAGGGGTTAAAAAACATATAAACCCTTTTGTTAACTCCTTAATGTCAAGTGATGTGTCAGGACTGTCACTGCTATCTTTCCATAAAGGACCAGTGAAGGTCCTGACACGTCGGATATTTTTTACTCACAGCGCTCCCGTAGTAGTGGCGACTGAAACTGACTACACCAAGACCGGAGCGATCACTATATCAGTCCCCCGTTCAGCATGCTGGCACATGTGATCAGTCATGTGTGCTGGCAAGTCAAACGTCGTTATCTGGTCCTTAAAGGACCACACACCCCGGGACCGCTCGTCCTTAAGGGGTTAAAACATATTTGGGAGATGCACTTCAACCAGGGTGCTGTGGACATCCACTTAGGCTGCCCCATTTTATCTATTAAGATTTTGGCAAAAATGTGAGTTACAGTTGTCTATTTATGGAAATTGCTATACACAATGCATTTATTTTATTTGCCAGATCTAAAAATAACTGTATATTAATATATCTGAAAGCTCCTTAAAGGGATAGTAATGTTTCACAATAAAAGCAGTTCCAATTAATCTTCATAGTATTTGGTCCATGGAGAGTTATTTCAGTACTGTCAGAGTTGTAGTACAAGAGTAAATGAATGATAAAGTATCCCCCTCCCGCCCCTTTTACCTAGTGTAAGCCACCTCCCCTCAGATGTGGAATCTGGTCTCTTGACCGGACAGGTCACAGCAAGGGACAATCTTCTTACTGTGATCATAAGGAAAACCCTGCCCCCTTGACAGGTTTTCCCTTATGCTCACTGAAGATTGTCCCTCTCTGAGATCCATCCGGACAGCCTTGCTGCTCTGAGGTGAGCAGTGTTACATCAATAAAAGGGGCGGGAGGGGGATACTTTGTCATTCAATTACTCTTGTACTACAACTCTGACAGTACTGAAATAACACTCCATGGCCAAATACTATGAAGATTAATTGGAGCCGCTTTTATTGTGAAACATTACTATCCCTTTAAAATAAATTTGATGTGATGAGTAGTAGTAGATAAAGAGATGTCATAAGTAGACAGTCATTTAAAAATCCATATTTTAAAAAATATCTGGAGTAAATCTGTGGAAAACTAAAATGCTTGATTATTTAAATGGGGATTTTAAAGGGACAGTAACACTTAATATGTAAAAAAAAATGTGGTAGGGTTTATCCTCCTGAGTAAAACAAGGGTGCTTCCACTGCTAAGGTCTTATATTCAAAAGTTAATACATCTCAAACTTGAATTTTGTTTTATCACAGTGGCCTGAAATTGTACAGTGGCGCTGTTGTGACACCATCCTATGAACAGATCTGGTCAATTGGCCATAAATCTCCATAGGATGGTGTAGCAACAGAGCTACTGTAACATTTCAGGTCACTGTGATACTGCGCCTAAAACAATTCTTTGAGCTTCAATAACTTTTGAATAAAACATCTCTCAACAGTGGAGTACCCTTATTATACTTAGGCCGATAAACCCTACAATAATATATATATATATATATATATATATATATATATATATATATATATATATATATATAATTACATTAGGTTTACTATCCCTTTAAGCCCTCAAATGCTAGAGAGGTCCTCTCAATGGGTGGAGACCTCTGTATTAAAGGGATGTATATGTGTTTCTTCAGATTTATTTATTTTATTTTTTGGGTAGGGAACAGGATAATCCTATTCTATATTATTTTTTTGTTCTTGTGTTTACCTTATAATTATTTACAGTGGATTATTACCACGGTGTTCAGTAAACAGCTTACTTAACAGTATAATTTCAGTCCAATCATAATATAGGTTAGTGGTTCTCAAATGTTTTGTTGTGAAGGAACTTTAGGATTTCATGCGAGATCTCTGTAAAAACCCAAACAAGAATACCCATTAACCCTCTGGATGCTAGACAGATCTTAAACGCTGTGTGAAGCAATGCATTGATGACTGTATCAATATTAAAGGAGCAGTAAACTTTTTTATGAAAAAAATATATATTGTAGGGATTTTCATATTGAGTAAAATAAGGGTACTCCGACTGCCGAGAGATTTAAATCATTATTACAGTTTAAACCCATGTTTTTTTTACATTAGCAGTGCCCTCTAGTGGTCAAATTCTAATTACATTTCCTGTTAGATTCTAATGGAGAGAAAAGTCAGAGACATACAGTTCTCCATAGAATGTGATAGAAACTGACAGTCACTTCCTGTCGTTTAGAACGATCAGGAAGTAAACACAGTAAAGTCACTTCCTGTCGGTTAGAACGATCAGGAAGTAAACACAGTAAATTCACCTGCTGGTTATTTAAACTGCTATAATTATTGAATAAAACATCTGACAGCAGTGGGAGTGACATTGTTTTATTCAGCAGGAAATGATCTGTAAAATGTGTTTTCGTAAAAAAAAAAAAAAGTTTACTACTCCTTTAAATGTATGTGAATGCCTTTTCTGGTTTCCAGAGAGCGTTCTGTCAAGAACTGTGATTGATCTGATGCATGCTGTGACCAGTGAGTCTTAACCAGGGAGCACACGCATTTTGGTGTGCCACATAAATCTGCATAAGATGCCCTTGTTTTCTATGAAGACTTTGGCACGAATGTGAATATTTAAACTCAAATATATATTTATGGAAGTGTTTTTGTTTTTGTTATTCTGATTGTCAGACCTAAGAACAACTACTTATAGTCCTTATTTGTACCCTTCATAATGCCCTTAACAAGCAACATTACATTTTAGGGGTGCCCTGAAATATCCAGATTAAGGCCTCGATCCAAATGTTGGAGACGGCTGTTTTTTCTGACGACAGCATTTGTTCCAGCACAGTAAGCTATTCAGATGTCTGTGCTGTAAAAAAAAATACCGACAAAAAAAAAAGAGCCGTCGTGAGTTAAAGTTAAGAGGTGTTTTCATCCATTGAAAAGGATGAAAACGCTGTAAATTGCAATTCAAATGTCCGGGTTAGCCAAGAACAGACGATAAGGGACTCAAGTTATCGCATGAAAGTTAACACCTATTCTTTTTTTAACTTGAGTCCCTTATCGCCTGTTTAAACAGCCGACATAGGGTTTTTTACTTCAAGTGTCTAAGTCCTCAGTGGATGCATTGATATGGAGCCCTAAGCCTCATATCAATACATCCAAAGTATAAAAAAAAAAGTGTCAGACGTTAGTAGTATTAACCCTATGAGTGTCAGTGGGGTATAATTATCCTGCCGGCATTCATAGGGTTAACAAGACTAAGTTAAAAAAAAAAAAAATCCCATTACAAGTATCACTTACCATTAATCCTGATGTCAAGCGGAGTCCTCAGCTTCCTGGTCCTCTTCTATCCTTTTCTCTTCTATCTTGTATCTTCTTTTCTATCTTTTTTTCTTCTTCCTGTGAAAGAAAAAAAAAGTTTGAGTTGAAAGCATAGATATTTTAACCCCTTGAATGCTCAGACAGAGGTAGCCAGTTTGTGCCTCCGTTCTAGAGATGCTTTTGTTCCCAGATGGGTATTCAGCTCAAATTCTCCTCCGCCTACCACGCGCAGTCTAACGGTACAGCAGAAAGGTCTAACCGGGCTCTATAACAATTCCTCCTTTGCTATATTTCTGGCCACCATGATAATTGGGCTACCCTGTTACCTTGGGCGGAGTTTGCCTGGAATTCTGCCATGAACTCTTCATCACAGAATTCTCTATTTCTGATTAATTATGGATTTCAACCCTCTGTCCTTCCCAAGGTCTTTCAGGCACAAGAGATTTCGGCTGTTGATGAGCATTTGAGGTCGCTCCGCTCCTCTTGGGTTTGGGTACAGCATACCCTACGTGGCTCCATGCAACAGCAGAAGATGCAGGCTGATCGTAGGCGGTTACCGGCACCTACCTTCCAGGTAGGGGAGAGGGTGTGGCTGTCATCCCGAAAACCTTAACCTCTAGGTGCCTTGTAACAAGCTGGCTCCTCATTTTGTTGGTCCTTTCCGAGTGTTGCGCAGAATTAACCCTGTGGCCTGTGCTTTGGAGCTTCCTGCTTCCATGCGCATTTACAATGTGTTCCATGTGTCCTTGCTTAAACATCTGGTTTGTAACCACTTTACTAAAAGTATGGTTCGGCCTGCTCCGGTCAAGGTTGGCAATCATGAAGAATTTGTGGTACAGAGCATTCTGGACTCCAGATGGGTCAGAGGGCATCTTCAGTATTTTGATTCACTTCACTTCTGGGTCTGGTCACGCTGGGTGCCTTCAGCGGCCGCCCATGTCCTCGTGCAAAGTGGACATGCTCTCCGAGATGACGCGGTGAAGGGTCTGAGGGTTGGCGCATATCGGCTCCATGCATCACTTTCGGGAGCATGGTTGCCAGAATGATGCAGGGAAGGTTTGAAGGGGGACGCATCGCGATCCCATGCATCACTTTCAGGCACAAGGTTGCAGAATGGCGCAGGGTCCTGTCTTATACTATTGGAACTAGAGAGCTCCACCTATCTACTTCCTGGCTGCCTTTTTAAGGGTAACTGGTTCCTCTCTCAGTTACCCTTATGTTGTTGTTCAGTGCAGTCTTCATTCTTGTTGCTCCTGTATCCTGTGTATGACCTGACTTGTCTGACTATCCATTCTGGTGCTGACCTGCGGCTCTGGCTGACTACCCGCTCTGTGTATGACCCTGGTTTGTCTGACTAATCCATTCTGGTGCTGACCTGGGCCTCTGTCCAACTGTCCTCCCAGTATTGCCTTCTTCCTCTGGACATTCTATCTGGTGCAGATCTGTGGCTCTGGCTGACTACCCGCTCTGTTTATGACCCTGGCTTGTCTGACCCATTCTGGTGCTGACCTGGGGCTCTGTCCAACTATCCTCCCAGTGTTGCCTACTTCCAGTGGACATCCAATCTGGTGCAGACCTGTGGCTCTGGCTGACTACCCACTCTGTGTTTGAACCTGGCCTTGTCTGACTATCCTAGCTGGTGCTGACCAGTGGCTCTGTTAACTCTGCTTGGTGGCTCCGTTCCCTACAGACATCCATCTTGGTGCAGACATGGGGCTCTGGCCGACCCCTACTTTACTGACTGCAGGCGTGAGTCAGTAGTCTCCTTTGTTACTCTTGACGGTAGGCTGTGGGTTCCGTGCACCGTTCCTCATATCCCTTGAGACTCCAGTTGGCTCTAGCCTAGTCTCCAGCAGCTGAGGTACACCGTCGGCAGGCTCCTATTTCTGATAGAGTCCTTAGCCTCTCAGTCATCCTCTGCCCGTTTTCTCATTTGCGTTTCATTATTATTTCTAATAAAGGTGAATTAACTATACCGTCTGACTCCTTGTCTTGTTTGCGAACCGTAACAATTGATCAGGGGACATAAGGATTTTCTGGCCATAGTATTTTAAATATGGATTATTAGTAACCCTTTAAATGCCATAGGGGTATCCAACGCATTGCAGCGCAATGTGTTGGATACCTCTCTGGCACTCAAAGGGTTAATTGCTGTAAGACTCTCTTAATCAGGTAGGTGTCCCCTGGAGATCAGACAACAGACTGACTCGCTAACTGGAGGTTTATAGTTTGTTAATAAGGCCAGGTGTAACACATTGACTCGTTCAGTCTGACTCAGCAAGAGGATTAACTAGTTCAGCAGCTGAACACACCAATTATCAATCACAGTAGTGCTGAGATAAGCTGATACATACTGCTGACAGATGTATTGTACTTCCTTACAGGAAAACACCACCTGAAGAATAACCCCCACTTGTCTTAAACTGGGGAGAAAAGTCCACAAAACAAGAGTGATTAAGGAGACCACATATCCCTTTAAAGAGATAGTAATACTTTGTTTTATCTTTATTTTATTTTGTAGGCATTAAAAAAACATGAACGATATAAGTCTTATCTCTCAAACCTTCACGGTTTGAGAGAGATTCACAAGCAAAGTTCCCCTCCCGCCCCTTTTACCTAGTGTAAGCCATCTCTTCTCAGATGTGGAATCCAGTCCATAGACCAGACAGATAACAGCAGGGGACAATCTTCTTCCTATGAGAACAATGAAAGCACTGCCCCCCTTGAGAAGTTTTTCAGGTTTTTCCCTTATTTTAATTGAAGATTGTCCCTCTCTGCAGTCTACCTGGGCACCTCCCTTCTGATCTGGCTGAGCAGTGTTACATCAGTAAAAGGGGCGGGAGGGGGATACTTTGTCATTGAATTACTCTTGAACTACAACTCTGACAGAATTGAAATAACACTCTCCAAAGTCCAAATACTATGATGATTAATTAGAGCTGCTTTTATTATGAAACATTACTATCCCTTTAAATCAGAAGTGCTTATAAACAACACACACACACACTGGGGTTTTAGTGATTGCTTTGCAGTCCTGAAGAATGTGAATTCCAAGTGTCCTTGAATTAAAGGTATATGTGAGCTCCTTAAAGGGATATTAATACCTTGAAACCAATGCATCTCCGATTGATCCTACTATAAAGAGGATCATGTAATACTTTATTTCAATATGCTCCATGTTGTAGTTGAAAAGGATTTCACTGCTAAAAGATTCCCCCTCCCACCCCTTTTACCAACCTCATGCTACCTCATTCAGCTGGCCAGATGGAGCGCAGTGAGGGACAATCTTCATTGACCATAAGAAAAATCCTGCCCTCCTGTGTCAAGGTGGGGCTGTTACGGCTGGCAAGCAAGACAAAGAGTCAGACGGTATAGTTAAGATGACCTTTATTAGAAATATATAAACAGTAATGCAAGTAACACACAGAGGGCATTCAAAGAGGCACGCACCTTATCAGAAATAGCAGTCTTCCAATTGATCCACCCCACTGTCCGAGACTAGGCCTCAGCCCACTGGACCCTCATGGGAAGAGGTAACGCCCAGAGGTAGCACTGAGTCAAGACTCAGTCTGCCCTTTAAACCCCTCCTCAGGAGGTAGGTAGGAGGAGCAGCTCAGAGGGAGGAAGTAGGTAAGGGGAGACTACAGGCCTCAAACACACAAAAGAGGCCTGCAGCGTGCTGAAACCTTGCGCCCGCAGATGACGCATCTAGCACTGATGCGTCCAACCGCCTGTGAAATTACGCTTGAGTGTCATTGTAAGCATCGCCAGAAGTAGGGTTGCCACCTTTTCTTCAAAAAAATACCGGCCATGGCATTCTCTCCATAGACTTAACATCGGACAGAAGGCAATTTTTTACCGGCCTGCCAGTAAAATACCGGCTGGGTGGCAACCCTAGCCAGAAGCGGCGGCGCTACAAGGTACTGTGACAGGTGTAGGGTTTTCCTTCTACTCTATGAATGAAGATTGTCCCTCACTGCGCACTGTCCGGTCCCACGACCAGATTCCGCATCTAAGGGGAGGCGGCTTGCAGGCTGTAAAAGGGGCGGGAGGGGATCCTTTGCCATTGAATTTCTTTTAAAATACAACACGGAGCATATTAAAAATAAAGCGTTAACATGATTCTCTTTATAGGAGGCTCAATTAGAGCTGCATAGGCTTCAAGGTATTACTATCCCTTTAAAGGGATAGTAATGTTTCATAATAAAAGCAGCTCCGATTAATCATCATAGTATTTGGGCCATGGAGAGTGTTATTTCAATACTGTCAGAGTTGTAGTTCAGGAGTAATTGAATGATAAAGTATCCCCCTCCCGCCCCTTTTACTGATATAACACTGCTCACCTCAGAGCAGCAAGACTGTCCGGATGGATCACAGAGAGGGACAATCTTCAGTGATCATACGGAAAAACCTGTCGGGGGGGTAGATAATAATCCGTCCTCTTCCTGCCGCCTGCTAGCCTGTGCCTTCTGCTGGACGGAGTATTATCTGCAGCACATGGAGGCGCTCCAGCTGCCTCCGTGTGCTTAACAAACGGGTTCAGAACCAGGGGAAGGACACAAACATTTCAGAGATGTGAAGACGGCAAAAAAATAAAAGAATACACTTATCTGCAGCATGCACCCATTGGCTATGCGACGTGACAATCTCGTGCTGTCATGCAGTGCGAGATTGTCACGTCGTGCTGTTTAGCAATACGACCTGATGGGAGAGTTGAATGGTCACACACTCTTCTTAGTGCGACCATTGAAAAGGATACCGCTGTTTATCAATGCGACCTGCTGAAAGACATGAATGCTTGCAATCTCTTCTGCATGCGACCATTCAAAAGGATACTGTTTTTAACAAACTTTAATATTGTAGATATTACAAAAATAAATGAATTGATGTAAGTTCGGTCTCTCAAACATGCATAGTTTGAGATATTCGGATCTGAAGTTTCCCCCTCCCTCCCCTTTCACAAACGTCAGTGCTCTAGCTGACAGCTGGAGATCCTGGGACCGGCCGGCGGCTCTTCAGCAGAGCCAGAATACCGCAAAAGAAATACCGTACAATCTCAGGTATAATACGCACATTTTTACCCCATTTCACCTTATGTGAAGTGGAGGGTGCGTATTATACACAAGTAAAAAAATAAAATACCCCTGCTTTAATATCCCTACTTGTCTGCCCCTGAAATCCAGCAACCCCCATCTGGAGGCAGCGGGCAGCATCCCTGTGCTCACCACCCACTTCCTCTGTGCAGCAATATTGCAAAAAACATTAAAAGCCCACCTTAAAGGAGCAGTAATCTTTTTTTTTATTAAAACACATATTTTATAGAGCATTTCCTTCTGAATAAAACCAGGTCACTCCCATCGCTGTCAGATGTATTATCCAAAATTTATAGCAGTTTAAATAATCAGGAAGTGAATTTACTGTGTTTACTTCCTGATAGTTCTAACTGACAGGAAGTGAATTTACTGTGTGTTTACTTCCTGGTAATTCTAACTGACAGGAAGTGAATTTACTGTGTTTACTTCCTGATAGTTCTAACTGACAGGAAGTGAATTTACTGTGTTTACTTCCTGATAGTTCTGACAGGAAGTGACAGGCAGTTTCTATCACATTCTATGGAGAACTGTATATCACTGACTTTTCTGACTTTCCTCTCCATTAGAATCTAACAGGAAATCTAATTAGAATTTGACCACTAGAGGGCACTGCTAATGTAAAAAAACATGGGTTTAAACTGTAATAACTCTGGGCAGTGGGAGTACCCTTATTTTACTCAATAGGAAAATCCCTACAATATATATTTTTCATAAAAAAAGTTTACTGCTCCTTTAATAACCAGGATTCCCCCTCTGTATTACAGGCAGCCATGAAACAGGGGCAGCGGGCAGCATTCTTGCACTAGCCGCCTGCTTCTTCCTCTCCCGGAACTCCTCTGAGCAGCCCTGTCAGGACCTACCATACATTCAATGCGCGCCCGCTGCCTCCAGATGGGGGTTGCTGGACTTCAGGGGGCTTCTAATTGCAAGCAAGTAGGGGGTGCGTATTATACATATGAACTACCATTTTAGCAAAACTCTTGGGTATAATTTGCACCTGCGTATTATACACAGGAGCGTATTATACCTGAGATTTTATGGCACTTAATTGGAACGGTCTACAAAGAATGCCCGGTTTGCAAGCATACTTTGTGGACCGTTCCAATAAAGTATTTTTTTTTTAGATAGTGCTATTTGAGCTCTGCTGAAGAGCCGCCGTCTGGTCACATGACCAGAATTTCATGCTGTCAGCTATACTGCAGACGTCTGTGACAGGGGAGGGAGGGCGGACTTTAGAGGTGTATATCTCTTAGACTATACATGTTTGAGAGACCGGACTTGCATCAATTCATTTATTTTTCTAAATTTCTACAATATTAAAGTTTATTAAAAGCAGCCATTACTATCCCTTGAAGTCTGTGTGTCATCTCCCCCCTGGGGAAGAAGAGAGGATGTGCTCACACTTCAGCACCACCACAAACCCTTTCAGTACCTTACAGATATGCATACCCCGTGGCACTGGCACTGGGAAGCCCCTTGTTTTACTCAGGGGGATAAACCCAAAAACATATATTTTTTTACATTTTAAGTATTGCTATCCCTCAGCCAGCCAATGAGGACCATATAGCAAATACATTTCATTGGCTGGCTGGACTGGTGCATACGAGGCAGCTGGGATGGTGCAGGTATGCTGGCGCTGCAAGTGAGACCCGCGGCTGAGGCTCCCGCCGGCGCTGACCATCTTTCTGAGGCTGACACAGAGTAAGAGTACCCACTGGGAAGCCTCAGAAAGATGGTCAGCGCTGGCGCAAGCCTCAGCCGTGGGCCTAGGGTGACCACATGTCCCGGAATGGCAGAATGTAAATGTGGTTACCCTAACATACACACACACACAATGTACACATAACACAGAAATACAAAACACGTAAACAACACACACAATATGCACGTAATGCACAACGCAAAATGCAATACACAAAACGTTATACATAAACCCTATATGCAAAATTCAGTGTGCAAGACGTACAGTAAAGCACAAAACGCTGCACTCAAAACACTCTATCATCTACATAAAAAGCTATACACAAAATGCTAAATGCGATACGTAAAGTGCAAAATGCTGTACACAGTATGCAAGACACCGCGCACTCTCACACGTTTATGGTCACTTATGGAGAGTTATGTAATGCAGTGCTCTGAGATGGATTGCACACATTTTTGGAGTTGAAAGGGTTAAGCACTGAAAATTCAACAATCCAGTCATTAAGAACATTGTCTCCTTTCTGGATTTACCTGGATGTCAGAGGCAAAATAGTCCTACACGTAAATCCACTTTTAATTTTTTAACCCTATTAGTGCCAGACACGTTTCCAGTGCATTTGGTTGCCATGCGATGGATAACACACATAATGTCTACTCCTGTTTAGGATGTCCTCTGTAGTGTCTGTCTTCATAACACACATCTTTTATACATCACTCTATGTCTATTCACTCATACATACAACTGCGTGGGACGGTTTATTTATTTACTAGTTGAAGAGACCGTTACACGGGCCACAGTGCCACTGCCACCCGGTCGCGAGGCAGTCATGCGCAGTAGAGACTGCCCGCACCGCGGCTGATACAGAGCTGGACGCTCCGAAGGAGCGTCCAGCTCTGTATCAGCCGCGGTGCGGGCAGTCTCTACTGCGCATGACTGCAGCACGTGCAGCAGTCTCTATTGCGCATGACTTTGTCGTTACATACGTTTTAGCAAATTACTATATAGGGTTAACCACACAGGTAAAGCCGTGCCAACGCTGCTCGTATGTAGTGAAAATGATTGCAGGGTTTATTGTGCTGAGTAAAGCAAGACTTCTCCAACTGCTAATTCATGTTTTATTCAAGTTATTGCAACACAAACATGATTATTTATTTTTTTTTGGGGTGTGGTGATGTTTTGGGTGGCGTGGTGCTTCCGTGGTGTGACATTTATTGTGGCACTGATGGTACAGCATTATGGTCTGTAAAACTGGCATTGATTATACTTGCAACTAATGATCGTGTCTCTGTTTGACAGCTCGTTAACATAAACTAGTTTCTCCCTGGTGCCTGTTTTGTCAGAGACGGAGAAGAGTGTGTTTGAAATCTCCAGTAATAGTCCAGGAATCCTCCGTTACACACACACATACCAACAAAATCAAGCAATGCATTGGGCACCTCTCTGTCACTCAAAGGGTTAAAATGAAGTAGGTTGATATAACGCTAAGTGTTGTGCACTCACTGCTAGCGTATGTTACATGATACATCCCTAAAATATAATCCTAGGGGGCCGGAGCCAGGGCCGGATTTGCCATTAGGCAAAGTAGGCACCTGCCTACAGGCGCACGCCACCGAGGGGCGCCTGCCATTGGGATTTTTTTTTTTTTTTTAATTAAAAAAAAGAAAAAGTAGCCACCTCGCTGGCGCTGCCCCCCCCGTTCCCAATTTCCTACCTCCTTGGCGGCAGGACATGTCTGTGCCTCCTTGGCACAGTCCTGTAGGTGGTGAGCTCCCTCATCGCATCTTTAGGAATGCAGAGCGCTGGGAGATGACATCATCTCCCAGCGCTCTGCATTCCTGAATAGGAGACCGCGCAGGAGCTCCATCAGCTACAGGACTGTGCCAAAGGAGGCACAGATGACAGATCTCCTACCAGGGAGGTAGGAAACGGACCATGTCAGGGCAACATGGAGATGGTGGGGTCAAGTTGGAGCCGAAGGGGGGCAATGTGAGGGCAACATGGAGATGGTGGGGGCAAGTTGGAGCTGAAGGGGGGCAATGTGAGGGCAACATGGAGATGGTGGGGGCAATGTGGAGCTAATGGGGGGCAAGTTGGAGCCTATGGAGGTCAATATGGAGATGGTGGGGGCAATGTGGAGCTGATGGGGGGCAAGTTGGAGCTGATGGGGTTGGGGGGCAATGTGAGGGGATATGGAGATGATGGGGCAATTTTGAGATGATGGGGGCAAAGTGAGGGGAAATATGGAGATGATGGGGGGAAGTTGGAGCTGATGGGGGCAATATGGAGATGATGGGGCAATGTGAGGGGCAATATGGAGATGGTGGGGGCAAGTTGGAGCCGAAGGGGGGCAATGTGAGGGCAACATAGAGATGGTGGGGGCAATGTGGAGCTAATGGGGGGCAAGTTGGAGCCTATGGAGGTCAATATGGAGATGGTGGGGGCAATGTGGAGCTGATGGGGGGGCAAGTTGGAGCTGATGGGGTTGGGGGGCAATGTGAGGGGATATGGAGATGATGGGGCAATGTGAGGGGCAATTTTGAGATGATGGGGGCAAAGTGAGGGGAAATATGGAGATGATGGGGGAAAGTTGGAGCTGATGTAGGCAATATGGAGATGATGGGACAATGTGAGGGGCAATATGGAGATGATGGGGGCAAGTTGGAGCTGATGGAGGGGAAGGTGAGGGGCAGTATGGAGCTGATGGGGTGCCATATGGAGCTGATGAGCATTGTGGAGGTATCCAGTGGAGTTGGCAAATGGGGGGGCGCTTCACAGTTCTGTGCCTACAGACTCCTGAGATGTAAATCCGGCCCTGGGCGGAGCAAACTCCCTAGGAAGATAGACATCTTCTGCTCAGCTCTGGAGCCCAGACACTGATTATTAAGGATAATGTTGCTTATCCTTGCTGAGTACTGGAGTTAGGCTGGCTTGAGGCCTAACCACATGGCTTCGTATTTTAATGTTATTATTTAACCTTTCAGTAGCGTTCACTCCTTCCCAATTCACCCCTTAACATCCAGAATAGATTTACTCCTAATCTGATAACCTATCTGTATTCCTGCACTGCTAAACACATAGGAAACACTAACAGTTGGTAGATAGGAATCTGAATATTAAAACTGCATTCGTTCTCTTATTTACCGGTAGGGGAAAAAATTCTGATCATCATCTGACCTAAAATTCGGTAGGTCAGAGGCGCCCCACATACCGGTCACTCACACTAACAGGTAGGGTTGCCACCCAGTCGGTATTTTACCAGCAGGCCGGTAAAAAATTGTCTTCTGTCCAATGTTAAGTCTATGGAGGGAATGCCATGGCCGGTATTTTTTTGAAGAAAAGGTGGCAAGCCTAGTAACAGGTCTCTACCCTGTGAAAAGTTGGTAGAAATCAGGGAAGAAATATCAGTGATCACCTGTGTTTTTCCCTATGTATGGCTATGTGTTGAGGTAGCACCTAAGGAGACTTTTCATTGCGTATTGAAAATTGTAATGTGAGCTGAGATTTTACAAAAATATTCTTGAAGAACAGCAAAAATAAAGGGGATATTTTTTCCTTCATGTGATAATGTATATTTGATGGTGCAGTTCCATTTTTCAATAGTATTAGTAGGAGTCTGCATGGTTTTATGAAGAATAGTTCATGTCAGACTAATTTTCTTGCATTTTACGAAAGGGTAAGTACTAATCTGGAGAAGGGAATTGCTGTTGGTACAGTGCCTCACAACAGGTTACTGCATAAATTAAAAGGCTTCAGTTTGGGCGGTGTTATCTGTACATGGATTGAGAACTGGTTAAATGATAGATGGCTGAGAGTTGTTGTAAATGGAACCTTTTCAGCTTGGTCTAAAGTTATAAGTGGGGTGCCGCAGGGTTCAGTCCTGGGCCCAATGCTTTTTAATTTGTTTACTAATGATCTAGAAGTGGGAATTGAAAGTAGTGTCTAAATCTTTGCTGATGACACTAAGCTATGTAAGGAAATACGTACAGAGCTGGATATTTTTTCCTTACAGAAGGAATTAGATAAACTGAGTGAATGGGCAGAAAAGTGGCAGATGACATTTAATGTACATAAATGTAAGGTTATGCATTTGGGCTGTAGAAACAAACTTGCTACATATACACTAAATGGGAAACAATTTGGGGAATCCTCATTAGAGAAAGATTTAGGAGAACTGATAGATGATAGACTTCACAGCAGTGTGCAGTCACTGTAGATGCAAGGGATGCTAATATTATCCTACCTCTATTTAAAGCCTTAGTTAGGCCTAATCTAGAAAATGGAGTCCAGTTTTGAACACCAGTTATTAAAAAAACACATTATTGAACTGGAAAAAGTGCAGAGACGTGCAATAAAACTGATAAAGGGATTGGTGGATCTGAGTTATAAAGAGAGACTAGCCAAACTGGGTTTGTTTACATTAGAGAAGCATACCTCCCAACATTTTAAATTGCCAAAGAGGGACGCTTGTGTTTTAGGGGGTATTGCTGGGGGGTGCAGCTGGTGGGCGGGCATTACTGAGAATTTTTAGGCTATTTCATGACCAATTCGCACTTCCTTGTGTAACCTAATAAATTACTTATAACAAGATTAAAGTATTTTATTTACACAGACTCCTTCGTAAACACTTATACTGAAGTTTAAACTAACATTAATGTGAGTTTTATTGCTGTGGACCAATATTATACACTTAAATAAACACACTACACAGTCTGATCTCCTAAAAAGAGGGACATCAGGGTGGGAAAGAGGGACAGAGGGATTTGGGTCTAAAAGAGGGCTGTCCCTCCTAAAGAGGGACACTTGAGTGGTATGGAGAAGAGACATCTAAGGGGTGATAGGATTACTATTTAGACATATATTCAAGGTCAATACAAATAACTATCCAATTAATTATTTTTGCAAAGAATTGAGCTAAGAATGAGAGGTCATCCATTAAGACTAAAGGAAAGGCGCTTTCGACTAAAACAAAGGCAGGGGTGTTTTTACAGTAAGAGCAGTAAAGCTATGGGATTCTTTGTCTTGGGGTACTGTGCTTGCAGATATTGTAACTGGTTTCAAAAAAGCAATGGATACTTATCTAGCACAGAACAATATTGAGAATTATGTCAATTGGCTTCAAGGCACATAGGATGTTGATCCAGTAAACTGTGTGACTGACATTGGAGTCAGGAAGGAATTTATTACCCACTTGGGGCTTAATTGGAAATGGCCTCATTGGGGTATATTTGCCTTCATCTGGATCAACAGGGGTGATTTGGCATGGGCTGGACTTGATGCACACAGGGATATTTTTCATCCTCATCAATATGAAGTATACGTTTGAGCTGAAAGGAAGATTGTCCCTGCTCAGATGCTTTAGTCTGGTCATCAGTCAAGTTGGAACAGAGGTGAGCCTTCCCCTGACCCTCAAGAATTCAGCAAGAAGTTGGCAGGAGGCCTGTTAAGTATTATTATTGTAACCCTTTGAGTGGCACAGAGGTATGTACTGGATACTTCTCTGGAACTAAAAGGGTTAAACTTTATAAGGTACACTTCTGTTTCTCAGGGTAATATGCCCTTTAGAATGAGCCTTTTTAAAACATAGTTAAAAAATATAAATTTAAAGAGCAGCTCTCACCAGTACAGTGTCTTATCAAGAGGTCTGTTCTCCTGGGAGAAGATCCAGTGGTGAACCTTGGTGGACCAATGGGGAAGTAGAATGGAGATCTGGAAAGAGACCTCCAGACAAGACTGAACAGAGAGACTGGGCTCCCAGTTCAGTCTCATTAGGTTGCTTGTGAAGCTCCAGTGGACCATAGTGAGATGTTTCCAAGCCTGACACAAGGAGTCTATAGCGTGCAGATTGCTAAGTCTGAGCCTGTGAGTCTCACATTCCCAGCCAAGGGTGTAACTACAGGGGACACACTTGTGCCAGGGCACAGTACCCGAGGGGACCCTGTCTGTCCCAGAGTTCTACTTAAGTAGTCTGTGAAAATATATTTGTATTATGGGGCCCAAAAATTTTTTGCACAGGGACCATCCTGTAATGGAAACCTTAGACACAGCGCTGTCCTGGGCCGTCGTGCTGGGTCTCTCTCTCTCCAAAGGTTGGCTACAAGATGGGTAGCGGTCCATTAGCTGGAACAAGCAATCTGGAATACTGGAACGTAGCTCTCCTGAATGGGGATCAAAGGGGACCCTTTAAACCATTTAGGAATAAAGCACAGGGCACTGTCCTAGTCCAAAACAACTAACACTTTATTTCTCAAACAGGGGATACTTTTATACAAAACTGTAATACAATGATACAATAGGAATATGCATAACTTATACAACGGGACAGTGGGGTGGGTGGTGACATGACACAGTGGGCACAATAGTGTAGCTGCATATCACATACTGCATACAATGGCAGGGTAAACATGAACACAAAAGGGCTCTTTCACAGTATAGTATTTTACATGATTTAATCTTGCCGCTCTGAATCCTATCCAATAGGAATTGGAGCAACATGATACAGTGGCAATTCCTGGCCGAGTACGTCACACTGGTGTCCCGGCCTATGGGAAAGGGAGTAACACCAGGTGCCTGGACAGGGGCAGCCAATCCGCGGGACGCCTACCCATCCCCTGCAAAACCTATGCCAACATTTTACATACGTTATGCGGGCAACCAATCAGCGGCTTGCCTCCTTTTCAAAGGAAAGGCCGCCTTTTTCCTTTATTGTGACCGCAAGTTCCGTCCTCTGTTAAAAGTCAGTGTAACGGACCCCCGGGCCGTTACATGGAGGCCTTGTCAGGCCTCCCAAGAAACTCCCTGAAGAACTGACTTGCACGTTAAAAAGACTGGGTTTCACAAAGATAACAGAGACTGAACTCCATGGTTACAGAGCCCATAGACTTTGCCTGTGAAAGTAGGCAGGCTGCTGATTGGCCACCACCCGTGTAATGTATGCAAGGTTTTGGCATAGGGTTTGCAGGGGACAAGTAGGCGGCCTGGGGATTGGTCGCCCCTGTCCAGTCATCTGGTGACTCACTAAGCCAGGATTGGTCTTTGCATTTTGTCTCTCTGAATCCTATTGGTCAGGATTCAGAGTGACAAGATTAAATTATGTAGAACTAGTTGAACAGCCCGTTACACGGGCCACAGTGCCTCTGGCAGCCGGTCACGGGGCAGTCACGCACGGCAGAGACTGCCCGCGCCACTGCTGATACAGTGCTTGATGCTCCTTCGGAGCGCCCAGATCTGTATCAGCCACGGCGCGGGCAGTCTGTACTGCGCATGACTGCCGCACGCGCAGCAGTGTCTACTGCGCATGTCGGGTGTTACACACAACTTAGCGAATTATTATATAGGATAGGATGCCTGTCTTTGTGTACAGCCCCATTGTGCCTTTTTCTACTGTTTATGTTCCATTGTTTAGATGTGTATTGCAGCCAGACACTATTGATTCCCCCCAGTATGTCTTTGTACTACCCCCATTGGGTATTGTATGAACAACTGTATAAAAGAGCTGATTTTTGACTCAATAAATGAGAAGTCGTTTTGGACTTGAAGCCGTGTCCTGTCCTTATTCTGAATGGTTTAAAGAGACCCCTCTGTCCCCCATTCAGGCCTCTGATGTTCCAGGGTTCCAGTGGGCGATTCCCTGTGTTCCAGCCTTGTTTCCAGTGACTGTTTCCAGCCTATTATCCAGCTACAGAGCCCAGCCAGCTTTCCAGCCTACATCCTAACAGGAGGGATTCCAGCTCTTTCTGGTGAATTTACCAGACTACCCACTTGTAGCTGACCTCAGGAGGGAGAAACCCAGCATGACGGCCCTGGACAGTCCTCGGGTTACTGTTACAGTCTCTTTGACAATTTTTGTTCCAGACCTGAAAAGGCCTCCTTGTAACGACCTAGTGCCCGTTACACATCCAATGACTAATTACCACAGCTCCCAACTTGTGTTCTAATCGGCTGCTGCCCATGGGTATCCACCCGGCAACTCTTCCATACTACTGCCAGGAGAGGTTTTGGGCCTGCACAGCTCAGCCCTGGGCTGCTTACTAAGTCCTCCTGTTGGACCCAACCTGCCAGTCTTAACCTTTTAACCCCTTAACGTCACATGATGTGTCAGGACCTTCACACTGGTCCTGACACTTCATGGAATTCTGGGATGGCAGCGCAGCTGCACACTGTTCTGCCATCCCATAATTCATTGTGGGGGTAAAGTGCCATGGTCTTTAACACTTCGAGTTCCAGAGGGGTACCCCTCTGGCACGCAAAGAGTTAACAGCTGCCCACCTCCTGATCGGGTGTTCATTAGGGGTTTAAGGAACAGAGGACTGTGCAACAGTTTATCAATTTACCATTTCACTTACAACTCTGGCCATCATTTAACCCCATGGATGTTAGAGAGAGATCTACAACACATTGTGTTTGGTATTTCTGTCGCATCCACAGGGTTAAACTCTTTCTTTGTGCTTCTCTATATAGACTAAAGGTATTTTCTGTGCCAGACAACATGGGATGGGGGTGGGGTCATGTGGGAGAGCATGGGTGGGGCTAAGCACACCTAGGATGCCTTGCCTAGGGTCTACTGAGGTTCAAATCCATCTAGGGCCACATTAAAGGCCTAATGGGCATGAAGCTGAAAGAAGTCATGAGTCCTTCAAGTCCAGCCCATGCCAAATCACCCGTTGATCCAGCAAAAAAACCCAGAAACATTGAAGCCATTTCCAGTTAATTCCTTCCTGACTTTGAATGGCTATCAGATATTTCCCTGGATAAACATCCTGTCTGCTTTGATGCCAACTGTCACAATTCTCAATAGTGTTCTGTGCTAGATAGGTATCCATGACTTTTTGAAAGCAGTTACAGTATATGCAAGCACAGCATCATGAGGCAAAGAATTCCATAACTTTACTACCCTTACTGTAAAAAATCCCTGCCTTTTTTAGTCTAAAGAGCCTTTCCTCTTGTTATTAGCTCATCCCTTTGAATACATAGTTCCTTGGAGAGCCCCAATCAAGCCTCTTCTTATTTATGTGCAAATCACATAATTGAACACTCCCACCACCCCAGTACTTAGTGGATCTACGGAGGTTTGGGACAAAACAGTTCCCAGGTATGGGTGTTAAGTGATATAGTTATGGTCAAATAATGTCCCTCTGTGGCAGGGGAGGGCTGGCCTGGGGGGCAGAGGGGCAATTGCTCCCTGGGCTGGTCACATGTCTGGGCCAGTGGGCCACTGCCTCACTCAGTTTTCCAGTTGCTGCTGTAAATGGAGCTACACTAGTGATACCACAGAGCTTATAACTGAAATGGAACTACACTAGTGATACCACAGAGCTTACAACTGAAATGGAACTACACTAGTGATACCACAGAGCTTATAACTGAAATGGAACTACACTAGTGATACCACAGAGCTTACAACTGAAATGGAACTACACTAGTGATACCACAGAGCTTATAACTGAAATGGAACTACACTAGTGATACCACAGAGCTTACAACTGAAATGGAACTACACTAGTGATACCACAGAGCTTACAACTGTAATGGAACTACACTAGTGATACCACAGAGCTTACAACTGAAATGGAACTACACTAGTGATACCACAGAGCTTACAATTGAAATGTATCTACACTAGTGATACCACAGAGCTTACAATTGAAATGGAACTACACTAGTGATACCACAGAGCTTATAACTGAAATGGAACTACACTAGTGATACCACAGAGCTTATAACTGAAATGGAACTACACTAGTGATACCACAGAGCTTATAACTGAAATGGAACTACACTAGTGATACCACAGAGCTTATAACTGAAATGGAACTACACTAGTGATACCACAGAGCTTATAACTGAAATGGAACTACACTAGTGATACCACAGAGCTTATAACTGAAATGGAACTACACTAGTGATACCACAGAGCTTATAACTGAAATGGATCTACACTAGTGATACCACAGAGCTTACAACTGAAATGGAACTACACTAGTGATACCACAGAGCTTACAATTGAAATGGAATTACATAAATGATACCACAGAGCTACAATCCAAATAGAGGTACACAAACAGCATAACCCATTTCCCTTGTAAGCTCTATGGTATCAATCATGTTGTTGTACTTTAATTGTAAGCTCTATGGTATCACTAGAGTAGCCACATTTCAACTGTAAGCTATGTGGTCTTGTTTACCTTACTTAAAGGGATAGTAATACTTTGTTTTAACTTTATTTTATTTTGTAGGCATTAAAAAAAACATGAAGAATGATATAAGTCTTATCTCTCAAACCTTTATGGTTTAAGCAATATTCACAAACAAAGTATCCCCCCCCCCCCCCGTTCAGCCAGATCAGAAGGGAGGTGCCCAGGTAGACTGCAGAGAGGGACAATCTTCAATTAAGATAAGGGAAAAAGCTGAAAAAGTTGTCTAGTGGGGCAGGGCTTTCATTGTTCTCATAGGAAGAAGATTGTCCCATGCTGTTATCTGTCTGGTCTATGGACTGGATTCCACATCTGAGAAGAGATGACTTACACTAGGTAAAAGGGGCGGGAGGGGAAACTTTACTTGTGAATATCTCTCAAACCATAACGGTTTGAGAGATGAGACTTATATCGTTCTTCATGTTTTTTTAATGCCTACAAAATAAAATAAAGTTAAAACGAAGTATTACTATCCCTTTAACAGCATTAATACCAATATTAAAAGTAACTAAAGGGGATGGGCTGGGACACTGGGCAGGAGCGACTGAAGAAATGGGCCAGTAGATTATATTTGCCCCCCAGGCCACAAGTTGTCAGCCCTCCCCTGCTCTGAGGATCACTCACGTCTGATGAGAATGAGGCCTATTGTTATGAATGGGCGTGGTGCTTAGACTCAGTCAGC
The DNA here is from genome assembly GCA_037306005.1 of Rhinophrynus dorsalis. Taxonomy (NCBI): domain Eukaryota; kingdom Metazoa; phylum Chordata; class Amphibia; order Anura; family Rhinophrynidae; genus Rhinophrynus; species Rhinophrynus dorsalis. The sequence continues at coordinate 485,757,478 of CM074723.1, forward strand.
TGCCTTATGAATCAGGCCCTGAATCCATCCCTGCTCTGGAAAACGTGTAAAAACCCACAAGAGGTTTGGTGATTTTACACCACTTCAGTACTTTCGTCTCCAGGCAAGATTCACAGGAACAGATTAAACCCTTTGTGTTCACATGGATTTCCTTGTGATGGTTGGCGGTTATGTGTATTGTCAAATAAATCAATAAATCATTGTCTCCTTTAGTTAAGAGCAAAAGTAAACTGTCCCTGAGACAACATATTAACTACAGTAGGTCCCACAGGAATATGCTATTTACTTATCTTTCCCTCTTTGATCAGACCGAGGATATGTTCTGTTCCAACGGAAAAGAATGTTCCCAGGTGACCTCTCCATTGTGTTACTGCAATGACTTCTACTTGGGTAGGTAGAGTGTCTTGGTTAATGAGTAGTGAGGATCTGAAATATGTTTAACCAGGGCCGGATTTATAATAAGGCAGAGTAGGCATCTGCCTACAGGCGCACCCCACAGAGGGGCGCCTGTTATTGGGATCGGTTTTTTTTTTTTGTTTTGTTTTTTTTTAATTAGCCAGCCTTATGATGCATGGCTAGCACAGATTTTGTATCTTCCGCCCTCTCTCCAGTCTATCTGTGTGACTTCGTCGCTCATGTGGTGCGTGACAGACAGGAAAACATCAGACTTCAGTAGCGCTTGGGGATTCCTGGGAAAGATAGAGGTGAGTGCTTGCACCACCAGCCAGCCCAGGTGAGTGCACCAGCAGCCAGCCTAGGTAAGTGCACCAGCAGCCAGCCCAGGTGAGTGCACCAGCAGCCAGCCCAGGTGAGTGCACCAGCAGCCAGCCTAGGTAAGTGCACCAGCAGCCAGCCCAGGTGAGTGCACCAGCAGCCAGCCCAGGTGAGTGCAGCAGCAGCCAGCCCAGGTGAGTGCACCAGCAGCCAGCCCAGGTGAGTGCAGCAGCAGCCAGCCCAGGTGAGTGCACCAGCAGCCAGCCCAGGTGAGTGCACCAGCAGCCAGCCCAGGTGAGTGCACCAGCAGCCAGCCCAGAGGAGTGCACCAGCAGCCAGCCCAGGTGAGTACGCCAGCAGCCAGCCCAGGTGAGTGCACCAGCAGCCAGCCCAGGTGAGTGCACCAGCAGCCAGCCCAGGTAAGTGCACCAGCAGCCAGCCCAGGTGAGTGCAGCAGCAGCCAGTCCAGGTGAGTACGCCAGCAGCCAGCCCAGGTGAGTGCAGCAGCAGCCAACCCAGGTGAGTGCAGCAGCAGCCAACCCAGGTGAGTACGCCAGCAGCCAGCCCAGGTGAGTGCACAGCAGCCAGCCCAGGTGAGTGCACAGCAGCCAGCCCAGATGAGTGCACCAGCAGCCAGCCCAGGTGAGTGCACCAGCAGCCAGCCCAGGTAAGTGCACCAGCAGCCAGCCCAGGTGAGTGCAGCAGCAGCCAGTCCAGGTGAGTACGCCAGCAGCCAGCCCAGGTGAGTGCACAGCAGCCAGCCCAGGTGAGTGCACCAGCAGCCAACCCAGGTGAGTACGCCAGCAGCCAGCCCAGGTGAGTGCAGCAGCAGCCAACCCAGGTGAGTACGCCAGCAGCCAGCCCAGGTGAGTGCAGCAGCAGCCAACCCAGGTGAGTACACCAGCAGCCAACCCAGGTGGCAGCAGCAGCAGCTAGCCCAGGTGAGTACGCCAGCAGCCAGCCCAGGTGAGTGCACAGCAGCCAGCCCAGGTGAGTGCACCAGCAGCCAGCCCAGGTGAGTGCAGCAGCAGCCAGCCCAGGTGAGTGCCCAGCAGCCAGCCCAGGTGAGTGCAGCAACAGCCAGCCCAGGTGAGTGCACAGCAGCCAGCCCAGGTGAGTGCAGCAACAGCCAGCCCAGGTGAGTACGCCAGCAGCCAGCCCAGGTGAGTGCACCAGCAGCCACCCCAGGTGAGTGCACCAGCAGCCAGCCCAGGTGAGTGCAGCAGCAGCCAGCCCACGTGAGTTCACCAGCAGCCAGCCCAGGTGAGTGCACAGCAGCCAGCCCAGGTGAGTGCAGCAGCAGCCAGCCCACGTGAGTGCACCAGCAGCCAGCCCAGGTGAGTACGCCAGCAGCCAGCCCAGGTGAGTGCACCAGCAGCCAGCCCAGGTGAGTGCACCAGCAGCCAGCCCAGGTGAGTGCAGCAGCAGCCAACCCAGGTGAGTACGCCAGCAGCCAGCCCAGGTGAGTGCACCAACAGCCAGCCCAGGTGAGTGCACCAGCAGCCAGCCCAGGTGAGTGCACCAGCAGCCAGCCCAGGTGAATGCCGAGCAGCCAGCCCAGGTGAGTGCACAGCAGCCAGCCCAGGTGAGTGCACCAACAGCCAGCCCAGGTGTGTGCACCAGCAGCCAGCCCAGGCGAGTGCACCATCAGCCAGCCCAGGTGAGTGCACAGCAGCCAGTCCAGGTGTGTGCACCAGCAGCCAGCCCAGGTGAGTGCACAAGCAGCCAGCCCAGGTGAGTGCACAAGCAGCCAGCCCAGGTGAGTGCAGACTGAATCAGAGGAAGGAAAAGGTTCTGTCTCTATGAGCGCTCCCACTGCCCGGGTAGATGGCTGCTGGTGTCGTTGTGCGGTGCTCCCTTTTTGCAGAAACTGCAGCTGGCCTGGCTGGCACCTACCTGGCAGCCTGGTGCGGTGGTCACAAATTAACTCTTTGAGCGCCAGAGGGGTATGCAATGTGCTGCGTACCCCTCTGGCACTCAAATAGTTGTAGTCCTGAACAGCCGGAGACCGCTCCGATCTGCACCCCTCTGTAGATGTCTCTTAAGCAGATCTCTCCCCCCCGTTCATTTTGGTTTTATATTCTCTCTTCTGTGCACTTGTATTTCTTTCCTGACAGAGTTATATACTGATATGTAAACCCGGCCCTGTGTTTAACCCCTTTGATTGCTGCTGCTGTGACATCATAGCCACCTGCGCAGCCAATAGAAATGAGCCTGACACTGCTAGTCCCGCCTCTGTTAGCAGGAACAGCATTATAAATTACAGTCCTCAGTATACAGATCCCTCCTGGGCTGCATCTTCTCAGCGCTGGTGATGTGAGCTCCAGGGAGGAGCTGATGTTTTCTATTGGCTGGTGTAATGTCACGCCCACCTTAAGAGCCAATAGAAATAAGAGTGATACTATTGGTCTTCCCTCTGTTAGGAGCAGCATTGTACATTTACAGCCCTCAGTATACAGATCCCTCCTGGGCTGCATCTTCTCAGCGCTGGTGATGTGAGCTCCAGGGAGGAGCTGATGTTTTCTATTGGCTGGTGTAATGTCACGCCCACCTTAAGAGCCAATAGAAATAAGAGTGATACTATTGGTCTTCCCTCTGTTAGGAGCAGCATTGTACACTTACAGCCCTCAGTATACAGATCCCTCCTGGGCTTTTCCTTCCCAGAGAGGTGATATGACCACCAGGGAGGAGCTGATGTTTTCTATTGGCTGGTGTAATGTCACGCCCACCTTAAGAGCCCATAGAAATAAGAGTGATACTATTGGTCTTCCCTCTGTTAGGAGCAGCATTGTACACTTACAGCCCTCAGTATACAGATTCCTCCTGGGCTGCTTCTTCTCAGCGCTGGTGATGTGAGCTCCAGGGAGGAGCTGATGTTTTCTATTGGCTGGTGTAATGTCACACCTACCTGAAGAGCCAATAGAAATGAGACTGGCATTGTTAGTCCTCCCTCTGTTAGGAGCAGTATAATACACTTACAGCCCTCAGTGTACAGATCCCTCCTGGGCTTTTCCTTCCCAGAGCGGTGATATGACCTCCAGGGAGGAGCTGATGTTTTCTATTGGCTGGTGTAATGTCACACCTACCTGAAGAGCCAATAGAAATGAGCCTGATACTGTTGGTCCTCCCACTGTTAGGAGCAGTATAATACACTTACAGCCCTCAGTATACAGATCCCTCCTGGGCTTCTTCTTCCAAGGAGGAGCTGCTGAATCCTATTGGCTGGTGTAATGTCACTCCCAGCATAAACCTGCAGATTTAGCTCTGGGACAAGGCGCCTGAGTGGGATGTTTACACAGAGGCAGGGGAGGGCTGGCCTGGGGGGCAGGGGGACAATTGCCCCCTGGGCCGGTCATATGTCTGGGCTGATGGGCCACTGCGCCTCACTAAATCTACTGATTGCTGCTGTAAATGGAGCTACACTAGTGATACCATAGAGCTTACAATAGAAATGGAGCTACACTAGTGATACCACAGAGCTTACAATAGAAATGAAGCAACACAAAAGATACCACAGAGCTACAATCCAAATGGAGCTACACTAGTACATAACCCATTTCCCTTGTAAACTCTATAATATAACTAGTGTAGCTTAACTTAAATTGTACGCTTTGTAGTAGCCAACTAGTGTAGACCCATTTCAACTGTAAGCTCTGTGGTATCACCTTATGTCACAACATTAATGACAATTTTAAAATTAAATAAATGGGGTGGGCTGGGACTGTGGGCTTGCCCGATTTATAGAAAAGGGCCACTTGACTGAATTTGGCCCCCTGGGCCACAAGTGGCCAGCCCTCCCCTGCACAGAGGGCTGTGAATTGAAGGGATAGTAATGTTTCAATTACAGTTAAGATAAGATCCCTGCTTGTAGTGTGTTCTATTGTTCTGTTACGCTGCGAATGCTGAAATCACAGAACCGGTTTAGCCCTAGGGCAATGTGTGCAGCTCCTCAGTGCACCACTGGTAAAAGGTCCCCCCACAAAAGGTTTGGAACTCTGGTTTGCACAATGTGAGATGATTGGTGTAACAACTCAGCATTATGTGAAGATAGTTATAACAACTCATAATTTTGTGAAGATGGTTGTGACAGCTCATTATTTTCATAAGCTTATATAGATGAAGAGTGCTTAGTACTGAGGCTGATGGACTAGAGTAGAGTGCAGTTCTGGGCAAACCAACCGCACCACCTGGGAATAAATAACTTCCCCAAATTGTGAAGCAGTGCTTTGGGGGACCTTTCTAGCATTCCAGGGGTTAAAAGACCCATTTAATACAATGGGAATGTTTATTTGTTCTCTATAGTGTTCCATGGTTGTACCCCTTTTCTTAGTACATTAGCATAAGAGCGCACATCATTATATAAAGCTGATTGAAAGGTAAGAGCGCACATCATTATATAACGCTAATTGTAAGGTAAGGGCACACATCGTTATATAAAGCTAATTGTAAGATAATTGTAAGGTAAGGGCACACATCATTATATGAAGCTAATTGAAAGGTAAGAGCGCACATCATTATATAAAGCTAATTGTAAGGTAAGGGCACACATTGTTATATAACGCTAATTGTAAGGTAAGGGCACACATCGTTATATAAAGCTAATTGTAAGATAATTGTAAGGTAAGGGCACACATCATTATATGAAGCTAATTGAAAGGTAAGAGCGCACATCATTATATAAAGCTAATTGTAAGGTAAGGGCACACATTGTTATATAACGCTAATTGTAAGGTAAGGGCACACATCGTTACAGAAAGCTGATTGTAAGGTAAGAGCACACATCATTATATAAAACTAATTGTAAGGTAAGGGCACACATCGTTATATAACGCTAATTGTAAGGTAAGGGCACACATTGTTATATAAAGCTAATTGTATGATAAATGTAAGGTGAGGGCACACATCATTATATGAAGCTAATTGAAAGGTAAGAGCACACATCATTATATAAAGCTAATTGTAAGGTAAGGGCACACATTGTTATATAACGCTAACTGTAAGGTAAGAGCGCACATCATTATATAAAGCTGATTGTAAGGTAAGAGCGCACATCATTATATAAAGCTGATTGTAAGGTAAGAGCACACATCATTATATACAGCTGATTGTAAGGTAAGAGCACACATCATTATATAAAGCTGATTGTAAGGTAAGAGCGCACATCATTATATAAAGCTGATTGCAAGGTAAGAACGCACATCATTATATAAAGCTAATTGTAAGGTAAGGGCACACATTGTTATATAAAGCTAATTGTAAGATAATTGTAAGGTAAGGGCACACATCATTATATGAAGCTAATTGAAAGGTAAGAGCACACATCATTATATAAAGCTAATTGTAAGGTAAGGGCACACATTGTTATATAACGCTAACTGTAAGGTAAGAGCACACATCGTTATATAAAGCTAATTGTATGATAATTGTAAGGTAAGGGCACGCATCATTATATGAAGCTGATTGAAAGGTAAGAGCACACATCATTATATAAAGCTAATTGTAAGCTAATTGTAAGGTAAGAGCGCACATCATTATAAAAGCTAATTGTAAGGTAAGGGCACACATTGTTATATAAAGCTAATTGTATGATAAATGTAAGGTGAGGGCACGCATCATTATATGAAGCTAATTGAAAGGTAAGAGCACACATCATTATATAAAGCTAATTGTAAGATAAGAGCACACATCATTCTATGAAGCTAACTGTAAGGTAACAACACACATCATTGTATGAAGCTAACTGTAAGGTAACAACACACATCGTTCTATTAAGAAAATTTCAGGTAAAAGCAAACAGCATTCTGTAAATCTAATTGCAAGGGAAGATCACTCATCATTCTGTGAAGCTAATTGTAAGGTCTAGATCATGTGAAAATACTGTAGAAGGAGAGGTTTATAAGGAGAGCAAACAAGAGTAGTTATTTTTAACCCCTTGAATACTAAAGGGATTTCCATACCCGGGAACTGTGTGGGTTTCTCCCTGACACAAGTCTCAGAGTGAAGAGTCCAGTGCTATGTACTACATGTTCTGATCCAGTTCACGGTTCCTTTAGTCTCTGATCTGGTACTATTAGTCCTCTGTGGGTTCAGGCAGTGATATCACCCAGTTGTGGCCTTTAAAGGGATAGTATTACTTCAAAATTGCTATCCCTCATATTGTAGCCCTTAATAAACTGAGTTAAATGACACCAGCGGCATCTCTCAGACCTTTATGGTGTAAGAGATAGCTGCTTTCAAAGTTTCCTCTCCCCTGCTGTCAGCTTTCTGCTGCCAGCAGGAGAATCCGGTCTCTGAATCAAGAGGAGGCTCTTCAGCAGAGCCGATATCTCGTTATGGAAGGAAAAATTAATTGAAACAGTCTTCTACGTGTGCTTGGTAACCAAGCACACGTAGAAGACTGTTTCAATTAATAATTTTTCCTTCCATAACGAGATATCGGCTCTGTTTAAGAGCCTCCGCCTGTCCCGGGACCGGATTCTCCTGCTGGCAGCAGAACATTGACAGGAGGGGAGAGGAAACTATGAAAGCGGCTATCTCTTACACCATAAAGGTCTGAGAGATGCCGCTGGTGTCATTTAACTCAGTTTATTAAGGGCTACAATATGAGGGATAGTAATTTTGAAGTAATACTATCCCTTTAACTGGTACCTGGAGGACTGACATGAGAACCACAGACATATTACCTGTAATTATAAGAGCAGTTATAATTATAGTCAATATGTCCTTCTGTGGTCTCGCCCAGAGGTTCTCCTGTCAGACTTCATGGAGCCATTCACAGGGGAACGTTTATGGGGAACGTTACAGGATGATATCTCAAGGTCTCAGGGGCAGCGGAGTCTGAAAATGCATCAGACACCTGTGTAGCATACAGTGGCTTAAAGGGATAGTAATGTTTCATAATAAAAGCAGCTCTAATTAATCATCATAGTATTTGGACTTTGGAGAGTGTTATTTCAATACTGTCAGAGTTGTAGTACAAGAGTAATTCAGTGATAAAGTATCCCCCTCCCGCCCCTTTTACTGATGTAACACTGCTCAGCCAGATCAGAAGGGAGGTGTCCAGGTAGACTGCAGAGAGGGACAATCTTCAATTAAGATCAGGGAAAAACCTGAAAAATTTGTCAAGGGGGGCAGGGCTTTCATTGTTCTCATAGGAAGAAGATTGTCTGTTATCTGTCTGGTCTATGGACTGGATTCCACATCTGAGAAGAGATGACTTACACTAGGTAAAAGGGGCGGGAGGGGGAAACTTTGCTTGTGAATATCTCTCTGACCATAAAGGTTTGAGAGATAAGACATATCGTTCTTCATGTTTTTTTAATTCCTACAAAATAAAATAAAGTATTACTATCCCTTTAAGGACCCCTCTGCTGTATACTTTGTCCAGTGCCCAGCAGGTACTAAAATGTCCCTGGTAAATAAGTACGTGTTCAAACACATTATGCACAATCTCTTGTCCCTTTCGGACCAGTGTAGATACACGGTAATGAACTGTATTGTTGTATACGTTGCATACCTCTCTGGCACTCACAGGGTTAGGGATTTCCCTGATTACACGCAGGTGAGATAATCAGTGTATCATTCATTGTGACTGACTCACCTGCGTGTAATCAGGGAAATCCTTACATCCCGGCCTGTTGGTGGCCCCGAGGACTGAACATGGCGAGCCTTGAATAGTAGGCTGACCAGATCTCACCTTTAACTGGGGACACATAGGAAACAGCCATTTTTAGTACTTCACTCAAATCAAAGCAGTCCTGCAGTATGCATTTCTCCTATGTGTCCCCGGTTAAAGCAAAACTACCACCTCCACTAAAGTCGTCCTGCAATACTTACGCAGGTGGCAACTAGCATAATAATCATTATTTTACCTCCCAAAAGTGCCCCTAAATAAAGTTATCCTTAAGCTTCCGAATCTGACGGCCTGGTTACTGCAGCCTCTGCGCCTGCGCCATCAGTCTCTTCCGGAGCCGTCCGTGCCAGTGCAATGCCTGTGAAGGGTGATGGGAACTGACAGTGCAGGCACGCATTCAAGATGTCCGCGGTGATGTCTGGCTTCTGGTCTCCGAAGCTTAAGGATAACTTTATTTGTGGGCACTTTTGAGAGGTAAAATAGTGATTATTAAGCTAGTTGCCACCTGCCTAAGTATTGCAGGGAGACTTTATTGGAGGTGGTATTTCCGCTTTAAAGGTGAGGTCTGGTCAGCCTGTGCAATAGGACAGTGGTTCTCAACTCCTGTCCTCAGGTCCCACTAACAGGCCAGGATTTGATGATTTCCTTGTTAGAGCACAGGTGAGTTAATCAATGTGAATGAGCCTCTGATCACATGATTTCCTTGTTAGAACACAGGTGAGTTAATCAATGTGAATGAGCCTCTGATCACATGATTTCCTTGTTAGAACACAGGAGAGTTAATCAATGTGAATGAGCCTCTGATCACATGATTTCCTTGTTAGAGCACAGGTGAGTTAATCAATGTGAATGAGCCTCTGATCACGTGATTTCCTTGTTAGAACACAGGAGAGTTAATCAATGTGAATGAGCCTCTGATAACATGATTTCCTTGTTAGAGCACAGGTTAGTTAATCAATGTGAATGAGCCTCTGATCACATGATTTCCTTGTTAGAGTACAGGTCAGTTAATCAGTGTGAATGAGCCTCTGATCACATGATTTCCTTGTTAGTGCACAGGTGAGTTAATCAATGTGAATGAGCCTCTGATCACATGATTTCCTTGTTAGAACTTAGGTGAGTTAATCAATGTGAATGAGCCTCTGATCACCACACCTGTGCTCTAGCAGAGAAATCCCTAAGTCCTGGCCTGTTAGTGGGTCCTGAGGACAGGAGGTGAGAACCACTGCAGTAGGAGATCCTATTGGGTCAGTAAAATGTGACCATTGCCATTAAACACTTTAAGGACCAGAGGGATATAGTCCTAGTTAGCTTTAATTTTGATACTAGTAGAGGCTCCCCCAACCTGGGACTGAAACCCTACATTAGAGTCAAAGTCACTTTGTGGCAACTGTATAAATTTGCCAGTACATCCACCTGTCCATTAGTGTCTAGTGCCAGCGCACTTCAGGGTATTCACTACAGATTATTATCTCTGTAGACACACCATCAGCAATATACTTTAATGCCAGAAAGCCCCAGCCCACCAGTCTGTAGCATGCACAGGGAAATTGCCTACACTGACTACCACCATTTCCCCTACTCTGTACTTTGTACATTGGCCTAACCATTGTGTAGTGGAAAGGTCCACCCCAAAAATGCTCACAGACTGCCAACTTGTTCTCCACTTTGCACAAGCAGAATTAAGTGGAGCGTGTGTACACTGACGTTAGGCAGGCTTAGGGACTCATCAATTTCTGTGCTTGATTTAGCGTGAAATCAGTATTGTACATGCACCCCACTAAGATGTCATTTCCACTCTCTCCACAGCTTCTTGTCTAGGAGAACATGAGCGGAAAATCAAGGCTTGCTTGTCATCCACGTGTGGTGGTCTGCCTTTACCCTACATTATCCTTACACTGGAAGGAGGGGATAATTGTAAAGAAGTCGTCTCATAGCCAGGGTAAATTAAATAATTATTCTACTTGCAGCTTCGGGTGAACAGAATTCACTGCAGCACTCCTTACCATACAAGGGATTAACACAAGGAAAATAAAAGAATTATTATATTTCTAAGAAAAGATCATAAACAAGACAGTATCAGATCCTGGTTGGAGATAATAGGACATGTTGCTGAGAACTGGATTGAAGCCAAATGGAAATAAACTGGATTCAAACAGAGATTGAACATGCGGGCACATTCAGAATTAAAGTGACAGCCAACCTCAGTTTTGCCTTTACATCTCTGCGAGTGCATAATATATAAAGTTTAATTGCCTATATTTTTATATATTTTTAATGTTCATTTTTTTATGTCCCTACCAGGAAGCTCACTGAATTTTTTTTCCAGGGATTGTGAAAAAAGGAACTGTGATACAATGTTGCATCATCCCTGATGTCATGGGTTTACATTTCGCTAAAGTGACTTAGTACCATAGTAATGAGCTTGATGCAGCTTTAGCATCGCATGGTGGCTCCACAGCCAAAAAGTTTACTGGAAAGGGATACCTTAACGAGGCTTACATCTGTCTCATGAGTCACAACATATATGAAACCCCCGCTCTCTACCTCTATTCAGTAGAGTTGTTAGTGACAGAACAGATGGCACTAGGAGTTAGCCACTATTCTGCACTAATTACGCAAATGACAAGGAGACAGAAGGTGTATCTTGAATGGATGTTCCCAGAAGGCGTTGAGGCTCCTTAGTTAAAACTACAGGTTATGATGGCTGTAATGTGCCCCTGATAAAGTGGAGTGTTTTTTCAAAACACATAGGGTGATCAGTTCTGTTCTGTGTTTTTTTAAAACCTTTTTAAAGGGGAATTACCACCCCACACAATCTTTACCCGTTCTGGCGACTAGCTGCTTAGTAGCGCTAGTCGCTAGAATAATTACCTTACTTAAAGTGATAGTAATGTCTAAAAAAAGTTTTTTACAGCTGTCAGTAGGAGAAATCAAACTTTAAACGCCCGTATCTCTTAAACCATAGCGGTTTAAGAGATGCGTTTTTTTGCATTTAGATCAACTTTTTAAGCTCTTCTAAATGCAAAAATACTTTTTTTAGACATTACTAACACTTTAATAGATTTCTCCTCTCTTCCATGGGCGACAGGCAGAACGGAGCGTGGATATCTTGCCATTGTGACGTCCGCGTGTCTGTGCTGTCAGTCCCAGCCGGGTCTAGGAGGTGTTGCTATTAGCCAGCCGGCTCCGGCTGGGACTGACAGTGCAGGCGCGCGGACGTCACAATGGCAAGATGTCCGCGCTCCGTCCTGCCTGTCGCCCATGGAAGAGAGGAGAAATCTATTAAATAAGGTAATTATTCTGGTGACTAGTGATACTAAGCAGCTAGTTGCCAGATGGGGACTTAGTGAAGGTAAAATTGTGTGGGGTGGTAGTTCCCCTTTAATTAGTGTTTTGTCCCAGGTTGATGTCTTTAGTACTTGAGTCCATTTGAGATTCTGGTGATCTTAGTCCATGAAAAAAAAGCCGTATTTGGGGCTTTTTTCAAAGCTGAACTCTACATTCTGGAGACAAAACGTGTCCTTCTGTTTTAGTAAGTACTTGTCCATCTAGACATGGACCTGTTTTACCTCTTAGTTTTACTCTTGGGGCCAAATGTTCAAAGAAGCAGCGAAATAGCTTTTGTCGTTTGTAATGACTTTTCAAAGTGTCGTTGGGCTCATTAATATTTTCAGAGAGTGTCGGTTGCGATCAGAAATATGTTGGTTGCCCTGACTGAAACTGTCGTATGTAACGACAAAAATGTCTTACCTAACAACAAAAATGTCGTAACTAAATACAAAAATTCTCACATTCAGAATTTCACATTCCCTCCACTTTTTTCTTAACGTACACATTTTAGACATTTTTTTGTCGTTGTACATGACAAATTTTCTTTTCCTATTTACGACACTGGAGAATAGTTTAGCCCCGCCCTTGTCCCGCCCCTTTGTCCGGAAATTCTTGAGTTGTGTAGTACACAATTACCAATTTTTTGTTGTATACTCTATAGAAAATATGTCGTTCATGCATACAATGACTTACAGGTCCATGGTAAGACCCCACTTAGAATATGCTGTTCAATTCTGGGCGCCCTTTCTGAAAAAGGACATTATGGAACTAGAGAAAGTGCAGAGGAGGGCTACAAAACTAGTAAGGGGAATGGAAAGTTTTAGTTATGAAGAAAGGCTAGAAAAGTTAAACTTGTACACACTAGATAAACTGTGTCTTAGAGGGGATATGATAACACTATAGAAATATGTTCAGGGCCCATACAAAGGGCTCTCCAAAGACCTGTTCATTAACAGAACAGTACACAGGACAAGAGGCCACCCTCTTAGACTTGAGGAAAGGAGATTTAATCTACAACAGCGGAAGGGTTTCTTTACAGTAAGGACAATAAAGGTATGGAATTCACTGCCTGAGGAGGTGATGCTATCGAAAACATTAGATGCCTTTAAAAGGGGCCTGGATACTTATTTAAAAGAGCATAACATAGAGGGCTATGTACGTTAGTATTGGGATTAATATTTAGTTAGTGCTTGTTGATCCAAGGAGGAATCTGATTGCCATTTGGAATCAAGAAGGAATTTTTTTTCCCCCCATTCAAGGCAGAATTTTAAATTGCTAATTGAGGGGTTTTTTTTGCCTTCTTTTGGATCAACGATGGTAAACAGGAATAGGAAAAGGTTGAACTAGATGGACGCAAGTCTTTTTCCAACCTAAATTACTATGTTACTATGTATGTTACTTATTTTTGCCTTTCATACAACTTTTTTTTGTCGTTATCCTTTTGAACTTACGGCCCTTAGATGTGCTTTTCAACCACCAGCTGCTGTTTGATCAGCAACTTCTGGTTAACCAAGGAACAATTTTTCCAGAGGCAGATGGAAAGTGAAGGTTGACATCGATGGAGAGGAGGGAGAGTAAGAAGTTTACATTAAAGGGATAGTAATACTTCGTTCTATCTTTAATTTATTTTGTAGGCATTAAAAAAACATGAAGAATTATATAAGTCTTATTTCTCAAAGCTTTATGGTTTGAGAGAGATTCACAAGCAAAGTTTCCCCTCTCGCCCCTTTTACCTAGTGTAAGCCATCTCTTCTCAGATGTGGAATCCAGTCCATAGACCAGACAGATAACAGAAGGGGACAATCTTCTTCCTATGAGAACAATGAAAGCCCTGCCCCCCTTGACAAGTTTTTCAGGTTTTTCCCTTACCTTAACTGAAGATTGTCCCTCTCTGCAGTCTACCTGGGCACCTCCCTTCTGATCTGGCTGAGCAGTGTTACATCAGTAAAAGGGGCGGGAGGGGGGTACTTTATCATTCAATTACTCTTGAACTACAACTCTGACAGAATTGAAATAACACTCTCCAAAGTCCAAATACTATGATGATTAATTAGAGCTGTTTTTATTATGAAACATTACTATGCTTTTAAACTACCTGCAAGTGCCTGGGTGAGACTTTAGACGAGGAGGAGTGGAATAGCATTGTGGTGAATTCTTCTAGTCTGACTCCTTGTAGGCTGATTAAGGAAAATGTGTATAAAGTGATGTCAAGATGGTATTATTGCCCGGCTCGATTGCATCGTTTTTACCCATCCGCCTCTCAACTCTGCTATCGGGGTTGTGGACAGACTGGCACTTATATCCATATGTGCATACCTGGGAACCTTTGAAATGAGCTCAGCCTGAGATATTTGAAATATTAACCCTTAACGCTCACAAGAAAGCAGATTCTATGTGTTATGTTAAAGGGATAGTAATACTTAAAATGTAAAAAAAAATATGTTGTAGGGTTTATCCCCCTGAGTAAAACAAGAGCACTCCCACTGCTGAAAGATGTTTCATTCACAAGTTATTCATTTTCAAAGTTGAATTTTTTAGGTGCAATATCACAGTGGCCTGAAATTGTACAGTGGCGCTGTTGCTACACGATCCTATGGACAGCTCTGGTCAGTTGACCATAAATCTCCATAGGATGGTGTAGCAACAGCGCCACTGTACAATTTCAGGCCACTGTGATATTGCACCTAAAAAATTAAATTTTGAAAATTAATAACTTTTGAATGAAACACCTTTTCAGCAGTGGGAGTGCCCTTGTTTTACTCAGGGGGATAAACTCTACAACATATATTTTTTTACATTTTAAGTATTACTATCCCTTTAAAGTTTGCTCTAAACCAGAGATAATCCAATCAATTTTTAAGGAACCTTTCACATGCTACAGTTCTGAGATATAACTTCTTATACACTCATAAGGCAATCAGGACTTGTCCTCCTGCCTTTCTGGTAGAAATGTCATGGATTTGGACAATGAATAAGCAGTAAATTGGTGTAAATCGTATAGGAGGACACACTGGATTTGCTCACCCTAAGAATTTGGCCCTTCACCCCGAGACCCTGAGATTTGGTTCCAAGCCCTGAGTCTCAGGGTCAAACCCCGAGAGTTCCCAGGTATGCATATGTGGTGGACCTGCCCTTTGGTGTATGCCTTGTGGACTCATGTCTTTGCGCTTCTGGGGTCCACTCTGGGTGTGGTGTTGCAACTTGACCCCTGGACTGCATTGCTGAACCGTTCCTCTAGGTACCCTCCTCTGTCCCACATAGCTAATAAATTGATATTTAGAGTATGCTCTGTAGCCCGGTGTCACATTGCCTACCATTGCTTACCTCCGTGTTTTGCCCCTCTTGATAACCGGATCTGGCGCTTGATCCATATGGAGAAATTGACTGCTTATTTACATAATTCGTCATCCTCTTACCTCTGCTTATGGACCCCGTGGATTGACTCCGTGGCCCACCCTTCCATAGAGATTTGCTTCTCCTTTGAGGGATTGGGCTTCAGTGTTGAGGGCTGTCCCACTCTGACCCCCCCTTACCCCCCTCTCCCCTTCTCCTCCCCCCCCCCTTTTTTTTTCCTCTTCTGCTGCAATCTGCCACTTCATGACCACCTGTGGTGTACGGTTCGGTGTCCTCTAATTTAGTTATTTTTGTTTATATTTATGTACTTTTATTTTTACTTCCTTTTTTCACTTGTACCCCTTCCCCTTTGTTCTTGAGTTCTGTAATCCCTAACTCTCATTCAAAACTCAATAACAATTGAATGTAATAAAATACCTGCAAGTGCTGATTACCAAAGAAGCTGTGTCTGGGCTTATAGAAGCAGAGCTTTACATCTTAGAGGCTCTAGTTTTAGTAATTATATGTACTCTTGGATGAGGATTCATACTCATTTTTACTGTGAGAAGTATTCTGTGGTATCTTTTTCCTTGATGTCACCACATGCCTGTTAAGAAACACTAATATAAGGCATAAATTAGCCTATATAATAAAGATGTTCATAGATATAACATTGAACACTGATGAACCTAAACCTGCCATTTTCTATATTTTTTTAAACAGGAATGAGATGAAAGTCTATAAATAAAAATGAATATGCACACAAAGAGCCTTTAATAGACCTTGTGCTTACATATTCTGATACTGTCTCATGGTGTAATACCATTTATTAATTATACCTGCATATAAATGTGACTTGCTCTGATGTGTCTAATTAAATGAATAAAAGATGGGAGACACAGACTGGCAAGATTAGACAGCCTGCAAAATTAGGCCTAGTGGATGGAAAATGTAGACTAATAAGAACCTTAACAATTCCAAAAGAGGTCACACGTTTAACTGAGGGGGATTTGCATTTGAAGCGTTCTTATGAAAATATAATATAAAGCCACAAAAGTGTGGAGGTGGGCGTATGTGGAGGAAGACAGGATGGGCAGTGTGTGGAGGTGGGCAGTGTATGGAGTGGTCAATGTGGGCAGTGTGATGAGGTGGGCAGCGTGGAGGGGTTAGGACACGGATGTGTGAAGGGTGAACAGGGTGCAAGGGTAGGCAGTGTGTGGACAGGGTGTGAGGGTGGACAGAGTATGAACAGGGTGTGAGGGTGGGCAGTGTGTGTACAGGGTGTGGAGGTGGACACAGTGTGGGCAGTGTGTGTACAGGGTGTGGAGGTGGACACAGTGTGGGCAGTGAGTGTACAGGGTGTGGAGGTGGACACAGTGTGGGCAGTGTGTGTGTACAGGGTGTGGAGGTGGATACAGTGTGGGCAGTGCGTGTACAGGGTGTGGAGGTGGACACAGTGTGGGCAGTGCGTGTACAGGGTGTGGAGGTGGACACAGTGTGGGCAGTGCGTGTACAGGGTGTGGAGGTGGACACAGTGTGGGTAGTGGGTGTACAGGGTGTGGAGGTGGACACAGTGGGGGCAGTGCGTGTACAAGTTGTGGAGGTGGACACAGTGTGGGCAGTGCGTGTACAGGGTGTGGAGGTGGACACAGTATGGGTAGTGGGTGTACAGGGTGTGGAGGTGGACACAGTGTGGGCAGTGTGTGTACAGGGTGTGGAGGTGGACACAGTGTGGGCAGTGTGTGTACAGGGTGTGGAGGTGGACACAGTGTGGGCAGTGCGTGTACAGGGTGTGGAGGTGGACACAGTGTGGGCAGTGCGTGTACAGGGTGTGGAGGTGGACACAGTGTGGGCAGTGCGTGTACAGGGTGTGGAGGTGGACACAGTGTGGGCAGTGCGTGTACAGGGTGTGGAGGTGGACACAGTGTGGGCAGTGCGTGTACAGGGTGTGAAGGTGGACACAGTGTGGGCAGTATGTGGACAGGGTGTGGAGGTGGACACAGTGTGGGCAGTGTGTGTACAGGGTGTGGAGGTGGACACAGTGTGGGCAGTGTGTGTACAGGGTGTGGAGGTGGACACAGTGTGGGCAGTGTGTGTACAGGGTGTGGAGGTGGGCACAGTGTGGGCAGTGTGTGTACAGGGTGTGGAGGTGGGCACAGTGTGGGCAGTGTGTGTACAGGGTGTGGAGGTGGACACAGTGTGGGCAGTGTGTGTACAGAGTGTGGAGGTGGACACAGTGTGGGCAGTGTGTGTACAGGGTGTGGAGGTGGACACAGTGTGGGCAGTGTGTGTACAGGGTGTGGAGGTGGACACAGTGTGGGCAGTGTGTGTACAGGGTGTGGAGGGGGACACAGTGTGGGCAGTGTGTGTACAGGGTGTGGAGGTGGACACAGTGTGGGCAGTGTGTGTACAGGGTGTGGAGGTGGACACAGTGTGGGCAGTGTGTGTACAGGGTGTGGAAGTGGACACAGTGTGGGCAGTGTGTGTACAGGGTGTGGAGGTGGACACAGTGTGGGCAGTGTGTGTACAGCGTGTGGAGGTGGACACAGTGTGGGCAGTGTGTGTACAGGGTGTGGAGGGGGACACAGTGTGGGCAGTGTGTGTACAGGGTGTGGAGGTGGACACAGTGTGGGCAGTGTGTGTACAGGGTGTGGAGGTGGACACAGTGTGGGCAGTGTGTGTACAGGGTGTGGAGGTGGACACAGTGTGGGCAGTGTGTGTACAGGGTGTGGAGGTGGGCACAGTGTGGGCAGTGTGTGTACAGGGTGTGGAGGTGGGCACAGTGTGGGCAGTGTGTGTACAGGGTGTGGAGGTGGACACAGTGTGGGCAGTATGTGTACAGGGTGTGGAGGTGGACACAGTGTGGGCAGTGTGTGTACAGGGTGTGGAGGTGGACACAGTGTGGGCAGTGTGTGTACAGGGTGTGGAGGTGGACACAGTGTGGGCAGTGTGTGTACAGGGTGTGGAGGTGGACACAGTGTGGGCAGTGCGTGTACAGGGTGTGGAGGTGGACACAGTGTGGGCAGTGCGTGTACAGGGTGTGGAGGGGGACACAGTGTGGGCAGTGTGTGTACAGGGTGTGGAGGTGGACACAGTGTGGGCAGTGTGTGTACAGGGTGTGGAGGTGGACACAGTGTGGGCAGTGTGTGTACAGGGTGTGGAAGTGGACACAGTGTGGGCAGTGTGTGTACAGGGTGTGGAGGTGGACACAGTGTGGGCAGTGTGTGTACAGGGTGTGGAGGTGGACACAGTGTGGGCAGTGTGTGTACAGGGTGTGGAGGGGGACACAGTGTGGGCAGTGTGTGTACAGGGTGTGGAGGTGGACACAGTGTGGGCAGTGTGTGTACAGGGTGTGGAGGTGGACACAGTGTAGGTAGTGTATGGTGAGGGTGGATACAGTGTGGGCAGTGTGTGTACAGGGTGTGGAGGTGGACACAGTGTGGGCAGTGTGTGTGCAGAGTGTGGAGATGGACACAGTGTGGGTAGTGTGTGGTGAGGGTGGATACAGTGTGGGCAGTGTGTTCACAGCGTGTGGAGGTGGACAGGATATGGAGGTGGACAGGGTGTGGAGGAAACAAAAGTCCCTGGATTTCATTTTAAACATCTGGTCACCTTAAACTAAGGTATCTATACAACAGAGGTGACCTTTTAATGTGCTAAAAGTGAACTAGTCTCTGCCCATCTGGGTCATCACATCTTAAATCAGATAGATGAATTGTATTCAACAATGCAATTAAAAGCTTTGGGTGATATTAACAGTCTGCTTTATCTTTTCAGTTCATCCCCTTCCCAACCTCTGGCCATTAGTCTCTTTGCTTCCTTGATTCAGGTAGTATGTCAACAAACACTACCATCTCGTATACCTACGTGCTTCCTGTCCTCTTTAATGCTTAGTGAGGGAGAACGTTGTGTAACATTCTCAGTCTTGGTGATACCAATACTTTGGAATGTCTGCTTCCTTTCTTACACACTCTTACCTGTGATTGATCTTCTTAGTTCTGTGACGTTAATAGTCCAATCCATTGTATGTCCTTCACTTACACAGGCAGTTCAGTTTAACGCCACAAGTTCATAAAAACGTACATTAGATGAGAGGCCGTGTTCAATAAGCTACAGAGCTATCATTCTGGATCAAACCAACTGCACCATAGGGGAGACATGAAAACTCGCAAAACACCTCTTGAATGCTAAATAGATCTCCAGTGCATTGCAATGCAATGCATCAGAAATGCCTTTAGCATTCAAGGGGTTAAAAGCCTGATTTCAATAATTGGGAATGTTTATTTCTCCCCTGCAATGCCGTTGGTTTACCCAAGAATGACACGGCTTATTGAATACGTCCCTAGAATAGGTTCAAAGACTCGGAACTAGACCATTAACCCAATGAGTAACAGAGGGGTATGGAACGCATTGCTTTGCAATGCGTTCCATACCCCTCTGGCACTCAGAGGGTTAAGAAGCAATGCAATGTTCTCTCCTCTGGTTTTCAAAAGGTTAAAATTAAATAGACAATTTTACTCATAAAGAAAAACTTTCCAAACTGTATTTTTTTATGATGGAAATTGGACATGTGTAAGAGGATACGATTACTACATACAAATTCACAAGGACTATACAGGGGACATAACGTCATCGTATTTATTTATTTAGACAATGTTTATAATACACTGAGATTTCTCTCATTTTCAGATGTTCCATAGAGATAACTGACAATATAACATTTATACATTTCTACATGTACAAACAAGAAAATAACCATTACACATTGTCATTTATATCCAGTTATACGCTGTTTTTAAAGGGATAGTAATACTTAAAATGTAAAATAAATATGTTGTAGAGTTTATCCCCCTGAGTAAAACAAGAGTACTCCCACTGCTGAAAGGTGTTTCATTCAAAAGTTATTAATTTTCAAAGTTGAATTTTTTTAGGTGCCATATCACAGTGGCCTGAAATTGTACAGTGGCGCTGTTGCTACACCATCCTATGGAGATTTATGGTCCCGCGACCAGAGCTGTCCATAGGATCGTGTAGCAACAGCACCACTGTACAATTTCAGGCCACTGTGATATTGCACCTAAAAAATTCAACTTTGAAAATTAATAACTTTTGAATGAAACACCTTTCAGCAGTGGGAGTACTCTTGTTTTACTCAGGGGGATAAACCCTACAACATATTTTTTTTACATTTTAAGTATTACTATCCCTTTAAATACAAAGAAGCAGATATTTATAGGGACTTTAAACAGGCAGAAGATTCAATTTATGTTGGCTTTTCCTGACTTGCAGAGGTCTATAGGAGATGGCAGACCAACAAACTCCTTTCCTGTGGTTTAAAATAGTCAGTGAGTTGTTAGTAGTGGAGCGGAGGTTATAGTTAGTATGGAGATCTGGAGTGATCATACTGCTCAGGTAGTGTGGAATAGTCAGTGAGTTGTTAGTAGTGGAGGTTATAGTTAGTATGGAGATCTGGAGTGATCATACTGCTCAGGTAGTGTGGAATAGTCAGTGAGTTGTTAGTAGTGGAGGTTATAGTTAGTATGGAGATCTGGAGTGATCATACTGCTCAGGTAGTGTGGAATAGTCAGTGAGTTGTTAGCAGTGGAGGTTATAGTTAGTATGGAGATCTGGAGTGATCATACTGCTCCGGTAGTGTGGAATAGTCAGTGAGTTGTTAGCAGTGGAGGTTATAGTTAGTATGGAGATCTGGAGTGATCATACTACTCAGGTAGTGTGGAATAGTCAGTGAGTTGTTAGTAGTGGAGGTTATAGTTAGTATGGAGATCTGGAGTGATCATACTGCTCAGGTAGTGTGGAATAGTCAGTGAGTTGTTTGTAGTGGAGGTTATAGTTAGTATGGAGATCTGGAGTGATCATACTGCTCAGGTAGTGTGGAATAGTCAGTGAGTTGTTAGCAGTGGAGGTTATAGTTAGTATGGAGATCTGGAGTGATCATACTGCTCAGGTAGTGTGGAATAGTCAGTGAGTCATACTGCTCAGGTATTGTGGAATAGTCAGTGAGTGTTAGTAGTGGAGGTTATAGTTAGTATGGAGATCTGGAGTGGTCATACTGCTCAGGTAGTGTGGAATAGTCAGTGAGTTGTTAGTAGTGGAGGTTATAGTTAGTATGGAGATCTGGAGTGATCATACTGCTCCGGTAGTGTGGAATAGTCAGTGAGTTGTTAGCAGTGGAGGTTATAGTTAGTATGGAGATCTGGAGTGATCATACTGCTCAGGTAGTGTGGAATAGTCAGTAAGTGTTAGTAGTGGAGGTTATAGTTAGTATGGAGATCTGGAGTGATCATACTGCTCAGGTATTGTGGAATAGTCAGTGAGTGTTAGTAGTGGAGGTTATAGTTAGTATGGAGATCTGGAGTGATCATACTGCTCAGGTATTGTGGAATAGTCAGTGAGTGTTAGTAGTGGAGGTTATAGTTAGTGTGGAGATCTGGAGTGATCATACTGCTCAGGTAGTGTGGAATAGTCAGTGAGTGTTAGTAGTGGAGGTTATAGTTAGTGTGGAGATCTGGAGTGATCATACTGCTCAGGTAGTGTGGAATAGTCAGTGAGTTGTTAGTAGTGGAGGTTATAGTTAGTATGGAGATCTGGAGAGATCATACTGCTCAGGTAGTGTGGAATAGTCAGTGAGTGTTAGTAGTGGAGGTTATAGTTAGTGTGGAGATCTGGAGTGATCATACTGCTCAGGTAATATGGAATAGTCAGTGAGTGTTAGTAGTGGAGGTTGTAGTTAGTATGGAGATCTGTAGTGATCATATTGCTCAGGTAGTGTGGAATAGTCAGTGAGTTGTTAGTAGTGGAGGTTATAGTTAGTATGGAGAGCTGGAGTGATCATACTGCTCAGGTAGTGTGGAATAGTCAGTGAGTTGTTAGTAGTGGAGGTTATAGTTAGTATGGAGAGCTGGAGTGATCATACTGCTCAGGTAGTGTGGAATAGTCAGTGAGTTGTTAGCAGTGGAGGTTATAGTTAGTATGGAGATCTGGAGTGATCATACTGCTCAGGTAGTGTGGAATAGTCAGTGAGTGTTAGTAGTGGAGGTTATAGTTAGTATGGAGATCTGGAGTGATCATACTGCTCAGGTATTGTGGAATAGTCAGTGAGTGTTAGTAGTGGAGGTTATAGTTAGTATGGAGATCTGGAGTGGTCATACTGCTCAGGTAGTGTGGAATAGTCAGTGAGTTGTTAGTAGTGGAGGTTATAGTTAGTATGGAGATCTGGAGTGATCATACTGCTCAGGTAGTGTGGAATAGTCAGTGAGTTGTTAGTAGTGGAGGTTATAGTTAGTATGGAGATCTGGAGTGATCATACTGCTCAGGTAGTGTGGAATAGTCAGTGAGTGTTAGTAGTGGAGGTTATAGTTAGTATGGAGATCTGGAGTGATCATACTGCTCAGGTATTGTGGAATAGTCAGTGAGTGTTAGTAGTGGAGGTTATAGTTAGTATGGAGATCTGGAGTGATCATACTGCTCAGGTAGTGTGGAATAGTCAGTGAGTGTTAGTAGTGGAGGTTATAGTTAGTGTGGAGATCTGGAGTGATCATACTGCTCAGGTAGTGTGGAATAGTCAGTGAGTTGTTAGTAGTGGAGGTTATAGTTAGTATGGAGATCTGGAGAGATCATACTGCTCAGGTAGTGTGGAATAGTCAGTGAGTGTTAGTAGTGGAGGTTATAGTTAGTGTGGAGATCTGGAGTGATCATACTGCTCAGGTAATATGGAATAGTCAGTGAGTGTTAGTAGTGGAGGTTATAGTTAGTATGGAGATCTGTAGTGATCATATTGCTCAGGTAGTGTGGAATAGTCAGTGAGTTGTTAGTAGTGGAGGTTATAGTTAGTATGGAGAGCTGGAGTGATCATACTGCTCAGGTAGTGTGGAATAGTCAGTGAGTTGTTAGCAGTGGAGGTTATAGTTAGTATGGAGATCTGGAGTGATCATACTGCTCAGGTAGTGTGGAATAGTCAGTGAGTTGTTAGCAGTGGAGGTTATAGTTAGTATGGAGATCTGGAGTGATCATACTGCTCAGGTAGTGTGGAATAGTCAGTGAGTTGTTAGCAGTGGAGGATATAGTTAGTATGGAGATCTGGAGTGATCATACTGCTCAGGTAGTGTGGAATAGTCAGTGAGTTGTTAGTAGTGGAGAGGAGGTTATAGTTAGTAAGGAGATCTGTAGTGAACATACTGCTCAGGTAGTGTGGAATAGTCAGTGAGTTGTTAGTAGTGGAGAGGAGGTTATAGTTAGTATGGAGATCTGGAGAGATCATACTGCTCAGGTAGTGTGGAATAGTCAGTGAGTTGTTAGTAGTGGAGGTTATAGTTAGTATGGAGAGCTGGAGTGATCATACTGCTCAGGTAGTGTGGAATAGTCAGTGAATTGTTAGCAGTGGAGGATATAGTTAGTATGGAGATCTGGAGTGATCATACTGCTCAGGTAGTGTGGAATAGTCAGTGAGTTGTTAGTAGTGGAGAGGAGGTTATAGTTAGTATGGAGATCTGTAGTGATCATACTGCTCAGGTAGTGTGTAATAGTCAGTGAGTTGTTAGCAGTGAAGTGGAGATTATAGTTCGTATGGAGATCTGGAGTGATCATACTGCTCAGGTAGTGTGGAATAGTCAGTGAGTTGTTAGTAGTGGAGGTTATAGTTAGTATGGAGATCTGTAGTGAACATACTGCTCAGGTAGTGTGGAATAGTCAGTGAGTTGTTAGCAGTGGAGTGGAGGTTATAGTTAGTATGGAGATCTGTAGTGATCATACTGCTCAGGTAGTGTGGAGTGACACTTCTGAGGTATGGACTCCTAATATCTCGTAAAGAAGAACATTTGGAATATGGACCCCTAATATATCGTAAAGAGGGACACTTGGGAGGTATAGAGCCCTAATATCTCCTAAAGAGGGACACGGGATTTATGGACCCCTAATATCTCCTAAAGAGGTGCACTTGGGGGTACGGACCCTTAATATCTCCTAAAGATGGACACTTGGGAGGTGGGTATCCTTAATATCTCCTAAAAAGGGACACTTGGAAGGAACGGACCTCTAATATCTCCAAAAGAGGACACTTGGTAGTATGGACCCTTAATATCTCCTATAGAGGAACACTTGGGAGATATGGACCCCTAATATCTCCTACAGGTGGATATATGGGAGGTATGGGACCCTAATATCTCCTAAAGAGGGACATGTGGGAGGTATGGACCTCTAATATCTCCTAAAGAGGGACACTTGGGAGGTATGGATCCCTAATATCTCCTAAAGAGGGACACTTGGGAGGTATGGACCTCTAATATCTCCTAAAGAGGGACACGTGGGAGGTATGGACCCCTAATATCTCCTAAAGAGGGACACGACAATGGTATGATTTTATCAGTCCTCAACGGACCTTTAACATGCTGTGACTCTTACAGTATTCGCTGCCCAAACATACAACAGAGAAGTAGGACATCTCCCTCTGCATTTGTGGTAGAAATGGCAACAGTTTAGAGGTAAGTATGCAGCTATCTGGTACCGATGAGATAGTAGTTAATACTAGGCTCTTTCACCCTGAGAATTTGTCCCTTCACCCGGAGATACTGAGATGTGGGTCCAAACCTTCAGACTTCCCAGGTATGATAACGGCATATCCAGGCCTGGACACTCCAGCAGTGCAGGTGTGCACCATAAACCCTGCATGATCACAGGGGGATAGTGGATAGCGGCTCAGTCAGTGTAATTGATCTCTGTGACGGTACCAGCAGACAACACGCCTGGGTGTCTCCGTCAGTCGCAGCTTCCTCTGATCTGGAACACAAACCCTCCAACCGATATCCCACAGATCACCCCAATCATCAAGCAAGACCAGTGTAGGGGCAACAACAATAACTAATTTATTGTAGAGCACACAGGGTTTATATACACATAACGAGTTATCCGCACATAATAGAATGCGATAGGATCCAGGTCACTACAAACCACAAATGGAGAGATAATGGGGCTGGTGGTGGAGGGGCACATAATACAAAAAGGCACAATTGGAACAATACACAAGTTATACAAAAGGACTGTAAACCATAAACATGATTACATCACACATAATTACATCACATATAAATACATCACTACATAATTACATCACTACATAATTACATCACACATAATTACATCACTACATGATTACATCACACATGATACATCACATATGATTACATCACACATAATTAAATGACAAACATCAGACCAGAGCATAATTTTCTCAACAAATACACCACCTGTTCCTGTGCCAGTCTGTTGGGTGGGGCTGAGCCCCAGGCCCCTCCAGGAGCTGAGGGCACAGAGGTTTCCGTGACAAGGGGCAAACGGGGCAGTGATTAGTCGTAGGGGGAGGCTATACCCCATTCCAGGGCCAGGCCCATAGTCTGTGGGCAGGAGGCTGGCCCTCAGCCCCCTCAACCACCACTAGGAGCCCCAGTGATGGAGGGTTCTGTCACAATCTCCCTGGGCTTAATTAGGAATATCCATAAAATCTGACCTGCTGGGGCATTCCCTGAGAACTGGAACTGAGATTCACAGATATAAACACTAATATTGAAGTGTAAGGAAAAGCTGACATAAAAGCAAAAAAATAATAATAAAAAAAAAAAAATTAACCCTTTGAGTGCCAGCTGGATGCGTTGCACACTCCACTGGCACTCAGAGAGTTAAAGCTGAACTTATCGTTCTCACTCCAGAGAAGAAATCATGGAAATGACGCTCTGGCCTAATCACATGGCCCTCCCGTGCTTTAATGGTTATTTAATACTTATTGATAAGCACAGGTCACAGGGGATTTGTGGGGTTAAATTTCTCCTAAGCATTTCCAAACATTTCCGGACTCCCTGAACGGCGTGCAGCCGTGGGGGGAGCCCGGAAATCCATGACTGTCATAGTACATCATGGGTCGTTCAGTCAGATCGACCCTTGACGTACTATGACCGTCAAGGGTCGTTAAGGGGTTAATCTTCATAGTATTTGGGCCATGGAGAGTGGTATTTCAATACTATCAGAGTTGTAGTACAAGAGTAAGTGAATGATAAAGTATCCCCCTCCCGTCCCTTTTACTGATGTAACACTGTTCACCTCTGAACAGCAAGACTGTCCGGATGGATCACAGAGAAGGACAATCTTCAGTGATCATAAGGAAAAACCTGAAATCATGTCAAGGGGGGGCAGGGTGTTCCTTATGATCACAGTAAGAAGATTGTCCCTTGATGTGACCTGTCCGGTCAAGTGACCAGATTCCACATCTGAGGGGAGGTGTCTTACACTAGGTAAAAGGGGTGGGAGGGGGATACTTTATCATTGAATTACTCTTGTACCACAACTCTGACAGAACTGAAATAACACTCTCCATGGCCCAAATACTATGAAGATTAATTGGAGCTACTTTTATTGTGAAACATTTCTATTGTGAGCTTTGCACACAAGGGGCACATTTTTTTTTGTCTAGTGTCTTGAAGAGAAAGATGGGAGGCTTCTAATACAGCAACAGTTCAGTAGGAGTGGTTTGGAGTCCTGGAGTCCAGCAACTTTGCAGATATCCAGTATTAACTAAAGCTTAATTCTGGAGAACTGGTCCACACAGAAATCCATTATGATTTTTTTGCCCAGATTGTTACACTCTCCCTGCAGTACTGAATGTTCTGTGTGATGTAATACAATGTTACACTATCCCTGCAGCACTGAATGTTCTGTGTGATGTAATACAATGTTACACTCTCTCTGCAGCACTGAATGTTCTGTGTGATGTAATACAATGTTACACTCTCCCTGCAGCACTGAATGTTCTGTGTGATGTAATACAATGTTACACTATCCCTGCAGTACTGAATGTTCTGTGTGATGTAATACAATGTTACACTCTCCCTGCAGCACTGAATGTTCTGTGTGATGTAATACAATGTTACACTCTCCCTGCAGCACTGAATGTTCTGTGTGATGTAATACAATGTTACACTATCCCTGCAGCACTGAATGCTCTGTGTGATGTAATACAGTGTTACACTCCCCCTGCAGCACTGAATGTTCTGTGTGATGTAATACAATATTACACTCTCCCTGCAGCACTGAATGTTCTGTGTGATGTAATACAATGTTACACTATCTCTGCAGCACTGAATGCTCTGTGTGATGTAATACAGTGTTACACTATCCCCATAGCACTGAATGTTCTGTGTGATGTAATACAGTGTTACACTCCCCCTGCAGCACTGAATGTTCTGTGTGATGTAATACAATATTACACTCTCCCTGCAGCACTGAATGTTCTGTGTGATGTAATACAATGTTACACTATCCCTGCAGTACTGAATGTTCTGTGTGATGTAATACAATGTTACACTATCCCTGCAGTACTGAATGTTTTGTGTGATGTAATACAATGTTACACTCTCCCTGCAGTACTGAATGTTCTGTGTGATGTAATACAATGTTACACTATCCCTGCAGCACTGAATGTTCTGTGTGATGTAATACAATGTTACACTAACCCTGCAGCACTGAATGTTCTGTGTGATGTAATACAATGTTACACTATCCCTGCAGCACTGAATGTTCTGTGTGATGTAATACAATGTTACACTATCTCTGCAGCACTGAATGTTCTGTGTGATGTAATACAATGTTACACTATCTCTGCAGCACTGAATGCTCTGTGTGATGTAATACAGTGTTACACTATCCCCATAGCACTGAATGTTCTGTGTGATGTAATACAATGTTACACTATCCCCATAGCACTCAATGCTCTGTGTGATGTAATACAGTGTTACACTCCCCCTGCAGCACTGAATGTTCTGTGTGATGTAATACAATATTACACTCTCCCTGCAGCACTGAATGTTCTGTGTGATGTAATACAATGTTACACTGTCCCTGCAGCAATGAATGATCTGTGTGATATAATACAATGTTACACTCTCCCTGCAGCACTGAATGTTCTGTGTGATGTAATACAATGTTACACTCTCCCTGCAGCACTGAATGTTCTGTGTGATGTAATACAATGTTACACTCTCCCTGCAGCACTGAATGTTCTGTGTGATGTAATACAATGTTACACTCTCCCTGCAGCACTGAATGTTCTGTGTGATGTAATACAATGTTACACTATCCCTGCAGCACTGAATGCTCTGTGTGATGTAATACAGTGTTACACTCCCCCTGCAGCACTGAATGTTCTGTGTGATGTAATACAATATTACACTCTCCCTGCAGCACTGAATGTTCTGTGTGATGTAATACAATGTTACACTGTCCCTGCAGCAATGAATGATCTGTGTGATATAATACAATGTTACACTCTCCCTGCAGCACTGAATGTTCTGTGTGATGTAATACAATGTTACACTCTCCCTGCAGCACTGAATGTTCTGTGTGATGTAATACAATGTTACACTATCCCTGCAGTATTGAATGTTCTGTGTGATGTAATACAATGTTACACTTTCCCTGCAGTGCTGAGTGATCTGTGTGATGTAATACAATGTTACATTATCCCTGCAGTACTGAAATGTCTGTGTGATGTAATACAATGTTACACTATCCCTGCAGTACTGAATGTTATGTGTGATGTAATACAATGTTACACTATCCCCATAGAACTGAATGTTCTGTGTGATGTAATACAATGTTACACTCTCCCTGCAGCACTGAATGTTATGTGTGATGCAATACAATGTTACACTGTACCTGCAGTACTGAATGCTGTGTGATGTAATACGTTACATTATCCCTGCAGCACTGAATGTTATGTGTGATGTAATACAATGTTACACTATCCCCATAGAACTGAATGTTCTGTGTGATGTAATACAATGTTACACTCTCCCTGCAGCACTGAATGCTCTGTGTGATGTAATACAATGTTACACTCTCCCTGCAGCACTGAATGTTATGTGTGATGTAATACCATGTTACACTATCCCTGCAGCACTGAATGTTATGTGTGATGTAATACCATGTTACACTGTACCTGCAGTACTGAATGTTCTGTGTGATGTAATACAATGTTACATTATCCCTGCAGCACTGAATGTTATGTGTGATGTAATACAATGTTACACTATCCCTGCAGCACTGAATGCTCTGTGTGATGTAATACAATGTTACACTATCCCTGCAGTACTGAATGTTCTGTGTGATGTAATACAATGTTACACTATCCCTGCAGTACTGAATGTTATGTGTGATGTAATACAATGTTACACTATCCCTGCAGCACTGAATGCTCTGTGTGATGTAATACAATGTTACACTCTCACTGCAGTACTGAATGATCTGTGTGATGTAATACATTGTTACACTGTCCCTGCAGCACTGAATGCTCTGTGTGATGTAATACAATGTTACACTCTCCCTGCAGCACTGAATGCTCTGTGTGATGTAATACAATGTTACACTATCCCTGCAGTACTGAATGTTCTGTGTGATGTAATACAATGTTACACTATCCCTGCAGTACTGAATGTTATGTGTGATGTAATACAATGTTACACTATCCCTGCAGCACTGAATGCTCTGTGTGATGTAATACAATGTTACACTCTCACTGCAGTACTGAATGATCTGTGTGATGTAATACATTGTTACACTGTCCCTGCAGCACTGAATGCTCTGTGTGATGTAATACAATGTTACACTCTCCCTGCAGCACTGAATGCTCTGTGTGATGTAATACAATGTTACACTCTCCCTGCAGCACTGAATGTTCTGTGTGATGTAATACAATGTTACACTAACCCTGCAGCACTGAATGTTCTGTGTGATGTAATACAATGTTACACTATCCCTGCAGCACTGAATGCTCTGTGTGATGTAATACAATGTTACACTAACCCTGCAGCACTGAATGTTCTGTGTGATGTAATACAATGTTACACTATCCCTGCAGCACTGAATGTTCTGTGTGATGTAATACAATGTTACACTGTCCCTGCAGCACTGAATGCTCTGTGTGATGTAATACAATGTTACACTCTCCCTGCAGCACTGAATGCTCTGTGTGATGTAATACAATGTTACACTCTCCCTGCAGCACTGAATGTTCTGTGTGATGTAATACAATGTTACACTGTCCCTGCAGCACTGAATGCTCTGTGTGATGTAATACAATGTTACACTCTCCCTGCAGCACTGAATGTTCTGTGTGATGTAATACAATGTTACACTAACCCTGCAGCACTGAATGTTCTGTGTGATGTAATACAATGTTACACTATCCCTGCAGCACTGAATGCTCTGTGTGATGTAATACAATGTTACACTCTCCTTACAGCACTGAATGCTCTGTGTGATGTAATACAATGTTACACTCTCCCTGCAGCACTGAATGCTCTGTGTGATGTAATACAATGTTACACTCTCCCTGCAGCACTGAATGTTCTGTGTGATGTAATACAATGTTACACTGTCCCTGCAGCACTGAATGCTCTGTGTGATGTAATACAATGTTACACTCTCCGTGCAGCACTGAATGTTCTGTGTGATGTAATACAATGTTACACTAACCCTGCAGCACTGAATGTTCTGTGTGATGTAATACAATGTTACACTCTCCCTGCAGCACTGAATGTTCTGTGTGATGTAATACAATGTTACACTATCCCTGCAGTACTGAATGATCTGTGTGATGTAATACATTGTTACACTAACCCTGCAGCACTGAATGCTCTGTGTGATGTAATACAATGTTACACTATCCCTGTAGCACTGAATGCTCTGTGTGATGTAATACAATGTTACACTATCCCTGTAGCACTGAATGCTCTGTGTGATGTAATACAATGTTACACTGTCCCTGTAGCACTGAATGCTCTGTGTGATGTAATACAATGTTACACTATCCCTGCAGCACTGAATGATCTGTGTGATGTAATACAATGTTACACTATCCCTGGAGCACTGAATGGTCTGTGTGATGTAATACAATGTTACATTATCCCTGCAGCACTGAATGTTCTGTGTGATGTAATACAATGTTACACTATCCCTGCAGCACTGAATGAACTGTGTGATATAATACAATGTTACACTCTCCCTGCAGCACTGAATGTTCTGTGTGATGTAATACAATGTTACACTCTCCCTGCAGTACTGAATGATCTGTGTGATGTAATACAATGTTACACTGTCCCTGCAGCACTGAATGGTCTGTGTGATGTAATACAATGTTACACTATCCCTGCAGCACTGAATGGTCTGTGTGATGTAATACAATG